>JBAJHX010000002.1:14088087-14121890 GCA_037176925.1 Amniataba percoides | reverse complement strand
ATGTTTAAGAGGTTGAAGAACTTGAGGGACATTCTACATAAACAGCAGTATGTCGTTGGCATACAGTGACATGCAGGGCTTGGAGTTGTTGTATGTAGAGTAAAAAGGTCATGTTTGACCAGTTGTTGGATAGCCTGGGCTACTGATCAATACAGAGCTTTATCAGGTCTGAGGTACTCACAGCATCAACTTGGAAACTACCAATTAATCACAGAAATCCTTGTAAACTAAAAATTCATCTTTTAAAGATGCTATCTTTTTGCACAATGAAAAGAGCTTTTCCAGGTCTACCTTGTTTTTCAAAATGGTGTAATTTTTGTATTAGGACAAAGTTTATGTGTAATTTGTGGATTCTGGTAAGTTTTTATTTGATTAACATTTTTTACAACAATTTATTGTGTTTCAGGTGATCCAAAGCTAACAACTACACAGCCACCACAGCCACCACAGAACACCACACCAAGTAAGTGTATGTGTATGCATTTGGGAGAAACGGTGTTGCTCATGATATTTATGTTACATCTTAAAGCATAGAAGTCGCCAAACAGTGAGTCACTATCTCACTCATCAAAGTAGTTTTCTTGTCTGTGCAGCACCTTTAAAAATATTCAACTCACTATTGCACAAATACTGCAAGTGGAGGTGTGAGTGGGATGTGTGTAAACATAGACTTCCTTTTATTTTGTCCTTGCAGAGGGTCACAATGATATTCCCCATGACTCCACCACCACAGTCAGTGAGTTCTGTACTTGCATGAACTTTGACGACTGAAAAATACACTCTTAAACTAATGGTAACAAAGTACTAATGATGCATGAAAAAACACATTTCTGGATCCTTTTTATTGGTTACAGTAGTGGCAGTAGCAGACGTGTTAGTCGTGATGATTAGGAGCAAAGTAAAAGTAGTAGTACTAATGTTAATTGTTTTTCAGTGAAAAAGCTCTAAAATGGAGTGTATGCTGCTTCTTGAGCACCTGTGAAGAACCAAATGTTTCCCTGAGTAGATGGTGGAAACCAAAACCGAGCAAAAATAAAGGAGAGTGAATTCTGGACTCCCAGCCCTTGTAGCAGTAGTCGTAGTAGTGAAGGTAGTAGTAGTCCTAATATCAACAGTAGCAGTATAGTTAATAATATTGACATCTTTAATGGTTGTCAGTAAACCAGCAGAATGTGTGGATGTAGTTGTTCATGTAAGCGTAGTGCAGTAGTACAATAAGAAAATGTAGAAGTAGCAGTAAAATGAATTGATTAACAGTTAAAGAAACTAACACAACCTTGCATGTTTTAATAGCATTTTTCATTCATTGTGTGGCATATTATATCAGATAAGTATGATAACCAGTGTGTTCAGTACACTTATGAAACAAACTGCTTACTTACAGTATTTCTACAGCACACAGTCTCTTCATGTGTGAGTAAAGACATCTCTACACCGGGACTCTCTAAATCACAGTATGAGATTGTTTTCTTCAGTATTACTTTTACAATTAGTGCCAGAAGGAGAAGCATCAGTGTAGTACCAGACGGAGAATCTTTAACAGAAGTATTAGTAGCAGTGCTAGATGGAGTTATGCTGTTAGCAGTATTAGTGGAAGTAAATGTCTTTTCTTATCAGCAGCAGCCTCCACCTACCTACAGACGGTCCAGAGTAAAACCCCCCCAGCCTCAGTGACTGCAGTAACAGACAGCCCAGGGCCACCCACACCTGGTCCTCAGGTGACGTCAGTTCCCACACAGGGTAAATAGCTCACAGCCACACATGCTGACCGAACCCTGATTTGAGAAGCGGCAGCCCTTTAAAATCACGTCCAGCTTGTCCAACAGTTCATGTGGAGCACGGTGTGCTTTGATTGTGACAGTCAGGACGCTCCATCCATTTTGATGAACAGCTTTGTCTGTCGTCCACTTCGCTGACAACGTTTGCAGCCTAGAGTTGTCGGAAATAAACTGTCTAGTGATTAAGCTGCTATAGGAAATCCCCTTTGAGGTTTTGAAGTTTGAGACAGTAATACAGCCATTAGCCATTGTTTCCAATGTTATATATTTAAGACATCCTGTCACGGTTATGTGGACGCTATTGATGCTCCTTGTGGTACTGTAAATAAAAATGGTTACTTTATCCTTCTTAAACTCAACTAAGATTTTTATGTGATACAAAATGTGTATTTTGAACCAATAGAAATACATTTCATACATCATTGTAAATAATCAGACATTTTATATAAAGTTTATTGGAAGGCTAGCAAATTTAGAAGTAAAAAAAAATTAATTGGTGATTTCTATCCGTTGTTATTAATTATTTTTTAAAAACACCAGAATTGAATTACTTTGTAGAAGTAGATTTGGCTGACATGCAGTGTTCATTTCTAAACGTGTGGAAAGTGGCGCTGCTGCCTTCTGCCTCTCAGTCCTCAGTCCTCCTGTCTCAGAGCTCCCACACATTCACGCTTCAGCAGCGTTTCGCTCTGCGGGACGTGAATTTGTGGGTTCAGAGGTGAGAGCCAAAACAATGCACGGATGACAGCAGGAATATCATGTGATCCTTCACTGTACGTTCAACCTGCACTGCCCTCACCTGCCACTGCGAGACTGTTGACCGTGAACACAGGAAATCCTCACTCTGTATTTCTTTCAGACGTTTGGCTGACCAACACGACTCACAGGAGGACATCGATCTCGACCACCCCCGAGTCTTCAATCAGTCCTCCAGCGCCTCTGAGTAAGCACATTTAGCTCTCCTCTTTAACGTACTGTCACACTGTGGTGGCTTCAACTTGAGAGACTGACGTTGGGATTATTGTCTTTAATAAAATACACCCCATAGTCTCTGGAGAGATTCAAGGGCATACGTGTGCTGTGTTAAATGTTTCTCTCTATGTAGGCGCACTTGGCAGCACGATGACAGCGTTTATCACCCTCGCCTCATTGGTGATCGTCTGTGCTGCGATCGGAAACATCATCTTTTTTTGTAGAAGGTGAGCCAAAAAAAAAAAAAAACTAACAAAAAAAACAACCACTTTGTGAGTTTGTTTGTTTCACCAGAGATCACAAAGTTGGTTTTGTTCGTGTGGCCGCTTGTCAGTTCACTGGTTAGAAACACGTGGCTGTCCCCTCCGCCCCACAGGAGGTCAAACATCAGCATCCCGACGGAAGAGCAGATACCCATGAATGATCCACCTGCAGCGCCATGACCTGGTGCCGTCGCGGAGAGCAGCGACGGAGCCTCGAGGGATCATCTCCGGGCAGCGAGGGACGGGTGGTTCCCCCCACGCGGGGGGCTGGAGAGTGCGCTGCCACCTCCTCCCACTGCAGAGCCACTGGGTGTTGCTTGCTAGAAAACACCTTTGCCAGCTTTCATGTGACGCTTGCTGGTTGCACATTCCCAAGTATTTAAATCAAGGCGTATGCACTGCACAGAACCTTTATTGTGAAGACCCTGTGACCATTCATCTGGTGGTACAACAGGTGGTGCTTTTTTTTTTGTTTTGTTTTTAAGATACCATTAGATACCAAAACAAAATGAATGGATCCTTCCAACAAGTATTTCCTGTTCAGCCAAAACCAAATCCAGCTTATGCCTTTGTGCCATAGAGCTCCATTGTTTTAAAGTCCTTTCATCACAGTGAACATGGCCGCTGTAGATTATTTTTAAATTCGCCCCACACTTAGCAAACATAACTTACTGTGGCTGCGTTTCATAATATCATGTCTTATATAGTTTTTACTGAGCTTGTCTGTTGCTGCACAAAATATCTGACTGAATGTCTGGCTGTGCTTCTGCTTAACTTAGAGAAATATTTGTTGAAACAGCTCAGTTACCAGTTTGTGCAGTTGGATGAATGAAGGCCTCTTTCCAAATGCAACATCCTGGACAACCCATGATGGTCCACAGACCGGCTGTGACTGGTTTTCATTGGGGCGTTTTGCTCTGTTCAAAGTCTCACACCCAGCGGACGACCAGCCTGAGCTCCTGTGGCAAAAGATGGTCAATATTTATCACATCTGGTATAATTAAAAAGCTCATTTTAACCGATGGAGGCTGGTTAGCTGTGACAGGTTCAGCGGCTGAGGGCCGTAGCCAGAGTTGAGCCCGCCAGATGTTTAAAAAAAAAACCCTCAAAGAAGCACAGAACATGGAAACATTCTTAATTATAGAATTTAAACTGCCCCCATATCGTGAGAAAACCCCTAAAAAGTTCTCAGAAAAAAATGATGGCAGGATGTGTGAAAAGAAGAAGTGAGACCCGTCTGTGGTTGAGCGATGTCTCAACCTCCAGATAAAGTAGTTTGTTGATTTCTAATGTACTGGCTATGACTCGTAATGCTGAAGGAAGCCACACCCAAAGTGAAAAAACTCCCTCTTTATCAATTAGTTCTACTGTCATGTAAAAAGGACACCTTTGTAGCAGTAGGCTTCTAGGACTACCTGTGTACAGTATAGGAATCTTTAGATATGTTTTTATTAGTATAAGTATGTATGCAGCTGATATTTATAAATTACTGGATGTTTCTTAGTATTATTAAATTATAACATCTATTTTTTTATCAGCAGGTCTGCAGAAACCTTACTTTTTTATTTCAACAAGAACCTCTCAGTGCTCTCTTTTTTTTAATGGCCAGTGTGATTAAAAAACTCTTTAAGAGGGTGGTGATGAATACAATTCTCACTTAATAAATAGTAACTGTTCATTAGCTTCTTTACTGCAGTGTGAATCCTCTTATTTAGTTGCCTTTGTTTCTTGTCCCTCGTTTTATTCCTGCGTTGTTTTATAATAAAACTAAACATTTGTCCAAATGAAAGACTGATCACAATTGGTGACTTTCGTAGATGGCCAGAATAAACATTCAAGTCAAAGCTATCTGCACAAATGATGTAATGATGACCTTTCTTTCCCCCCTTTCCAGATCTCCCCATGGAATGACACTCGATAAGCATAAACTCGATCATGATGTAATGCAAAAGCTCCTGTGTAAATTTTCCCGCCACTCTTCTGCAGACTGATACTCACAGCTGCTCATGTACAGCAGCGTTACGATAAAATGACTAACAAGAGAATTTTAGTTGCGCAAGATGTGGTTTTGTGTATTTTCTAAAAGGTGCTCAAACACAACTTAGGTTACATAAATCTCTTGGGAGCCCCTTCAGCATGATGGTTAATGTTAAATGACTTTGTGTCATTTAATAACTACCACACATTTTTATCTAATGTACTCAAAAGGTCTGATGGGGTGTTTCTTTGTTGCCATTACCGGGAATGGTTTTAAAGTGTTCCAGAAAGCTTAGGCTGATTAGTAACAGCTGCTTCAAGCGAAAGAACTCAAGCAAATCCCAGTCCAGCCACCCAGAAAGAGAGGGAGAGAGTACTGTTACTGATTCACCCCAAAAAATAGATTTTTTTTAAAAGTTTTATCTTGTCAGCTGCTTTTAAAATATCAAAAGTACAAAAAACAAACATGTCAAAGCTCTGATTTGTAAAGAAAGTACACATAGATGTCTGGAAGTGAGCCAGCACTTTACTTTATAGTCAGACTGTTACACAATCCAAGTGTGCTCTGCAGTTAAACATCAGTCTTCTGGGAGCTGTGTGCCAATAACTGCCTTGGAAATGCTCTTGTGAACTGGGCATGTCAGCATCCAGTTCACTTAGAGAGAAAAACACACAAAAATAATATAAAAATAATACAAGTCACATCGCAATCATGCTTCTGTTATAAAGATGTTTTCAGTGTCTCTGAGTGACCGAACGCCTGTCATTTTTCAGGCTTGTCCACATCAATGTCAGCACTGTAAAAAGGTGTGCTAACATTTCCAACTGGGCACAAAAAAGACAGCTACATTTTAGGTCCTTTAAAAAGACGAGCAGCTTCAGAAAAGGGCCAGCAGCATCATGTGGTGGACAGCCGGGGCGAGCCTTCGCGGTATCTCAGCCATCGAGAGCACGTCGTCAGTCATGAGGAAGGCGGTCGGCCCGATGCGCGTCCACACGCACCTCTCGCACAACGGGCCGCCAGCAGACAGACCGTCAGTCTGGATAAAAACGAGCACAGCAAGTCGATGAGGAAAAAGTGTGAGGCATTAGAATACTGGTTAATCGTTAGCAGGGTTCGAGGGATTCTTACACATTTCATCTGTTTCTTGCACATGATGAAAGCCGAGCCGGGCGTGACGCAGTTGGGACAGTCTGTGACAGAGCAGGGGAGAGGCTCGCCCTCCTTCAGCAAGGATCCGGGCATCTCCGACTTCAGGAAGTACTCCTGCAGGTGTGACATTTGATTGCACAAAAGGAGAAATTTTACCGGACTCATTTTCACGATAGTCTCTGAAGTGAACATGCAAAGCGGAGCTGGCTTTAGGGATCCTTTTTCAGATGCCTGTTCCTGGACCGGATCTGAAATAAGCTTATCATCTGAAACCCATTTACTCATTTCCTGATCATCTGAGCCCATATGACAGACACACAACTGTTACACAACATACTGTAACACACTCTGTAACCAAAGACCTATATTTCTGGTAGCTACACTTCTCCCTTTGAGTGACACAGAGAAACTAAGACAGGCTGGGCTAATGTAATGCTCTCCTATCTGGCCTAATGAGAAAGTTTATGAATCAGCTGCTGTGTTGAGAGGACACGTTACACCTGTGGCAAAATCATTACGCAGATCAATTTCCATACTGACTGCAAAACTCTTAGTAGTTTTTAAAGCACTTTATGGTTTTGCACCGCCACATATGTCTCACCACGCTGAGAGTGCATCAACCACAATGCACCACAGCCCCTCGGGTCTTCAGGAACCAGTCTGTCGGTTATTTTCGTTCTTTGTGCTTTTGTGCCTGAAGGCCCTGGAGCAGCTGGAGCTTACATCTTAAAATGTAAATTTAAACCTTCTCCTTCAGCCTGGCGTCTCATTAGGAAGATTTGCTTTATTTTATTCATTTATTTGCTTATATTTATGTTGTCATCATAACTATTATGATTTCAACCCTCGTATTATTTTGGTTGTTTTTAACGGTCTACACTTGTTTAGTCTTATCAGCTTTATCAGTTATCTGTGAAGCACTTTGAACTGCACTCACTCATTGCATCAAATGTTCAACACAAATAACGCAGATCAATTTTTAATTGATTGATTGACTGAGATGTTTCTGATATGTAATTATCTTCTTTTAGACCCAGGCCTGATAATAAGTACTCATGAAGTACTTAAGTACTCAAGTACTCATGAAATACATGTCAGTACTCAATACTGACATGTATTTCATGTTACAACTCATAATAATTTCAGAGTTGGAGCGGGCTGTATCCCCGTGGTGAGGTCATGTTAAAAAATGTGTTTTCAAGAACACACTTGTTGTGGCAGAACACTCTCGAGCGCGTTCCCCTGCCAATGAATGACATTCAGGTTAGCTGATCATATCTGAAAGCAGCCATGCATTCACTCTACTGTTTACTGAGGCTGCAGCCTCTCCACCTCCACACATTTACACTCATAGATTTTTATGACATTAGAATAACCAAACCTTTGTTTCTTCCATCTCTGGGGATCAGGTGTGGGAAATCATTTTCTGACGCACTTACAGGCCACAAATATATCACCAGATTTAACTGTTAAAGTGTCTCAGTAGGCAATGACAGTAAACCAGCATGCACATGACTCACAGCTCAACACAAATGTGTTGTTAGGCGAGATGCTCATTTTAGTAAATGCAGTTTGGTTCTTGCTGCCTTTGTTTCTTGCCTTTAGTGTGACTTCATTCAGCACATCTGCTCACTAAATGTTACAACTATTTGAATAGTAGCAGGACACCAGCTGGGTTCAATTTATGCTCCATCACCAAATGGATGGCGCGGCGCGTTTGAACAACTGGACTTTGAAACCGGTTGGCAACAAGTCCAAACTTTAAAAAAGCACTTTATCTAATCCAGACTTTTAGCATCTCCCATCTGAGTGACACTAATGCCTAAACAGCAAGTTATGTTTGATTAGCTGCTTCGGTTGTTAACATTTTCTTCTCTTTCTGTCTTCCAATGTTATTTTTCGGCCTGAATTCTCCTCTCTCTCTCCTCTGTACCGTAATGCATCAGCCACAAACAATACAAACAAACAGCTCTGTTCTATATCCAACTGACCCGAGGAATTTCACCACAAGCACTGAGCACTTGACGCCACCTCTGCACCGACAGACCACTTTGTGAAGTAGATCTGTACAATCTAACGTGATCCACTAAAACTTTTATCCCTCTCCTGTGACTCCCTGTGGCTTTCTAAATAAACAAATACTTGATTGGACACCCAAGGCGATCGAAGCCATCGAACCAACAGTACAGCAGCTTGTTTTTCAAGCAGCTGTTTGACGTATATTTCCATTGAGACAAACCACAGCTGTCTGTGTATTCCATCGCCAGACCACAAGTTTTGAGATGCGTATAGAGGAAGGGAAACTGACAGTGATGATGTGTGAGCGTAGCGGTCAGAACCACAGCATCCTACTTCTCTTTAATTCGGCCATAAATAACCTGACAGATATACACGAGAAGACCCACACAGAAAGCAGTGAAACATGAGAAGTGACTCTACTCCGGCGTGTTCACATATGATTTATGACACAGGAAGATTTTAGCTACGAGGCGAGAAATCAGCTCCTTCTGGTGATAAACTTGATTTTTTTATGTCCATCTTAATACTGAACCTCAGTTTTTGCTTCTCGGTTTACCTGGCACTGGGCTGGATTGACCACCTAAAACAGGGGGATTGCCAAAAACTGATACTTAAGCCAGGACTAGTGGAACAGATTAAATGGTAAAATGGATGTTTTTTTTAAAGACTTAGATATCCTTCTTTGAACATACTGGTAAGAAACACCATCAAATATCATATTAAAAACTCTGATAGATGCAATCAGGAAAATTGGTTAACTGAAACTGAAGTTTTAAAATTGCTTTTTTGCTCTTTCACATGAATCAACTGCATAGTATTTCCAAATGTGGAAATATATAGACATAGAGTTTGTGGTCCTGGTGTGCTGTCAGTGTTTGTGCTCTTATTCAAGAGTGTAATTAAAATATTGTAATAAGAACAACAACAGTACAACAGTAATAAGCTGTGGTATAGTATGGTTGTAATTTCAATATGTAAGTGAGAATTAACCTACAGAAGCAGTTTGGAAGTCTTCTTTTATGAGTCTTACCCCTGCCATTGTGAGGAGTCGGCGGATGTTCTTGGTGATGATCAGTGACGTCTTGGCACGAGTCACGGCCACATACAGGAGGTTCCATTCATCATCTGGAATGTTATCTGAACAAAGAGAGGAAATGTTCAAACATTAAGCAATTATTAAACTTTCCTCTGCAATCAACTGATCCACCCATCCATCCATCCATCGATTCCTCCTTCTTATTCCACTTATCCAGGCCGGGTCGCAGGCTCCCTCTCCTCGGCAAAGCAGGGAGAGGGATCTCCAGATACGTTTCCAGACCAGATGAGGCCCATAATGCCTCCAGCATGCTCTGGGTCTGCCCCAGGATCTCTTACTTACTCTGCCTGGACGACCTCCAAAGAAGGGCTCCCTCGGGGCATGTTAATCAGATTTCCGGACCAGCTCTTTGCGATGTGAAGGAGTGGCAGCTCTACCCAAAGGTCCCTCTGGATGTCTGAGTGCAGCCACTCTACTGAGGAAACTAATTTCAGCTGCTTGCGTCAGCCATCTCGTTCATTCAGTAACTACCCGACGCTCGTGACTGTAGGTGAGGGTTAGGATGTACATCAACTGCTTAACTGAAAGCTTTGCCTTCCAGTTCGACTCCCTCTTTACCAAAATGGTTCAGTACGACACCCACATAACTGCTGATGCTGCACCAATCCAACTGTCAGCCTCCATTTTACTCTGTTTTCAACAAGACCACGAGATACTCTCTCACAACCCAGAAGGAGCAATCAACTCTTTTTCTTCTGAGAATTCCCCATCTCCTGTGCACCCCACCAGGGGACTCATAAGCTTTCTTCAGGCCCACAAATCACATGTAGACAGGAAAAAAAAAGGAAACCACAAAACTTTGTGCCACTGTCTTGGACCTCTACAACAGTGAGGCACCGTGTCAGCCGTGACAGTCCAACAGTGTAAAAAGCCTTCAGCATCTCTACAATGTAAAACAGGAAAGAAAGTTTCATCAAAGAAAACACACCAAATGAGAAGTCGGCATTGAAGTGCAGGTTGTGTCTTGAAGAGGGAAGCTTAACAAAGTCATCAGAGACCATCACGGTGTCAAACTCCAGACCTTTGGCCTTGTGGACTGTTCCCACTATGAAGTCTGAAACAAAACAGAAAGCATTGATAACTTCAAGTCAAGAGCATTACACAGTGGGAAGAAAAATTACAAAAATCCTTTTTGATTTGGTTTGTGGCAGAGAGCTGCCAGACAGAAAATATGTAGGTTTTCATGCAACATGTTGTCGATAACAGAGTATCCACTATAATGGACCTTTTTAAAAGCTGTAAATATATTATTGTCCAAGTATTTAAACTCTAGTGAGGTTGTTGACCTCTGACAGTCGTTAGTATCATAAGTGGATTGTTAGTCCACCCAAGTCGTTCAGGCTACATAAGTCAAGGTGTGAATGGGTGTTGAGCTGCCCAGTGAGGGATTTCAGGACTGTACTGTACGTAGCTAATCGCTGGTGTCATTTCCCTAAGAGTCATTCAAAGCTAAAGAAGCCTCTGAGATAAGAGGTGTGAAGTTTTCGAGAACTTCAAGCAAGCCCATTTGACTGTATTCAAACTCAGTTCAAGTAATCAGTTCAAGAATATTTTTCATACCTGCTTTGTTCAAGTCATTTTCTGCACACCTTTCCAGGCGCATCACCAGCTCAGGGATGCGCTTGTTGAACTTTTCAACAATGCTGAGTTTGGCTTCCAGCTCCCTGTCCTCAGTCTGAGAAACATACGTTTTCAGATCCCAGAAGGCACTTGTTTTTTTGTTAGCGAAGAAGCGTATGAGGGGATCCCTGATGACTGAAGACAGAGCAAAGTCAATATAATATTGAAGTATACATGTTTTAAAAAGAAAAGGGAACAGCTCACAGGTGTGAATTTGTATGAATCTCACATTTTGGTCTTTGGCCTGGCCCTTTCCCCACTTCTGGTCCTTTTATCAGCTGCCAGATATCCATGATCTTATCCAGGCCAATACCTTGGACACCCTAAAGGAAAAAACACTGCACTTGTAAGTAACTTATCATTTTTGCATTTGCCACCAGTTAATACTGTAAATACTAATTGTGTATGTGTATACATACATATACAGATACATACAGATGGATGATGGATGGATGGATGTAAAATGTCACTCTGAATACTTCTCTACATGGGATATGTAAGTATTTTATTTTTAATACATTTAAAAAACACTCCTGTCTTTGCTTTTCTGTTGTATATTGTGTAGTCTGATGAGAAACAAATGAAGTGGATCTATTTTTAGACAAGTTTGAAACCGATCAAAATGTAGAAAACCTGAAAGGGTCAAAAAACTTTCCAAATGCTCTGTACATGCACACTCACTCCTATGAAGTGGATCCGACAGCCTGGGTTGGAATCCGTGAGTCTCACAGCCTCGCTGAACACACTGAGATTGGTTCTTGATAAGACGGCAGTCTTTCCCCGGAAATTACTGACACCCGCCCTAATCTCTGCCTCAACCATTTCTGAAGTCTCGTCACACACACCGCCTGCAGAACGGACAGGCAGCACATCAACACACACTGAACAACATCAACACACTGAAAATCCAATATTATCTTCTGTTATAGAAACATTCAAAGTATTACAATCGTGCATTTTTGTGAACTAACACTTATTTAAAAGGGAAGAGTTTGCAGTATATACCTTTTTGCTTTCCTCCCACTAGAATCTGCTGCACTTTCTTGCACACTTTGAGGATGGTGGCTCCCACATAGGCGATCTCAGAACCGAACCGAAAGCTCTGCACAGAGACATCAGTTAAGAGATTAATTTTTGTAATTAACACTGAAATGCAGAGACTTTACCTCTGTGAGCCCTTATTAAGGGACATGTTTTTCTGCTGTTCTATGCAGCTTTTGGGGTGTGGCCGGAGATGCAGCTAGTTAATGATGAATATTTGTGTTGATACAGGAGGGTTTTCATTTTTTCTTCTTAATACTGGATACTAAATGCAAGCAGTTAAAATTGCAACTTATAATGTGAATGGTCTAGTCGGTCCAAAAGAAGTAAGATTTTCACCAAACTGAAAAGAGATAAAGTTGAGGTAGCGTTTTTGCAAGAAACGTATTATAAGTATTTATGGATGCATGCATGGATGCATGCACCAGGCTCAGGCCAAAAAAACATCTCAAGACTCTATCGGGGGCAAATGAAAGACAATTCACTACATGTAAAACAGAAATGGGAGAGGGAAGGAAATACTAAACAAAGAAGACCGGCAACATTTATGAGAGATACAATGGAAAACTTCAAATTCAACACTGTGGGGAGAGTTTTGCTGGAAAAATCTTATTAGATTTTACATCACTCCAGCTCAAAAAAGACACTATACCGATTCAGCCACGTGCTGGAGACAGAGTGGATGCCTTGAGGCAAATCATTTTCCCATATTCTAGTTTTGTTCAATATTGTTTCCTTTCTGGCAGGAGGTCTATAAAATTTTGCATAAAGTATTCCAGACAGATATTCCTTTTGAGTCTCGGTTCTCATTTTGTTTTTGTTTTATTTGGGGGTTTTTTCTTCCTATTTTACCCTCAGGTATCAGTATTCTGTAAGTTTTTGGGCAGCCCTGCGTTCCTGTTCTAGGGAGTTTATTACTTAATTTGGGCATTTCATCTTGGGTATTGTGAGGACCAATCATCCTTATCTGTAAAATGTGTGGAGTCATGGTTGTATTACTGTATGATTTAATGGTCATCTATGGATGAATGGATGAGAATGGTGGATTGTTATGCGATGCCATGAAAAAAAGAATACCTATGTGTGAATTTGTAATCACTTCCTAATAAACAGAGCCAGTGGTGGAGGAATATACACAAAGAGTGAGTTCCCATTATACTGGCTCATGTAAACAGAAAACAAGTTAGCTGTTGGCTAAATAAGCAGACATTTGGTTTTGTTTGTGTTTTGGCAGATCTGCAACGAGGGGCCATCAAGTTGACTCAAGAAGTATATTCATGATTTATATCTTAGTTTGGCCACTTTATGACAGAGTTCCTTCCTCATTCAACATTAATCATCCGTTTCCATGAACAATAACAATACACGTTGTTGTCTATTTTTATGTGCTGCCTATGGATGGTGACGTAGATTTTTATTTAATTAATAATTGAATCATTACTGTTGTGTTTGTTTTTTTCCCAGCCTATTAAGTAGCAGTGTTAGTTGTGTGTGTGTATGTATACAGTTAAAATAATTCCTGTCAGATGGGGTCACATGAAGCTTCCCCCTACGAAGCAACACTTTTAATACACATGCTGAAGTGTAGTAGGAGAGACAGCAGGCTATGAATTGCTTAAAGGACCTGTGTGAGGTAGTAGATGTGAGTGTGGTCGACAATTTGCAGGGCATTGACAGCTCCTTTGAAGGTGTAGATCTGCTGATGAGGATCTCCGACCAGGATTTTTCCACAGTGCTGAGACAGAAGCACATCCATGATGGCTGGGAGGGAAGGAAGGAAGGAAGATGTCATCATCGCCACAGACTTCAAAATAATCTCATCAATGTGTTTCCACGATGCAGCAGGACGACATAACAGTTACCACATCCTGACCTGGAGTGCAGTCCTGGGCCTCGTCGATGAAGAGGACATCGTATTTATCTGACAGCTGGGGCTTTGGCGTTTTTTGCTGCCATAACTTCAAGTAACCTGGGAATGAAAAAGTTGATGAAGTACTTAATAATTAAGCAGATTGACTACGTATTCATCTCACTCGTTTACAAATGGCATACCGTCGTGGGTCATGTAGAAGGCGTCTTTTGTTGTCTCACTGAGGTCCTTCATTTTATTCCAGATTGTCTGCGCATCACGGACAAAAAGCTGGGATGGAACAATAAAGCATATACATTTTTAATGTGACTTTTCCAGGCTATACCTGCCCACTAACAGTATGTAGAGTGTCACATGTGTACATTAAAGCGGTCATACCGGTATTTCTGCTGGGTCTACTTCCCTGGTGACACCCTTCTTGGCTACGTATTTATAGGGAACGTGTCTGCCAGAGATGGTCTCATCCACTGAGGCCATGAAGGCATTGAGAGTAGTGGCCACCACTTTGGCTTTGATAAAGCCGCCGCGGCCTTCAGGCAGAGCGGAGTTGAGGGCGAACGGCTTCACATTGCATGTTAGCTTTCGACGCAAGTGGTAGCTGCCAAGGGGGGAGATGGCAAAAGTGTAATAAGTGTTTTGGTTTAAAATAGAAAATACCTTACATACAGTACAGAAAAGAGGGTTTATTGCAGAAATAAAAAGTCATGGTTATGCTGCTGTTGCACTTGTACGTCACCCAGACATAACCAGAATTACATTACAAAGAAATAGTAAAGAGAAGTTTGTTCTGGGGAATATTGGCAGTCAAAAAGATGTCAAACAGGAAGTTTCATATGCAGAAACTAGTTGTGTAGGCAGTGGTTGTTTCATTTGTTATGACCTTATTGAAATATATATAACTGATATAGATAACTGATAATAAGCTGATGAGCTCTTTTTCAAGTCGGTATACACAATATCTTAGTTAATGAATCAAGTGCATGTCTGTTTCTTTCTTGGACACACGGTTCATCAGACCACAAGACTGGTACCAATAAGTCTTATTGAGAAATCAGGGCAAGTTTGTCACTCGGTGAACACATTTTTTCATTGTTTTCATTTACAGATGTCACGCTGTGGCCTGAGGATGGGCACAAAGTATCCAGATGTTATCATATCCGGATGTGATAAATGCTTAGCCCTTTCTTGATGTGATGCAAATGAAGATTGTCCTCTTTCAGATCAGAAAAACATGTCTCCACCTTCCACTTAACTTGTGCAAACATTTTCTGGGTAATCAATGTCATGCACTGCAATGCCATTTGGTTGTAACTGTATATGTCAAAAACGACACTTATACAGTGTAAAAACTAAACAAATAATAAAAACATACATGTGATACATAAATCAAACTTGGTTTGCCAGCAGACATAGCCCCAGAGAAGAAGTGAGAAATCAGGCTTACGTATGCAAATGGAAAATGCGAACTGCGGTTTTATGCAGTGATTTTCTGAATAGTGGCTCTTTGTTGCAACACTTCTACATTCTTGATGCTTACTTCTCCATAACATTCCACAAAGTTTCTTCAAATGCCCTTAGTCAACTTTATTGAGACGTGACTTCCTTTGTGTATTTCCCTGGTTTTTGGCAGGACCTCTGGGGGTTTCAGATCAGCTTGTGGCTGTGGGATATATCTGTGATTTATGTCATTACAGATTTTAAATAATAAAGCAAAGAGGCATGACACAGCCACCACTTTGTTTCCACAGTCTGAACAAACTTGGGTTCTCACCTCTTCCCAATGTCTTTGAAGGCCAATGAGTGGACAGTTTTGCAGTCCACGTTTCTGGGGAAGCGTTGCTGCGCCTCATTGGCCACTGACTTGTTGAAAGCTACATACAGGAAGCGGAGGTGTGGTCGTTGCTCAGCGTACTTCACCAAAGTGGTCGTCTTTCCTGTACCTGTGGCAGACAGAAAGCTCCTTTAACCTGCAGTTCTTCCAACCTTGATCTGCACGATGTAACACAGCAGCAGAGAGGAGGGCGATTATCTTATTAACATTTACAGCTTTTCTGTAATAGTCAGAATGCAACATATTAAACGTTTGAACACACTTTTATTGGTGTCAGTAGCCTTTGAGTGAATTAAATAATCTGCGTGAACTAAGTAATGCTACAGTCTATAACTAGCTGTAGTTGTGCAATCAGTTACAGCACACCGATGTATGTATAACTTGCCAACATAGGAATGGTTACATAACCTTTGAAACAAGCCACAACTTATCACCCCCTGTGCCTACGGGAAGAGATGGCACTGCATCTGTGGTTACCATGTGTGTTCAGATTGTGTGAATGTGCACTCATTTGGTTTCCCTCAACAACCGGATGACTGTTTCAATAAACTGAACGTGGCAGTATGTAGAAAACTGAACTTTGAGTAAGAAACCTATACAGTTTTAGAGTAATTAAATTTAATTTAAGATTACCTTCTGTTTAAAGTTTGGTGAAGATCTGTGTGAAAATTCGATCTCAAGTTATGCTATTCATATTCACTTTACCAAGTTCAACATAGATAAGTAACATCAAATTCAAATTTAAATGATTCAAATTCAGTTTCTTGTGACAGCTTAGCTGACATAAGTGTCCATAAATGTAACTGCAATTGAGTTACAATCAAATCAAAATCATGCCTCACATTGCATTACTAAACCTATTCTTCATTAATGTCAGAGTGGACATGCAATCAAAACCATCCTGTCATTCCCTGATTAAACTTCTTAAAGGACATTTAAAAGGTCCCTAAATGAGTGAGGTAATCCAAACAGCATTTTCTGGGGGAAAATGCCCCCTGGTGGCATTTCAGAAAGCTTACACTCAAAGGGCTTCAGCAGAAGACTGAAACTGTAATTTCATGTTTTTTAGATTCAAAATAAAAGCTGTTGGCCTCAGTAAAGAATAATGAATGCATAACAATGTAACACCACCATACTATTATTTTAATATTAAACTATAATGTGTTCTTATAAACAGATTTGTGTGGCTGCTGTACCTGCAAAGGCCACGATCTTGACCACCTGGTCCTTCTGGATGTCGTGGCTGAGGATCTGCTGCTGTTCGCGTGTGAGCTGGAACTGAGGCTGCCTAGCAGAGAACACAGGCACACAAAAGAATGACTGTTAAAAACTGAACCTCCTCGGTGTTTGTGTTGGCTTGGTGCCATGTGACCAGCATGAAGTGATGAAGCTGTCTTTACAAACAAAGTAGAAACTGTTTGCAGAACAGGCCAGACTAAACAGAGTCTTCAGTCCATGACAGCTTTCACCCAATTGACTACTTAAGTGGATTCATTAATCTGAAGAAAATAACGGGATGCGGTTTCTTCTCATGGAATGTAGAAACTTGCATGCATTTTGTTCCTCACCCGCTCTGCCCGGAGCCGACAGAAAAGGGGCCGTTCTCCATCAGGTGAAGTACGTAGTAGATGTTGTAGTGTAACCTGGAGAGACCAACAGGGCAAAATCGTAGAGAGGCTGACAGGATGATGTGGGAACTTCTATTGGTGTCAATTATAGCTCCTACCTGTTACTAATCTGAATTTTGCTCCTCTTTAAGGCGAGTAACATCATGGCCATGTGGCTGAGGTACTCTGTGATGGCGGTGTCCGACATGCAGCTGCTGAGCAGGGACACCAAGGCCTGCACGTCACCGACATTCTCACTGAGGATCAGTATGACAGCCATGGCTGCGTACGGGTTGGGACCCTGGAGAACAGATGTACGTGATGACTGGAGGAACTTTTCTCCACATGAAGGTGTGTTTGTGTGGGTGTGTGTCCTACCTCAATGCCAAGGTTAAAGCTCTTTTGAACATCAGGAATGCGCAATCTGATGGAGGCTTCAGCCTGAGGAAAAAGGCGATGTCTCTTAACCCTTTCCAGAACGTCCTCAGGTCTTACCCGCTCATTGACCTTATGCTGGGCCATTAACCTAAAGAGAACACACAAAAAAAACTATGTGTCAGACTCCCCATACTTTGTTTATTGGTTATTTTTTTATTTTTCTGTTTTATTATATTTCATTATTTAATAAAACTCTGATACCTGGGTCACTTAAGATAAAAAAAAGTGCCAAGAGTTTAGAATTTATATGTAAGTGACAAGCTCTGTAACTGTCACCCTGTCAACATCCTACCATCTTGTTTTCATGAAAAAAATCAAGTAGACATGCACAACATATGGGCGGCACAGTGGTGCAGTGGTTAGCACTGTGACCTCACAGCAAGAGGGTTCTGGGTTCGACTCCCGGTTGAGGCAGGCCCTTCTGTGTGGAGTTTACATGTTCTCCCTGTGTCTGTGTGGGTTCTCTCTCTCTTCCTCCCACCATCCAAAGACATGCATTAGGTGAATTGGCAGTGTGTGAATGGTTGTTTGTCTTGTATGTGTGCCCTAAGAGAGCTGGGATAGGCTCCAGCACCCCGTAACCCTGAGTACAGGATGCAGCGGGTTAGAAAATGGATGGATGGCTGGATGCACAACATATCACTGGCTGAACATTGTGGACTTATGAAGCTCATTATGCCAGTATCAAATTGCTATGACCGAACTAAAAACAAAAATAAATTGAGTGTGATTGTTGAGTGGAAGGACCGAGCTATGTTAGTCACACATGTCAAAGTGTGTTGAATTCTAGAGACTGAGGTTGAGAACAATGGGCCCCTTTTCTCTACCAGTCATGGCGTGCATGTCTAGGAGTTTCACAATTGTTAAATAAATGTCTGATTGATTACTTGAGCTGACAGAATAATTTGGAATCATTGATAGACTGATTATTTCTTCTTATTAAGAAGCTAATATTTTTGACCTACAAGAGAAAGTGTGTGGATACAGCATGAGAAACAACTTAAGTTTAGGATACACGCATGTTACTTGACTTCAACATTAGCCTCCACATGCAGCTGCTGAGCAGGGACACCAAGGCCTGCACGTCACCGACATTTCCATCAGCAGACTGAGACTGATAAACACAAGGTTTGGGGCAGCTTGTGATAAAGTGGCTTAGAGGCTTCTGAACCCCGTGTCACAAATTGAAAGTTTGGCTCTTGTCACTGGTCTCTTCATTTATAGTGGAGTCAGCTCTGAGAAATGTTTTGCTTGAGCTTATGTACTGTCTGTCTCCTGCTGTCTCCTGATGTCAGTCTGTTTAAACCTAGTAATTGGTTAGTGGGTAATGAAATGTAATCGGACCAAACAGATGATCTGTGTTGTAATACATAAAAATACACTGCCTGTCCCAAAAAGATGTCAGCACCTGGATTCAACTAAGCAAATAGGTAAGAGCTTTCCATTGGATAATTACTGCAGTGATGAATATGTTTCAGCTGGCAACAGCTTATTTAACCCTAGCTGATGCGATGAGTAGCTTCTCTTTTCTTCGAAGATTACTTAAATGTATGGTGAAATCATCATAGGAAATCAGCAGTGGAACTCATGGCTATGTTTAATAGTGAAATTAAGAGCATTTCCACGTGTACAATGCAAAGGGAACTCAAGGGATTGGGACTAAACAGCTGTGAAAAAAAACACTTTAATTTGTTAAGGAGCTTAAATATTGGACTCAGCAATGGAAGAAGGTTATGTGGTCTAATGAGTCCAGATTTAGCCTGGTCCAGAGTGATGGGTCAGGGTAAGAAGGGATGCACACATCATGCCTAGTGCCTACTGTACAAGCCTGAGCAGGCAGTGTTATGATCTGGGGTTGCTGCAGTTGGTCAGGTTCAGCAATATTGCGTGCCAAAAGAATGAAGTTAGCTGACTACCTGTATATACTCAGTGACCAGGTCTTTCCATCTGGGGGTTTTTCTTCCTTGATGGCACGGGCATATTCCAAGATGTCAATGCCAAGATTAATTATGCTCACATTTAGCACATTTAGCTGTAATACACCCAAAAACAGCAAACACAGGTGCAGATATTTCTGAAACTGAGTTGAGTCAAGTAGTGCTGCTACCGTGTAAATCTCTGAAATGTGCTGCGCAGGGGTCTGACTCTCCCATCATCAACACAAGATCTTGGCAGAAAATTAATGCAAATGTGGATGGAAATAATAAATGTTGTGACATTGCAGAAGCTTATCAAAACAGTGCTGTGGTGAATGAGTGCCATACTCGAAGCTAAAGGCCACCCAACAAAATATTAGAGTGTGCCATATTTTTTTTGGATGGGCAGTATACATCTTTTTGCACAAAAGGGAGTGTAAAAGCGTATTGCTTAAACTTACTGCATTTAAGTGTCCTAAACCATTACATTAGGTTGGCCTGACAGTTTTAGAACAAGCTGTTAAAAACTAGAGAATGTCATTTCTAAAGAAACTGTGTGCAACATGACTGTGACTGCTCAGTGCCCCTCTGCAGGTTGTTAGTCTCTTCCTATGAGCAGCAAACAGAGGATGAATGATGGTCATCTCTAAATAACACTAACACTAACACTACGGAGACTCTTCTTCATGCATGTCCTCTTACAGAAATTTCCCTTGGTAAGAAAATGCAGACTTACACAACGAGGTTTCGTATGCTGTGCTGTGATGATGCCGGATTATTTATGCCACTCTTGTTCAAGACAGAGAAGATCTCCATCATTGTAGCCTTCTCCCTCATCATGTAGCGGTAGTATTGTTTCTTGAAGGGCACAAACTGCACAAACACAAAATTAACAACAACAATGTTAATTCAGAGAGAGGTATAATTACAACTAGATATGCATCTCTGAATCTTAATATGCTGGTTAAGGAATAGACAATGCACAGACAATGCAATGGAAACAGATATTAGGTTTACCCAGCACCATTATTCAAATGAGAAAAGGAATGAATGACGTGTTTCTTTAAATGGATTCACATCATTATGGATGACCACAAGACAAAATGGTCATTCTGTTTGTAACAGAGGACTTTGATTAAGACAAGACATTGCACTTATTACACACTCTTGGAAAAAAGGGGAACATTCTTAATGAAAACTGACAAGTTAGTGTCCTTCATCTAGTTTATGGGTGGTGGCAGTGGTGGTTCTTCTAAGATGTTAATTTACTTCAACATTAGCCCCCACACTCTGTTGCCAATTCATGAATTAATACAACTCTGTGGTTTGTTTCACCTTGGGGTCCTGGACGATGTTCCTCCAGCGATGGCAGACACGGCTGACACTGCGGTAAAGGTCCTGGGCAGGTACGAGGCACAGCAACTGCCTCAGCACCTCCTCTGGAAGGTCGTCAATGCAGCCCTGAGGTTGCAGCAGGACCTTGCTGCTGCCCAGGAGCCCATAGTGGACGTCAGGAAGGGGCTCCACCCCCTCTTCCTCGCTGTGAACTTCACCGCCACATTGGTCAAATTCATCATCCTGCCCGAACATTTCTGCAGTAATTCCCTCCAGATGATCCACCACCTCCCCCTGCTTTGTCTGTGGCATCATCTCAGCAGCTAACAGGCTGACATCGTCTATACTGTCCTCTTCAAGCTCTGGTACCATTGCTGCAGCTAACAGGCTGACATCGTCATCATCGTCCTCCTCCTCTCTCGCACGTTTAGGCTCTTCTCTGGGAAAAGGCTCTCCAACGAGTCCATTTGTGCCTCTGGACGAGCAGGGCTGAGGCGATTTATGAGGA
This sequence comes from Amniataba percoides, assembly GCA_037176925.1. Lineage (NCBI taxonomy): Eukaryota > Metazoa > Chordata > Actinopteri > Centrarchiformes > Terapontidae > Amniataba > Amniataba percoides. Next base: position 14,100,466 of record JBAJHX010000002.1, on the reverse strand, counting down.
CTGGAGCTGATGACTCTTGTCACAGAGAAGAAGCTGTTGATGCTTTTCTGTTGCCCGGAAGGACTTCCCGAGGCAGATGCTGGTGGTGTTAGGTGTGAGACAGAGGAAGTTTGACATTAATGTTATGACTTCCTACCAAAGGAGGGTAGTCAAAAATATGCTACTTAGATTTTAACAGAAAAAAACACATATATTTCCATGCACAGATATTTCTGAGTATCACTCTCAGTAAACTCAAAGAAGCAGATTACCACACTTCCGTCGCTTGGTAGGTGTCCTAGGGTAGAGGCCACGGTGAGGGTTGTGGTTGAGCTGCATGTGGTTAACAGAGCGAGGCTGGGTGAGGGCATCAGTGCCCTCCGCACTGCGTCCCAGTTCATCACACTCGGATGCACTCAGGTGCCTCCTTTTGGCTCTTCCTAGAAGACCAGACAACATTAAATCTCGTCAGTACAGCACAAACCACTGAGTTGGGATGACGCCATGATTAGTTTTCTAAAGTATTTTAGTTTTCCTGTCTAATGTATGGACACGTATCAGGGTTACATGAACAAGTGTCTCTTTTGTACTATACACACTCCTTGTTCATTAATCAGTGAGGTCAAGAGTACAGTTTAAAACATAAAGGAATATATAGATGATATATAGATGAAAACAGAAAACAACAGAGCTCAGTTTAAAAACAGCTGCATTCAAGAGCAGGGTCTCTTTAAATCATGGCTTCAACCTGACCTATAGGTACAACCTGTGCTGTAGATGATGGGTGTGCAGCACATGCATATTGTGTCCAGGAGAATTTTAAATGTAACTTGCTGACACAGCCAGATATTTAGGATGATTGTAAGAAGTGTATAGTGAACTAAAAATCTGTCAGGTTTTAGTAAGGGTTCGAGTCCAGGTGTGGAGCCTGACAACAAGAGGGTTTTTAAGGAAAGCACTGAATTTGTCCCTGTTATTGTGAGTGTTGTTTTATTGTTTTAACTTCAGAGAGTCAAGGCTTTGAAACACTACATATTATTTACTGGGTGTAATATGCAGTTATAAAGTAGTCCTGTTGCTTACTTACCTTTAGCAGCCACCTCCATCTTTCTGTGCAGCGCAGAAACAATGCTGTCTCACAACGCGGTTGTTAAGGATGCAGCACTTGGTTCTCTGGAGCCAAGTCAGCGAATGTGAATTATAGAAGAGAGGCGTCTTCAACAAAAAACAAACAGTCGGGCCGCCGGTTTCCTGAGTCCATCAGTAAACAACCACTGCTGCTGACGTTAGCTCCATTTTGCTCCCAAAAGTTTTCAGCTCGTCTGTGCCTTCGCCGTTAATGTCGGAAAACCGACCGAGGCTAAAGGTGAGTCTTTGTTGTGTTCACCGTTGAGAAAAACAAACATTTCTTCAGAGCAATAAGCTGAAAGTGAGTGAACTTAGGCTTGTTTGTGTTGATGTTGGTAAAGAAGGCCTCTGATTGGTCGACGCTTCTTCTTCATGGAATTTTATTGGATAGTGGAAAACTGACTCAAAGGGAGGGACTATCGCCCCCCAGCGGAAGTGAAGTGTGGAGCAGGAGACTGGCAGAAAGCTGTAATAAGATGTGCACTGATATTACACAATTATGGATAAGTAATATTTTCTAAATGCATTGTAACCAATAGACATTACAAACTCTCAAGAGGTGTGCTGCTATTGTAAATAAATGGTATGCATGAAGCCTCCTGTATGGAGTACATGCTCACCAACCATAGCAAAGCCTCTTTGAAAACATTACCACATTTAAATACACATCAGCATTTTATTGCAGACATGTATATGATCAGATATTAAAGATATTCAAATATATAATAATAATTTATCAAACAACAATGTGACAATGAGGGAACAGTTGCTCATGGTCACAAAATCTTCTTCTGAATCTGTAGCTCCACTGGGCCTTACAGAGCATCATAATGAGTTTAACATCACTGTTTGTCTGGTGCACAAATTTGCTGCTTTGGCTCACTCGCACTGCCCTCATAGTGTTTTGGGTTTTTGGGTTTTGGCTGCAGCAGGCAGCTGTTTGCAAAGAAACACCTTTACAAACCCGCTGTACACTGTACTCTGAGCATTTAGCAGCTTAGGAGACACATTTGATGGAGACTAAAGTCAGTGCTTTACTAAGCCAAAGAGGAGACTTTAAGAAGTGCAGACAGGATCCTGTTCAGCCAGGCCAAGAACACACTGATGATTGAGATCAGAGTAGCTATGAGGAGCTACACTGTGAAGTTAAAAAAACAACCTTTACAGTGAGTCACCCAGCGTCAGTGTGGAAGAGCCTGGAGGCCATTACCAACCACAGGAGACCCCCCCCTCCACACACACACACACACACACACACTGCAGGGAGCCATCACCTGGCTGAGGAGCTGAATAGGGCTGATTGTGTGTTTGATAGGCCATCGTTCTCACCCCTCACCCGCCACGACACCAAAACCAGACAACGATTTACACCCCAAGAACTGTGAAAAGGATGTGTGTGGGATGTGTGTGTCTGCTCTTTCTGGGATCAGGACACCAGGATATGGCTGAAAGTTTGTGCTGATCAGCTGACATCCATCTTCACTCACATCTTCAACAGATCTCTGGAGTTGCGTGAAGTTCCCTCCTAATTCAACCACTTCACCATCATCCCAATCCCAAGAAACCTTCAACTGTAGGGTTTGAATGACTTCAGGCCCCTGATGTTTGTCATCATGAAATCCTATCTCTGAAAAGACTGACAGGCCCTCTGCTGGACCCCCTGCAGTTTACCCCCCCCCCCCCCCGGGCAAAAAGGTCAGTGGATAATCAACACAGGACACCTTGACTCTCCATTACCATATGCAAGGATGCTGTTTGTGGACCTCTGCTTGGTGTTTAACACCATCATAGACATCCTCCAAACTCACCCTGTTTACTGTTCCAGCCCCCTCCTGTCAGTGGATCACAAACTTTCTCACTGACAGGAGGCCGCAGGTGAAGCAGGGGATCATCACGTCCAGCACGACCTGTATTTATCAAGTGCACACAAACAAGTTCATTCTGTAGGGGAATGAGACAGACCATCAGACCTAAAGCTTGATTTCTCTTACAGTGTTAATTGCCATTTGCCAAAATACCAAGGCAATTAGAAATGTGAAAAACTACTTGCCAATTAATCTGATTCTGTTCAGATGGAAAGGAGTACTCAAGTTTGCATGTGAGACATTTTTTTATTTTTTGTTACTTCAGCCTGGTTATAAAGCTAGGAGGATATCATTTGATAATTTCACTGAAGAGTAAGGTCATAAATCATTTCAGAGTAATGCCACTTAAAAAGCTATTCGCATGAGGTCATGTCATGTACATGTATGTGCAAGGATCAGCATATTGCTACTATAACATGTGCATGTGCATCAGCTCAGGCACATTTACTTGGGAGAAAATACTTTGTTCATTTGTTCAGTCGGCGCTTAAACTTCATGAGATTCAGGTTCAAGTAAGAGAAAAGGTCATATCACGCATATTTATGGTCAGTCATTTCTAGATGCTAGGATAAGTACAGAGTCAGTGTTAATTAGTTAATTGCACCATAATGATGTTGGAAGCATGGAATGAATTATTTCGCATTAATCTGTTATTGCAGTATCAGTATCAGTATCACAGTACCTCTGTTTGTGGAGTTACAGTAGATGCACTCTCCCATTTAACACTGTTGTTAATGTACAAATCAAATATGTAACTATTATTAAAATGCATGAATTAGTTAGGAAATGAATTTCATCAGTTCCCACAAACATTTTTGAGTAAATATATGAGGGCAAAACCAAAATCTGTTGTTATTTACCATTAAAGTTATCAGAGAAAAAATCAAGTGCACAGCAGAACAAATTAAATGATAAGTGGAACGTCCTTGATGTGACAAGTTTTCAAAAGAAAAGGCGTTTGTGCTCCATGTAACAGTAAATGGCACGCGTTAAGGAATGTTTACAGCAGCTAAAACAAAAGACAAGAAGTTGCATCTTGTCGAACTAGTTGGAATATTCTAAAAACCTGGACGCGACTTGCTGTCGCTTAAGGCGCATAAGACTAGAGCCTGAAACATGCTCGGCATAAGGCTCACAAACATCTGATTATCAGACAGCAGAGCGTGTTTCAGGCCTCGAGTCGCACAGACGTTCTTCCATAAAGGAGAACAGAAGTGGTCCAGGAGGGTTAGTGTAAACAGGGCTCCTTTATAGGATCAGTTTTTAAATGTGGGGCTTTTTTCCAAGACATCTGATTTCAATATTTCTTCTGTTTGGTATGACTTCCACACACCGCTGTCTTCTGATTGGGTGGTCATACCATTTAGAGACACATGTTAAAACAGAAGATTTCAGGGGGTCTACAGTTTCGTAGCATAATTTGAAAGTCCTCTGTTGCTTTTGAATGTTCCAGTTGTCGGTGGGAGCCCTGCAGCATGTAACTTTTTCTTCCTCTCATCCTCATCTTGTCTTGCCTCACTGCTTCAGGATCGGGAGCTCCCTCGGCTTAAAGAAGGCCTGAACCATCCCCATGGCGAAGATGTACACTTTGGAGTCCACCACGATGTTTTCTTTCTTCAGCAGATCTGCAGGATAGAACAGGCAGAGTGTTGGTGCTCTCTGGTGTGTCGGAATCACACATTAATGCAGCTCTGTGGAAAAAAAAAAAAAGGTGGAGGCCTCACCATCTATTTGCATCTGGAATTCGTCCAGAGGCAAAAGAATGACTTCGACAAATTCTGGAAAGAGAGGACAGAGGCTTGTGTGAGGATTTGCTTTATGAAAGAAAAAGTATTTGATTTATTTAATAAGGATCTTAACTCACCTCCATCACCTGTGGAAGAACAAAAGAGAACAAGATTAAACATTAGAGACAAATATAGTCAAATATAGTCAGCTGTAATTGTATTGTATTTATGAACGAACTCTTGTGAACTACTTGAGTGCTGTTTTTGTAATAACACGGGAGCTGCTATCTGCAGCAGTGTTTAATGTATGTGACATTACTTCAGCCCATTTAACAACCTTTTAAGGTCTCAAAGTTTATCTTAATTTCTCACCTGGTCACATGAATTATATGCATGTTATTTGCAATCATATGTTAACATGTCAGGACTTCAATCAGGTCTTTAGTCGAGCTGATGAAACTGTTACTCGCTGTTACTTCATATGAAAACTAAGTGACTCATCGAAGTGAATAACCGCAGTGCACGAAAGGTTCACTTTTCTCACCGAGCTGCTGTGTTGGGTTGATATTCTCCATTTCATCTCCGTTGATGTTGACCATGACCATCTGGGTGGTGCAGTTGGACAGGCCGGGGTCCAGACAGGTCACTGACGGCAAAACAAGAACATCACTGCTCGCACTGCATGTTCCTACGTTCAAAATCTGTACAGAGCTCCCCTGAAGCTCTCGAACACACACGCGGAGAGATAAGAGGGGCAGCTAATGCAATCGAGTGTGCAGCGCGTGTTTGTGTCACGATACCTGGAGTGACTCCCACCACCTCCCCTTTGTAGCCAGTTTCTTCTTTCAGCTCCCTCAGCGCGGCAACCTCTGCACTTTCCCCCTCGTCAATCAGCCCTGAGTGCAGCAGAGAGAATATCAGTTGTGTCAGAAAACACAGATATGGTGGGGAAAACAATCAAAGACGCTTCAGTGGCTAAGAAACTAAACAAAGAGATGTGAAAACTCGGGATCAATCAAAGTTGGTGAGGCTTTCAGGAATTCACGGAAAAAAAGGCTCTGACCTGCAGGAAACTCCAGAGTGTAGCATCCCATCGGGGGGCGGAACTGCTTCACCATCACTACGCAGTCTTTGTGGAGAGTCCGCTTCAGCAGGGCGATAATTCCAACACCTGCGGGGAGAGACGCGTTACAGCCTGTGTGACTCCACAATGAACAACAAAAAAAACAGAGACACTCACCGTCTGCGTCTGTGTTGGCCCGTCTCGTCGTCCTCTTCGCAGTCTCCCAGGTTCTGGTGGAAAAAAAAGAGGGATTGAAACTGCAAATAAGAAACGAGTATGACGGTGAAGTCAGCCAATAAGAGAGAAAGTTACCTGGTGTTTCCAGCGGGGTCCACGTATGTCGTCTTTTCCAGCTTTACCCATTTTCCAGATGCAATGACCTGTGACGCAGATTAAACGCAGAGAGCTGATCTGAAGGGTAATCAGATTACTTTACATCTGAACAGACGTAAATCTATTGTTCCACTAAACTTACCCAACTGCAACAGCCAAACTGTCTTACAGAGGAGTTTATGTGGTATTTGAAAGTGACTTTTCTGTCAATTTCTGACAAGAAATGAATCAAATACAATCATTTTATGCGATGATCTTAAAACGGAAAAATCTCCTTGTTTAATTTGCGCTGTTGTGAAGTGTTTTGCCTCGAGAACACACACGGAGAGATGCGTATTCTTTAAAGTTGGAGTGTTTACAGTTAGTTACAGTTTACTGTAAATGTGTTTACATTTACAGTTATTTATACCCTCTTACAAACTTTCTCTTTTGAAAAAAAAGCTGATGTAAAGTTGTTCTAGCAGACTTGTGTACTCAGATGACTGATCACAGGACTGACACATCGCCTTCAGTCAGCGATGGCACTGATCAGTCCGCAGCCTCCTGCAGCACTGATCACAGCCTGCATGAAGCCACAGAGCTGCAGACAGCTGTTTGCAGCTGTGGCGGAGTTTGACCCCTGCATAAAGTCACGTACCTCCTCCTTTACTATGTGGGCAGCTGTGGTCCCTTTGGGCCCCTCACCGTTGTTCATTTTGTTCTCAGTGTGCGGCTTTAAAATGCAGCTGATCTGAAGGTTCAAACAAAGACAGAGAGTTACAAACTGCAGCCAGCAGACCTGACGTTTCTGATTAAGAGCTGCACAATTAGCCGCCTGAGAGGAGGAGGGGGACGCTAACGCACCACTCCCACTTTCAGCTTTTCTGATCGGCTGTTTTTCTCTTCATCTGACTTTAGGTCGCTCCTCAGCGCTTCAAAACACCGCCAGGGTCCGGAGCTCGGGTGTTTTTAACTTTAAACAATCATCTGAAAAGGAAAAAATGGAGTAAAGTTGACTCACGTGAAAACCTCGCCGTATGTAAGTAGCAGCAGAGATGGTGTAAAGTAAGGAGGTGCCACTCTGACTCCTCCTCCACAAACGTGACCTGAGCGCAGTTTGATCCTCCAATGAAGACTGTGCTGAGTTAATGAGTGAATGTTTTCTATTGTCTGTTACAAGGCAGGCACTACAACTTTAATTTATCTTTGTTAATATAAAATTTCTCTAATAAAATAAAAAAATTAATAATAAAGTGTTTCTTCTTTACATGAAGTGATGAGGATTTTTAAATTATTTGATCATTTGATGTTTTGGATCATATATAATGCTCAAAGTAACTCAAAAATAGAAATAAAAAAATTAAAAAACTTACAGGATTGTAAATTGTGAAAATCGAGCTTAATTTTAACGCTTTGCATTTTTAGGGTGATGAGTGATTGCCTTTTTACATAAACGATCTATGTCAATGGTGGTGCACCTCTTAAAAGCTTCCCCCCCTCTGAAAACACAGACTTATGGATAAACACAATTTACAAAATTCCGGACTGTTTAAAACCTGAATGCAATGGATTTGAATGAATTCATAAAATCAAAATAACAGCGCAAGACCGAGTCAAATTCTCCTGAATTGGGGCGGGCCGGACATTTTTCAAACACACGGGGAGCTTCGGAGGAAAATGACCGATGGACACTTTCCCGCTACAGGATATTGCAGCATGAAGAAGGAGCAAGTTGTCCACTGTCAGTTTTCGGTTTGGTACCCGATATTCAAAAAACACACCATTAAAAGGTAAGACATCTGCGCAGTGATGGCCAGGAAATACTCTGTTGTTAAACACAAAATCCGCGCATCCAGGAGTTAACCAGGACCATTTCTGTCTGTTCATCGCGTTTATCACGAAATAATCATGTTTAAATCCTCTTGACAGCAGGTTCCTTCGCCCCCTGCTTCCCTACACAGATTCTTATGTATTATTATTTATTTGCCTGATGTTTAATCTGTTGTTGTTTTTCTCTCCTCCAGTTTGATTCTCCCGCTGCCTCAGAATGTAATAGACTATTTGCTGGACGACGGGACACTGGTAGTCTCTGGGAGGTATGAACACACACACAGACAGACAGACAACAAACACACACACACACACACACACACACACACACACACACACTCTTTGATAGGATGATCAGAGATGTAAGAATAGAAAAGAAATGGGATGACATACCTGCTAGTGTCACACCGAAATCATCCCCTTCTCCACCTTCAGTATTTAAAGGTGCAGTCTGTCATTCTCACACACAGACACACACTGTCTGTCAAATTCATTTATCACCTGTCTTTCTTGATGGACACACAACCAGTCAGTTAAACATTAAATCCAACTGTATTTATCTTCATTTTTACCCTCTGATCCTGTTTCTTCATCTGTATCCAGTGAGTTGCAGTTTCACGATTGGCGCGACAAAAATCGATAGACACCCATTGTGTGAAGGAATTTCTCCTTTATCTCTGTCCTCTCTGATAAGAAGTTTTCTGACAGCAGCTGCTCAGATGAGCTGAATCTGCCTCACATGTTGCACAAAGTCAAGCAAAGGGATTCACCGCCTTGTATCGGACAGTGTAGCAGATACTCTGGTACCACAAGGCTGCACTGCTGGTGATATGAAGAGACCTGCTGCATGAATTTATATATAGTATGACACTATAATTCATTTTTGATTGACTGAGCTTCAATAAATGTTTTTTCATGTGACATCCTGATCTCCTGAAACTTGTTAACTCAAGTTTATCAATTTCCAACACACACTGTATCTAGCAAGTCACACATCAGCTGAATTAATCAGACTCACTAAAGTGGTATGACCCCTGAAACAAACAGATTTAGTTGTGAGTTGAATAGCAATAAACAGATTAAAATAACTGCATCATGATGCTGATTTTTAGAAAGTCTGAATTCATGCTCTGTCAGGTCTTTCTGCAAGAAAAAAGAAAAAAAACTTTAAAAGGCTTGTTTTCTGGATGGAGTTCTGCTCAATTAAGGCTCTCTGAAATTGTCGAGTGAGCCTTTAAATTATATTACCGTATGTTCGAGCCTATAAGGCGCACTGCTAGTTTTTGAAAAAAATGAAAGGATTTTAAGTGTGCCTTATAGTCGGGAAAATACGGTAATGTAATTCACTGTGTTTGAGCATCATTGATGTAAAGATGCTGTCTGTAGTGGACATGGGACCTTTTGGTTTGACCTTGCTGTGATGGTCGCAGACTCATCTGTTGCTCCTCCTCCCCACAGTGACCACAACACGCAGCAGACACAATCCACCAACAGCGACCTGAACGGAGAGGAGGACGTTCAGGTGGGAGAGCAGAGAGTCCTGTCTGTCCACTGGGAGGCTCGCTTCAAGATTTATACTTTCTTATTTTGTCATCTTCTAAGAGATGTTATTTTGTTTTTAAAAAGTGTGCTAATTACTTGTGACTGGTTTTGTTAAAAGACTAATGCTGAAGCCAAAATAATAGACAGTGTTTTGTGCAGACGTTTATTATCTTTAACTAGATAAATACAGAATAGCTCTAACTGTGAAAATCTGAAATGGAGCACTAGAGATTCCAGCTTTATGTTGACAGAGTTCACAGAGTCCAAAGTACAAGAACTCTAAAACAATGGTGACTAAGTACACATGAAAATCAAATGTCTGAAAGATGTATTATCTTTCATCGGGGAGAAATGTTGACTTCATTAATCGCCCGTCTTGCTTAATGAACATACAGCCTTATAGCTTCAACACATCAGTTACACATTTGTTACAACAGTGTGAATGTTCATTTTTACTCTCATCCTATTTCTTGTTCTCTGCTCCCCTCTAGTGGTCAGATGATGAAACAACCACCACTGTCACTGTAAGTACATTCAGTGTCTCTCATCCTAATCCCCTGTCTGTGTTTTTATGGTTTACGGTCTCTGCATCATGCTGGCCCTCAGGCTCGTGGTTCGGTTCATTTAATGTTAATGCCGTGTGACCATGATGTGACTTTTTGTCTGCCAGGCCCCCGAGTTCCCAGAATTCTCCTCTAAAGTGCTGGAGGCCATAAATGCCCTGGGTGGGCGCATCTTTCCCAAACTCAACTGGAGCGCACCACGGGTAAATAACCGCACTCAGCCGGTTTATGACCAATGATGTTTTCAAGTGTGAAGTTCATTAGAAAAGTTTGTCTCCTTGTTCTGTTTGTAGCATAAGCATGTTAGCTAATAGGCATAGCTTCTTGTATCACTGCCAGCATTATATATTGAGGCATAACTCTTCGTGTATGTGTGTGTGTGTGTCTCAGGATGCCAACTGGATTGCTCTGAACAGTTCCCTGCAGTGTCACAGCCTCAGCGAAATATTTCTGCTCTTCAAAAGTTCAGACTTCATCACCCACGACCTCGCGCAGCCGTAAGCTTCGCTACCCAACAACATCAACACACACACAAATTTTGCGCTTAGACGACAGCCGACATTAAAAAAAGAGAGATTGGCGTACACACGCTGCTTCCAATCTGCAGTAAAGCACGAGTGGCAGTGAGGGAAGTTGCTGTGATTTAGATTTATACTGCGTGTTTGTTATTGCGCTCTGCACGACAAACATTAGTGCAGCGAGTGATTTGCTACAGCGCACAGACTCGGGAAAGCTGCCTTGTGAGTGAGGAGTGAAAGCAACTTGATACATGCTCATTTGTTGGACTCTTTAATAACTTGAGCCCTGTGCAATGAGAGTGCGCTGATTAAAAAGAAAAAAAAACTGAGTGTAGTTTTTATTTGTACAACAGTTGTGACTGTCACTCATTCCTCTGCAGATTCCTTCAGTGTAGTGACCAGGACACCCCAGATCCAGTGATAAACTATGAGGTATGTAACTGTCAGTAGACAATCTATATTTGCAGGATTCTGTGCTAGAGTTCAGTACGAGTATTATTATTATTTTAATAAGAATACTTCTTCCATGCTTAGCTGGTCCTGAGAAAGTGGAGCGAGCTGATTCCTGGAGGAGAGTTCCGCTGCTTCGTCAAAGAAAACAAGCTGATTGGTAAAAAACGTCTTTGAAATTTTGAAAAAAACAATCAAAGGCTAAAAGACACCATCACATTGGTACATCGTGAGATTTGAGGAACTTGCTTTAATGCGTCACAGCGCAGTATGTCAGGAGGGCGCTGCTGAGCCGAGGATGTCCGATGAGGGAATTACCTTGTCTTACCAGTGATATAATGATGTTTGAGCTGTACTTTCACTCAGCAGGCTAATTTAGAAACAATTATAAAATTCAATTTGAGCTCCACTCATGGTGTGGGTGTCTGTTCCCAGCTATCTCCCAGAGAGACTACACTCAGTATTACCAGCACGTCCTGAAGCAGAAGGAGCAGATCTGTCAGGCCATACAGGATTTCTTCAGCCAGCACATCCAGTACAACTTCCTGGACGAAGACTGTGAGCATCAGCATCCCGTTTTTTTATTTTTTCTCACTGTTTGTGTCAAGTTTGACACTTCCATCTGCTCTCCACAGTCATTAAATAATTATCGGTACTGTGACTTATCAGGCTTTAATTTCACATAGCAGAAAGGTTTCAGAAATACTTTACTTTGTTTTTACAACATCAGAATATGCATGTCTGTAATGTAAATATTAAATGACCACATATGTTTAATGAGTTTTTTTTCTGTGTTACAGTTGTGTTTGATGTCTACAGAGACAGCCAGGTGAGCACACTGAATTTTCAAAAATACCAAATTGAAAACTGACTTGCACTTACATATTTTGTTTGTGTGTGTGTGTGTGTGTGTGTGTGTTGCAGGGGAGGGTGTGGCTCATAGACCTGAACCCGTTCGGAGAGGTGACGGACTCGCTGCTGTTCAGTTGGGAAGAGCTGACGTCTGGTGGGGAAATCACCCAGCAGCAGGTCGGCCATTGTGACACACACACACAAACACACACACACACACACACATGTTCTAGTGCGATTGATTTTATTATTTTTATAAAAACAGCTTATGTGGTAACTGTGTGGTTTCTCCGTCTGTGCAGGAGGGCCCGGCGTTTCGCTGCACCACCAGCGAGGTGACGGTGCAGCCCAGTCCCTGCCTGAGCTACAGAATCCCGCGAGACTTCGTCGACCTCTCCACGGGAGAAGACGCCTACAAACTCATCGACTTCCTCAAACTGGTAAGACGTTGCTAAAGATAAGCATATTTAGCATATTTAGCTTGACTAGTGTTAGTTTGTATCGTATTTTGTGGAGTAGTTTGCATCGTTCAGATCCAGCACTGCTGCAC
>JBAJHX010000002.1:14075554-14087987 GCA_037176925.1 Amniataba percoides | reverse complement strand
TATTTAGCTTGACTAGTGTTAGTTTGTATCGTATTTTGTGGAGTAGTTTGCATCGTTCAGATCCAGCACTGCTGCACTGGTTTCAAATGGCATGACCAAGCTGCACGAGAACTGGTGGATGTGCATACTGGATAAAATGCACTTAATTACGCTGTGCATTAGTTATATAATGATGTAATCTAGAGAGCCACTCAAAGCGCATTTCCTGCCCACTGTGATCAATGAAGGTCCCATTTTAGATAAAAATCTGGTAGTCGTGTTATGAAGACATTCTTGGTGACCGACAGGTGACACAACATTGAACATAATCCAGGATTTTATCAGAATTGTCCAATACCGACCTTCTTTTCTAGAAATATGGTTGGTTGTGTTACATCATTATAAATCTGAGAATTTAATCTTTTATAAATTGGGAAACAAAGCATATCTTAAAGTTTAATCTCTTTTCCTGCTCTCTCTCATCTCTGCAGAAGAAAAGCCAACAGGAGGATTCTGAGGAGGAGGAGGAGGAGAGAGAGGAGGAGAGCGCCCCGCAGTGACACGTTTAGTCTGAAACCAGAAGAATAGCTGCTCGTGTCGACAGCCGCTGCATTTAAAGCCCTCTGCATGACGCGACTCTCCTCTCTGTCCTGTTCCTGAGCTCATCTGATTTTGATTTCAGCCTGTTTTCTCTCACGCTGCTCTGTTAGCGGTACACAGCGTACCCAGTTTTTTTTTTTGGTAGTGGCTCCTTTGTGTTTGTCAAATGGAACATGTTAAATTAGCAAATTAGCACATCATGTTAACGGCTCCGTGAGGAGTCATATTCTGCCTTTGCCTCTGACGCAGCCGAGCGGCGTCTTGATGGTCGTAATGGCTCGATGAAATGGGAGGAAGGCAGCTGTCTTATTTTTTCGTTTTGGGGGGACTGGTTTGGTTGTTTGTTTTTTTTTTATATTATGTATGTGGGGAGGAACTGTGTTTCTTCGACGGGATGTTTTCACTTTCTGCTTTTATACTTGAAAAGTGTGTATAATAGTTGATGTATCTTTACCGCAGCCCAAATAGTGTCTCTGGAGTTTGTGGGCACACACATTTCATTGTACATGTGCTTGTGTGTTCCGAGGCTGTGACAGACTTCTTTATTTAACACTAAAGTCGTTCATCAGCGAGTCACCTTTCATTTTTCTGTCCAGACATCCCTGCTCCTCTGTGTCTCCCTGCCAATTTCCTCTGAGCAGTTTTGACACGCTCATTGCTCCGAGGCGCTCCGGGCGCTCTTTTCGAGTCCTGTTTTCCCATCATGCATTGCTGTAGACTGTTGCTCCCCCCTGCCAAAACAAAAAAAAACACCATTAAACTTCTTGTCGTGTATTGGCTCGCCTGTCAGTCTGCTGGGTGCTGTAAACCAGCGCATTAGAAATTGATTGTGCTTTCACGCAACGGCTCTCATTACGCCCGCAGCTAAATGAGCTGTGCGTGCACGACACAGGGCAGTTCATTTTGTTGTTGTTGTTGGGGTTTTTTTTCCCCACCTTCACTGGATTGATAGAGCAATTACAGCGAGATGGAAAAGAGCTGGCGAGATGAGAGTTACAGCTCCCCGGGTGAAATGCCGCAGACGGACGGGAAACTGTATACACGGTGCATATTGTGGAGAATGTTGCAGGTTAATCATCATTATAAAAATGAAACCTGGCTGTAAACACACCATCCAGACACTGAGGAGGTGTCCTGGCCTGACCTGCGGTGGAGGATGGCCTTTAATATCAGTACAAACCTCAGCGGCTGACTGATGTTGTTGCAGTGTCTAAAAGGCTGCTCTGTACTTTTCCTTTTGCACTTGCTGCAGTGGTGTACCAGTAAATACAAAGCTCAGCCAGAGATGATCCATTCTCCAGTCCACAGTAACAAAAGGCAAAGTAAACAATGTAAGATAGTATTATGTAGCTTAATATATAACAATAGCCTGTCATTAGGAAAACCTTGCCAAAACTAATCAATGAATGTTCAGTTAATGTTGAAACTGATTTACAGGACGTCGATTGTATTAATTTAAAAAATTCAACTGAATATTATAAAAATACATTTAGTACGATGCTGTTGTTCATTGATTGCATGGCAGTTTTATTAAACTACATTAGTTTAAGCTAGGCTACCTTAAAAACTGGCAACTGAGTGTATTTTTATGGAAAATGAAAGCTGCCCTAATGAATATTTTTCTATTAATAATTGATCAAATGAATATAAAGGGGTGGCTCACAGTGACCAGGCTGCAGACAATCATCACCTCATTCTGCAGTTTCCTTCAGCTTCACCGAGCATCTTTCAGCTCACTGCTTCATTTTTTCTGGCCTGAAGCTCTGCCGTTCTCATCGCTGACATTCTCAGAAACAGCTGGTTTCAGCAAACAAGTAGCCTTTATTAACTGACTGTACACTACCAATCCAGCACCAAGCAGCAGACGCACAAAGATGGAGCCTAGCTGGGAAACAAAGTGGAGCTTTTAGCAGCTAAAGAGACAGATATTTCACCCAGGAGATGGCGGAGACCCAAACAGAGCTAAACGAAGAGTGAATCCGAATCGTGAAACATTCATCAAAAACAATCCTATTTTTGCTCCACGTGTGCTGGATACTTAAATAACCAGATGCCTGCTTATCTAGTGTAGATTAAAGATATATTTCAGTTTTTAAAAAAATCCTTAGTAGAGAAGTAGAAATGCTCTCAGGTTGAGCTCTTGTAGCTGACATATCAGTCTAAAAGCTCAGCAGAAAGATAACACAGTATAGAAACAGCTGATGGACGAATCCTTTCATCAAACAACCTTCTCAGTTTAATTTACAGTAGGAAAAAAAGCTTCTTCTGCACCTCCCACTGAGGTGTAATTCAATCAAGGAGATTATTTATTCCCCAGGGGACTTCTGGAAGTCATCTAATCAGCGTTTTCACGGCAGACATTTTGACTTGCCATAGAGAAACAAGCGCAGGTGTCACTACTAACACAGATTGTTGCTCTGTTCTGTTCAAGTGTCTCAGTGAGCTCTGACAGAGTCAACGTGCACAATAAACTCAGCCATCACCTATTTTATTATTTACAGCTGTGCTCTCTTACATGTCAGAGTCTGGTGTGCAAAAAAAAGCTGCATCTAGATGAGCTAAGGTGATGAAATCAGCTCTCAGTCTGCAGTAGTAGACATGTGGGCGCCTGTCTGATCTGCCAAACTGGAAATATCCCACCTGCACAGTGTAACTGAGACATTCAGCGACACGGGATGACATATTGTTGTGCACCACAACATTTCTAAAATTCTTGTCAATCCACAGATAAACATAATCTACAGATGGACGTCAGCTGACAAAGTAATCTGCACAGACTGCACTGAGACCTTTCCTCAGTTACACCAGATTCTAGCAGGTGTCACAGGAGAGAAATGAACCTGATGATAAATGTGCTTCTTGGGAGGAGAAACTAGAAGTTCACACGGACGGCTGCAATTGATGACATTTTGATGACAGGGGAAATACAGATGTTAGTCTCTCAGTCGTGCAGCTTGTTAGCCCAGCCCATGAGGTTATTTCTGTGTGTGTGTGTGTGCACGGCTACAATTTATGGCTGTGTGTAAGCTGCAAACAGGGAGCCCGCGCCTTCATCTCCCGCGACCTTCATCCTCTTATTAACCATCTCTCTGAAGCCCTCCTCCCCTGCTCCTGCTCCTGCCTTTGCAGCAGGGTAATCATCTTTCATCAGGGGGGAGGTCAGGTTTGCTGACTGAGCAAAGCATGAGGATGAGGGGGAGGGATGGAGAGGAGAGGAGAGGAGAGGGGAGGAGAGGAGTTTTCCTGGGTTGCTGCTGAGGAAGAGCTGCAGTAGTGTGCAGCCGGAATACTCATGAGCAGCTGAGGCTGCAACACATTGTCCTCCCCTCCTCCTCTGTCTGTGTCTCCCTACTGTAGCCTAAACACACACACACACACACACAGTGAAAAGGGCCAGAGTGTGTGTTTGTGTTTGTGTGTGCGCAGTAACCCGGCCTGAGCTGACCCTGATGCCTGCAGCTGTCAGAGTCCGGGGATCAGTGCCCCTCTGCAGACTGAGGCTGTGTAATCCAGGTGTGTGTGTGTGTGTGTGTGTGTGTGTGTATGTGTATGGGGAATCCCAAATAGTGATTGAGCCACGATGGTTGTTGTCAGCAAGTTGGCGCATTGCGAATTTCCAGCTGCCACGTCCCGACCGGAGCCACACACACACACACACACACACCTCTGTCTGTGTCGGACAGCATCCCAGCAGCCCCCTGCACCATCAGAGCAACACACACCGTCACAGTAAGGCTCGCTTTGGGGGTGATTATGCAGTCAAGGAGTTAAAGAGAAGAGAAGAGAGTTTCAGAGTGTCAGACTGTCGGAGGAAACAGCGGAAACCCCGAAAAACACAAAGACAACACAGAAACAAACCACGCGCACATTACTGCAAGTGGCAGCACGTCTCACGTCAATGTCATACAGTTAGATAGTGTAATACAGGAAGCTGGGAGCACTGCCGTCAAAACAAAGGCACAAGAGAAAAGACTACTTTTAGGAATGGTTTAAAGTAGTAATAGCATATAAACCATGTGAAATTGTTAGGTTTGATTTAAGAGAGGAAGGCTTGGAGAAGAGAAATTGTTCAGTGAAAGTGAGGTATCGCTTTGCATTTGAGTTTGACATAACTATTACTACTATTCTCTCAAAAGCAATAAGAAAAAAAAAATTAAATGGACTATTAGAGAGCAGCCAGATGAAACTTCTGAAACCATAAGTTAGAAATAAATCTTGCGCATAGTTTGGTTCGTCTCTGTTGGCTCTTTAAAACTCAAAACTGATTCTGATCTGGTTCTTTTACATTTTTTATTTTTGTTTGTTTGTCTGCACTTTACAATCACCTATTAAACCCATGTGTGTCACCTAAAAGCTGAGACTACAGTCACAGTCATTCACTTTGCAAATAATTTATTTTATAGATAGACATCAGTTATTATCAGAACAACTAAACGCAAAACATGAATATGATTAAATCTCTTAATGCTGCTGCTGGCAAGTTACGAACATCAACATGCTTTTATTTTGAAAGTCAAGAGGGGAAGTGCTGTTATCTCCGCTTCGTATTGGCGGCTGTTCAGACGGCGGGAGGGAGGAGAGAGAAAGAGAGAGAGAGAAGAGAGAGAGAGAGAGAGAGGGAGGCAGCAGGACTCGGGAACCTGCAGGAGGACTCACATGGTCCTGCAGCAGCGCAGCTCAGACCGCCGGGACTCTCCACAGCCCGCCTCCTCAACTCGGCTTCATTCTTCTTCTTCTTTTTATTTACTCCCTTTTTCCTTTTCCCCCTCCTCCTCTCTTCCTCCCGCCCCACGCATCCCTCCTCCCGCAGCCCCGCGTCGGTCGCACTCGGGCCGGTAAAGCAGCGCCATGGCCCGGGAGAACGGAGACACCGGCAGAGGAGAGACGTGGAAGAAACAGGTCGACGACATCAAGAAGATTTTCGATTTTAAAGAGGTGCTCGGAACGTGAGTACACAAAAAAACTTCTCTTCACGTGTCTTAATGTGTGATATGACAGTGAGGGCTCCACAGAGTTTACGCTGACCTTTGTGCGCTTATTTACAACATCACAGCCTGACTGTGGCACGACTGACACTTTGAGACTTTACTCTCTTTGACTGCATATCAATTATTTTCACCTGTGTATCCTGTAACGTCACTTTTTAATTGCATCACTCTTTTATCCCAGCTTGAATTCACACTCTTAAAGGCGACATGATGTGTTCAGGTGTTACAGCTGAATCAGTATGTCAGTAATGTTTTTTTTTTATTTGTCATAATTGTCTTTTTATGTATTTATTTATTTATTATTTTATTTATTTATACTACTACTGTTTCCCACTTTCCCTCTGTGATAAATGTAACCCATGATTGGGAACCACAGCTTCATGGAGGGAGATTTCATCAGGTGGAGGATGTGAAATGCTTGTTGTTTGAGCCTCATCATGAGCAAACCTCTGCAGATTTCCCATCACAGGTGTACACGCAGACTTCAGGGATCTCAGTGTGCGTGTTGTTGTTCAGAGCTCCACTGGTGGATTTTAAGGTTCATGGTGACCCTCGTGGCATTTCTTTTGATCTCCTGTGCCGTGACTAATAATAACTGTAACCTACTGTACGGGGTGTTTATTCCGGGACTTCTACAATGAGCGTGGTTCTTAAAAGTGAGCTTACAGTGATTCAGTGGTTTATCTTTTTGGCACATTCTGTCATTTTCCTGCAGGGGATTTTCTCCTTGATGACAGCGAGGCTTTAGCAGACCGCAGGAATTTCAGGCTCTCAGCAGCAGGAGACAGTGTCACTGTTACACTGGCAACCTTTTTTTTTTATCCAGATGGCGTCTCTGACTTTCACCTGGGTCCGAAAAAAAGGAAATTTTCCTCTCCAGCACCATGTTAGGAAATGTCTTCCTCTCCTTCTTCCTCTTCTTCCCCCCCTTCCCTCTTCTTCTCATTCAAACAGCATACAGGTTGACCCCCCCCATAAGTCTCTGGCAGCCAGCCCCTGTAAGCGTCTGTTGTGCGTCCTGCTGCACGGAGCGAGCTGCGTCTGTTTGGACGGCAGCCTGGAGGGGGACACGCAGCGGGGCGGAGGCAGATTGGGATTAACTGCACAGGGATTAGGAAAACTTCCCCTGCATAGGAGGAAGTTTGGTTGTGTTGTGTAATGATGGAACAGCGTCAGGCTGCCGGCTGGCTGGCTGGCATTTCATCACCTCAAACACACACCTGAAATTTTGACCGGATGTGAAACACACACACACACACACACACACACACACACACACACACACACACACACTCAGGTAGCAGACTGGCACAGGACTCAATGATCCGAGTTGGCCATGTTGCTGTTACACATTAACCCGAGCTGCTGACGGATCTTTGAACCTGACGCATCAGCAGAAAAAGAGGAAAGAAGGAGTGTGTGTGTGTGTGATGGGGAAGTGATTTGCGATTAGCATGGAAGGATGAAGTAGAGGGGGGAGAAGAGGAAGGGGGAGAACAGAGATGGTAGCGGTGACTCAGTCGTAAACAGATGAGAGTTTTTATCGTGATGAGGCGAACGGAGCAGCTGCCTGGAAACGACCCAGGCTGTGCCGCTGTCCGAGACTGGCCACGGTGAAAGTCGTGGAACCACGAGTGTGAGGGCTGGCAGGGGCGAGCGAGCACAAAACCTGAGGCTGGAGAGCCGCCTCAAGCGTTGCTGCTGCAGCGCCGGGTGTTTCTGCGTCAGCGCTTTCCCAGCCGCATCTGTACTGACAGGATGTGATGTCACAGGTCTGACACCGACCCGTCACGTTTCGTCCCCTCTGCGCACCGGTCAGTGTGCATACACAAACAACTCTGTTGCTCTGCGTCTTAATCCCCCTTCATCAATATGTGTGTGTGTGTGTGTGTGTGACATACCATGTTCTGTCCCCTAATGCTGGATTAATCTCACCAGTGTTCCCTTATGCTGGCACTGTGTGTGTGTGTGTGTGTGTGTGTTTGCAGGCATGTGCACGAGGCTCTGCTCGGTGTCTTATTACCCTCCCCTGGTGTGTATTCCGTGTGTGTCCCTGTTGTTCACTGTTCAATAATTTAATACCAACAGGAGTGTGTTCTTTGTGTGTGTGGGCAGGCCGGGGCTCTCCGCAGGAGGCATCACAGTGAGAACAAGTGCAAAGGACAGAGAGAGAGAAAGAAGGGTGAGGAGAGGCAGCATGGGTGTGTACCTTTGTCACTGGGAGTACGTTTCAGTATGCCATCAGTCAGCATGACGTTTGCCAAAGTTTGGATTAGCCTTCGTGTTTTAGTCTCAAGAGGTCAGGGACTAAATGGACAAGCAGCTCTGCAGGAAGACAAAGTGTGTGTACTTACATGTGTGTTTGAGAGAGAGTCAAAGTAAAGCGGTGGTGGCTGCGATGGTGATGCATTGTGGGAATGTCACTGTGCCATCTAGGGCACGCTGCCCTTAATTGATGCTCCACTTCCCTGCTGCTGGCACTGTTCTCTTCACTGTTTCTGGGACTGCAGATCCCCCCCATCACCACCACCACCCTGCTCTATCTTTATGTCCCTCTATATCCTCCTCTTTATGTCTGTAGCGCATCACACTTCTCCCTGACTATCCCTGTGTTTCCTCCCTTTTTATTTTAGTGACTTTTCTTTTTGCACAGCGAAATGTTGCGATGTGAGACGACGTGATGCAGATATTTGAAGTTTCTATTCTCTTCATCCCTGTTATAAATAGCAGCTTATAAATAGAACAAAAGATGATTGTTTGCTATGTGGCAAGAGCAACTTCATCATTGGACTGCTGGCCCACGTCTGCGTGTGTTTTGAAATTTGTGTGTACATTTACAAAAACTTTTTACCACATTGTAGTGAAATTTGAAATCCATCTGTTCTGCTCTCTTCTCTTTATCTGCCAGTTTTGCTTCGGTTGATTTCACTACTGCGATTTGTCATTGTTTGTGATTGCTGCTGTGTTGCGGCAGTTGTCCGTTCTGTTAACGGTGTGGGTGATGTCGTGTGCCATTGCTTTGGTGAGGATTGCTGATAAAGCTAAATCTGATGATGATGTCAGCGTTGTTGATGCTGCAGATGTACATCAACAATTATAAATATTGTTTGCTGTTGTTGACAATAAGAAGATGTCACCAAGGTGCCAGTGACATCATTATTGCCACTGACACGTGTACTGATGATAATCATGCTGCTATTCTCTGGACATTAATGTTGGCTTTGTTATAGCAGATGTCAATAAATACATCGATCACGTTAATGCTGATGGTGTTAGTTTTGGAGGCTGATATTTTGAGACAGTAGTGGTTTATTACAGGGGGCCTTCTCCAGGATAATCTCAACTCAAAGTCTGTTTACCAGCTTTTCCCCAGAGCTGTCAACTTCATCTCACAGTCTTTATTAGCTGTCACTGAAATCAGTATGGAGCTTGGATCAGGTGATGCTTCAGCATTAAAAACAACTTACCTATTTCCATGGCAACAGGGTGAACTCCGTCCTCTGATAAAAACTGCGAGATGTGGTTGAAAGCTGAGGGGAAAAACAAAGCTGTAAGTGGACCTTGAGTGGGTTATTTTGTCTCACATGTGTTTTCAAGGTCAAGAGTGAGCTTTCACCGTCAACTCAGGTCTTAGCTCAGGTCATCATTTGTATTCGTTTTGATCAAAGTGTAACTAACTGACAAACATAGTGATGTTGCCACAACAAAGTGCAGAAAGAAATGTGTGCCGCCATATGCTCAGATTCAAACATCAAAGTTACAAACTCGCTCTTCAGAGTGGAAAGCGGTGCACACGCCTACAACAGGTGCCAAAATTGCACCCAGAAATGAGTCTTTAAATCGTGATGGGTTTTGGTAATAATCTCATAGTTTTCACTCTCTCTGCTGTAGCAAAAAACTCCAAACTCCAAAAATGAAACCAAGTTGTATTCAAGGCTGTAATGATCCTTCAGTGTGTGTGTGTGTGTGTGTGTGTGTGTGTGTGTGTGTGTGTGTGTGTGTGTGTGTGTGTGTTAGTGACCTCACTGTTTGATGCACATACTCCTTTCTGTCTTCTAGTTTTAGATGAGTGGAGGATTTCAACACAAATTTACACTGAATATGCTGATCTCTGTTTGGCATCTCCACACTACTAAATATGAGCTACAGTCATGTCACACAACCCGCCCACACACTCACACATGCACACACACACACACACACACACACACACACACACACACACACAGGACATTTAAAAGCAGCAGAGGGGGAAAGTCACTTTTTCCTCTTCATACCACAAATAAAACATTTGCCAGCTGTCAGGACTTTCCACATATACTAAATGCATTTCATGTGAAAATGTGTGTGTGTGTTTGAGGGGGATTGGTAGCGTCAATCTCCCTGCTCAGATTGACACGTGTGTCCAGACCTCTGAGTATTAATGATCATAAACTTTAGTCCATTATTGGATCAGCGCTCTATTTTAAGCCTCTCTGCGACCACATCCAGCTTATAATGGCCCCGTGCTGCAAGCCTGTTGTCTGTGGTGACACACATGGCTCCGTCTGTCCATCAGCTGTAGGCACGCCGGTACGTCGCCGCTCACGTATATAAACACAGCCACGTGCTCAAAAGTAATTCACACATTAAATGTAAATCAGGGAATGGAAGCGCCTCTGTCTGAGAGCGAGTCCGACCTTTTTCCACGTTGAACACAGACGGCCAAACATCTGACATTTAAAACATGCTTTTCCTCTAACATTTCCCCACTTCACTTTATTACCTCATGCGGCACCATTTGTTGAGCATAAAAAAAGAAGTCAGATATTTTTGAAGCTTGGCGTTATCAAAAATCACACTTGCCATTTTTGTCAGGGACAGCTTGCCCTGATATCCCACTGTGACTTCATCTTTTTCAGTAATTGCAGCAAGACAAAATGCTGTTTTCTCAATCGTTTGCTTGATCCATTAAATGGCAAGTCGTCAGGGAGAAAAAAAGCTGAAGAGGGAGATGTTACACCTCTGAAAGGCACGGAGACTCTGCCTGATCTGCAGGCTCAGATGAGGTGCAGAATAAATGCAGGTGCTGCGGGGCAGCCGAGGAAACGGGACACTCAGTGGTAATGCTCCTGAGTGGAGGATTTGGTTTCAGGCCTGTTGTGCAATCCTAAAGGGTCTCGACAACAACATCTGCTGTTCGAGGGGGAAATCAGGGCCACAGCCTGCTGGGAGACAAATGTTGTTTGTTGTAATGACGTTAGCCGTCGGGGGGTGGTGAGGGGTGACCATATTTTGGTGATCAAGGACGACAGGGTGCTGGGGGTCAGTGGTTTTGCAGCGACATGACCAGTGTTGTAAACTGTCTTCCCGCAGGCTATCGGCCTCTCAAAACATCATTAGAAGTCAACATAAGATATTATGTGGTTATTTGTGCCAAAACATATCTGTAACAGCTCTCTGTGCAGGTTTTATGGGAGACGCTTTGGTCATCTTGCAAAATGAGCCTGAATGTTTTGTCTTTGGTTTGTGTGTTGATTTAAAAACTGAAAAGCTGCTCTAAAATTTTCATATTAATAATGGATCAAATAATTAAATATGAAATGACATTGATGAGCCCACGGATAATTATCACCTGACTGTGCAGTTTCTGTCAGCAGCTCCTTTCAGCCTCTTTCAGCTCATTGTATTGTCTTTACTACACACAACTTAATCTGCTGATTCTGTCTCAAAATCAAACAGTGTTTCCAGCAACCACAGGCTGCTGTCTTCAGTGAAAAGGCTCTTATAAACTCACTGCACACGCCCTGCTCGGCACCACACAGCAGACAAACTTACTGACTAGCTAGTGAACAAATAGGGGCATTTAGCAGGCTTATTTAAATGTCGTTTATCTTGGTTAAAAATATGCACAGTTTCGTGTTAGTTGCAAATAAGATTGTCAGGGAATCCAAGGATCCGCAGCGAGGGCTGTAGCTACAATTGAGGTCACGTCCTTGCTGGAGTTTCTGGGAACTGGGGAGATTTAATGACCTGAAAGCATCCTGGGCGTGTGGAGGCTTTGAAGCATCATTTAGACCATCACATGGGCAGATGGAATTTGCTGAAAATATAACTGAACAGTTAAATTAATGAATAAAATAGAACCGTTCTTCTGACCTTGTCAAAAATGGCACTCAGCACATCAGTATAAATCCTAGATCCAACCCTGTTAACCAGCACTGTGTGTTTCAGTTAAATATAATGAAGGCACAAGAGAGACAAATGTCGCTGAACCAGCCGGGCAAACCTGAGAGTGAGAGAGAAAAGGAGCCCCGCCTTTGAGCAAGGCAGCGACACAGCGACTGCTCGGCCTGTGGTCAGACGTGCATGTGAGGCAGAACGTTGCTGAGACAAAGCAGGCCTGCTCCCTGGATATGTTAAGATTAAATCTGTCAGCAGGTGCCTCGGTCGCCCTCGGGGGAATGCTTTCAGACTGCCGTGTGTGGGAATGATGTCGCTCCTCCACACACTACCTGCACTGCTTACAGTCGCCCTCAGCCGTCCACCTATAGCACTGATCAGCTTAAACGTCCCACTATATAACACATCTGGGCTTTGGGTCAATACTTACTGCATTCTCAGATGTCCCACAATTCATTTCATCACAGCAGAAGCACATAAACACAGTGAGGTAATAAATCCTTGGTCCCATTTCCTTCACAAAATGTTCAGAGGAGCAGACAGAAAGGATGTTGTGAACTGGATATCCAACAAATCATTGCTAAACAAGGCAGACAGAGAAAAAGGTATATTTATTTTTAATTTTTAATCTGTGCCTACTAAAGTCTGTCATGGTGTTCCACAAGGTTCAGTTCTTGGTCCAATTCTATTTATTCTGTATATGC
>JBAJHX010000002.1:14011749-14037387 GCA_037176925.1 Amniataba percoides | reverse complement strand
GTGTGTGTGTGTGTGTGTGTGTGTGTGTGTGTGTGTGTGTGTGTGTGTGTGTGTGTGTGTGTGCGTGCGTGCGTGTGAGGTGATGTTATGGTGAGCCCACTGTCATCAGTAATTTGCTTTGTCTATGCTCAGTAATGAGCTGCAGAGGAAGGTCAGGCCAGGCCAGTCTGCCCTACAAACAGCGGCCGTGTATGATGATGATAACAGCAGAGCAGAGACAAGCACAGGTTTTACAAAACAGCATTTATATTAGTGTTGAAATGACAACACCCCCCCCCCTCCACCCCCAGCTTTGCATTACATAGTTACAGGTCATTGTTTCGGGTACAGCTTGTTGGCTCGTGAGAACCTGCACCTCATGCAGAAAATTTCCCACCATTAAAAATACTAACATGTGACTTTAATTTGGACAGACATTGAGAGTCTGCACGTTTCCTCTGCATTTAATCTCATAAAAGAGGGACATTTTCATGTAAAAAAGAATCACACAGCATTTTTAACTGGACCTCCAGCTGACAAGAGAGTAAATTGCTCCTAAAAAAAACATCCAGATTTTGGCTCAGGTAAACACCGTGCTCCTGTAAAATGGAGTCTTGTTAGTACAGTAGTAGCAGCAAAGGAGCTAACAAATATTTTCTTCATCTTTCAGCTCCAGAGGTTCTTGCGCAGAAGCCATACAGCAAGGCCGTGGACTGCTGGTCCATCGGAGTGATCGCCTACATCCTGTAAGTACCGACTGCTCTTTTTTCTGTGCCATCACCTTCTTCTGCGACTGGTTTTATCCAAAGTATCGCACAAGTTGTGACACCAAAATAACTGTGGCAAGCACGGCCACCACCTGCTCAGAGCTCCTCATCAACAGACTGGAGACTCCAGAGTGAGAAATGAGTTGCAGAGATCATGTTGAAAAGATCAACACTTATGTATATATATAACACTTATGTAGAAAGTCTTTGTTTCTGATTGTGGCCTTCTGTTCCCACTCTCCATACACCTTAGATGTGAATTTGCTCAAAACCCCTACTCTGCAGAACCCGTGTTGACTCATTTGAGTGACCAGTCAAAACGTTAGCTGTGAAAACAATCTTTTCTCCCTCATCTTTAACCTGAGCAAAAGCTTCATTAGCCAGAAGAAGCGGGAACATCTGTATGTTTGTGCAGGTCCTGTTAAAAAGAAAACAGCTGGCTCTCTGAAAGCAAACTCCCAACATCTAAAAACAAAAAGTTGATTTTGCAGTTGTGGGCTCTTAATAGGAGAATACTATTTTTCTTTCACTTCACAAAATCTTCTTTTAATTTCTAAACCTTTATAGAACACCGGTAAACAATACTTCCACACCACTCTTTGCGATGGAATCTGTTACAGAGCAAAATCTACCAGAAATAAGAGTGAGAATGACTCACCTCCAGCTCAGCTTATACACACACACACACACACACACACACACACAACCACCAGCTGAGATGTGATGTATTACAAACTCCTGAAGGACATTTGTAACCACCCTCACATTCTTTTTATTTAAGCCAGTTAGCATTGGATTGTCATGTACGATGCAGTAAGGGTTAATTAACTCTAACGTGTACGTGGAGTCTAACGCCCTCAGAGGTCATACAGCAGAACTCGGCTCCAGGACTGAGCTTGAAACACTTGCCTTGGTTCCTCCCTCATGCGTGTGTGTTTGTTGATTTTTCCCTGCCAGTGTCAGTGTGTGTGTGTGTGTGTGTGTGTGTGTCTGTTGATGATGATGATGTTGGTTGTGTGCCGTCATCGGAGCCAGATGGAGCTGTGCCGAATGGCCTTGTATGGACATGGAGCTGCAGGGTAGACTTCTTTTTCTTTTGTTTTTCTTCTGCCGCGTCACCCCCACCTCTTACACATATACAAGCAAAAAAGTGAAAGTGTGTGTGTGTACGTGTCTGCGCATATGAGAACAGTATAGACTTGCATCTTTGTGCATAGCCAACTGTTATGTGAATATGGTAGTTTTAGAAAGAGAGATTGTGAGTTCTTACCAATTATCATCATTACCAACAGCATGTGTACAATGCTGTTGATGTCCTAAGCCACCACTTGAACTGTTTTAAGGTGTGCGTCTTCATCTTTATCTCTATTTATGTGTGTGTTTATGTGTGTGCGCCCCACCTGACAGGGACATTATTATCTTAAGCATGAGGTCAAAACAGGGGTCGGAGGTCAGGGGTCAGCAGCAGGTTAATGGCATGCAGAGTGTGTGAGGTTACCAAGAAGAAGACATGAACGTTGGTGTGGGAAATGAAGGTCTCTCAGCCTCTCTCTCTCTCTCTCTCTCTCTCTCTCTCTCTCTCTGTTTTACTATCTTTTTCTGTGTCTTTACATGTCTTTGAACCTCCTGTTAGATTAAAGTTTGTCACTAAAAGTGAGTAAAATTAGGTTTTTGTACAGCTGCAATCCCAGTGGAGAAAGTGTGTGTTTCTTTGTGTGTGCCTGTGTGTGAGAGAGATCGACAGAAAGAGCGGCTCCCTGCTGGCAATTAGCACAATTAGCGTTGGGATTCAGACCTCGTTAGCTTTTAGCTGCAACTCAGGTGGAAAGATCACATCAGGTAATCAGCCATGATAATCACCTGAGTGAGAGAGAGAGAGAGAGAGAGAGAGAGAGAGAGAGAGAGTGTTCAGTGGGATGGATGGTGGGCGACGGCTGAGCCTCCAACGGAACGTGAAAGTTCCTCCTTACAACGTGTGTGTGTGTTGTGAGTGTGTGTGATGGAGTGGAGCGTTAGCTGAGTGACAGGTGAGTCTTTAACCAAATGAAGAAGCAGAAAAACAAACGGAAAGCCTTTCTTCCCTCACGGCAGGCAGAATCTTTTAGTTTGCTTCTTTCCTGTGTGTTTTTCTTTTATTCTTTGTGTGTGTGTGTGTGTGTGTATCGATGGAGAACGGCATTTTAATGAGTTTTTATGAAAATCTCTTGGTGCATCCAGAACTTCAGTAATGAGGTGAACATGATGTTTTTGGTTGAGCAGCAGTTGGTTCAGTCGGCTCATTACGGAGAATCAGACCAAAGCTTCAGTTCATCTGTGTCACCAACACCGGGAACCAGTAATCTCATGTTACCGTGATTAAGATGATACAGCCAACTACTGGCAGGACTGCAAGGAAAGGGTCTGACACATCAGCCACCGCTGTGATCTCTTTGTCCCCCGCCGTAAATACAGGCAAGACAACATTAACAAACTTACACAGCTGAAAGAAACCTCACATCCAGAGCGGGGCTGGACTAAAGGCTTTAAATCATGTCTGAAGGTTATATGACACTGATAAATTCAGTTGTAGCAGTTTTCAACAGATGTCGAGACAAAAGAATCATCAGTACAGACAAATGATAATAATGATCATACTGTGAAGAGATCAAAAGTCAATAAAAGATAGTATTGATGTACTGCCAAGGTGTCATCCTGAACTTTTGGTGTTTGTATTTTTTACCTTTTTTAATGAGGGAGTCAGTCATCAGAATGAGTAACTATCATTTTTTATTATCAATTTAATCTGTTAAATCTACAAAATCAAAGGAAAGAAGTTTAAAAAAAGATACATCAGAATTTGGCAGAGTTATTATCTTCAAGTAATCTGTTCTGTCCAGCTGACTGAGCAAAACCCAACATTGTACTGTGATACAACAAAGAGAAACAATTGTTTAAAATTTGTGAAGGTCTAACATATGACTAATCACTTAGCAAATGAAGAAATCACTGGTGCACAATATGAAATAAAATCAAAGACAATAAGATAATAACAAGCACTAGACTAAATGAATAGGCTATTTAAGTGAATCACAGAACAAATGGCTGACTGAAGCTTTCGTCTTCAGGCTGTGTGGTTACCCTCCATTCTACGATGAAAACGACTCCAAGCTGTTTGAACAGATCCTGAAGGCCGACTATGAGTTTGATGCGCCGTACTGGGACGACATATCGGACTCAGGTGAGGCTTCCTCTTCCTCCTTTTCCTCTTCCTCCTCTTCTCCTGCATCCCTGACCATTTCCCCTGCCTCCTCCAAGTGTCACATATGGACCACACACCACCTCTCCACCATGGCCTCTGACGTCACCACCCTGGAATGAGTGAATCTGGGAATGTGTCTGTGTGTGTGTGTGTGTGTGAGTGTGTGAGTGTGTGAGTGTGTGTGTGGGGTCATCAGTCAGCACAGCAGCTAAACCTGGCAGTAAATCCTGGTTTGTGTTTGCTGGAAACCTGTTCGAGACTCCGGTCCAGTGTGTGTGTTTGGACTGTGTCTCTGTCGATGGGGATAAAATAGCATTTATGTGCTGTCAGGTAAAGCCTTGTGTTTTCAGAAGAGTCAGGTTTCCTCTTGAAGCAAATATAGCAGACGGTGCCCAGAACAAATGGAAGTTATGTGCCAGACAGCAGGTAGCTGCTATTATAAGAAGCTCTTAAATCCAGTTTGGGGTGTTTAACTTTTCACCTCAGCTGAAGATGCCGTGATATACTGACACATTTCAATCCCTGTAGTCCTTTGATACCCAATTTAAAGAATACGTTCTCATCAGAACAGTTTACAGTCATGCTAGGGGCAAAGCAGATGGTCCAACAGCTGCCATGAACTTTTCTGTAGACATTCATGGTTCTCATAAGATGAATCCCAATGACCTTGGTGACCTCCTGACCTTTCTTCTACCACCACCATGAGGTTTAATGAAATATCTCAACACCTGTTTATTTTTCATTGAATTTCAATTTGTCCAAAATTTGGGTTTATGAAAAATGCCTAAATGTTAGCATCTTGACATGCTAAACTAAGATGGTGCAGATATTTAGATTTTAGTTTACAAATATCAGCTTTTCAGCAGACCTATTAATTTGATATATTTAACATAAAATATTAGAAAAACTGACCGATATTTCTAATTATTATTTTTAGAAATATGTTGATATAATTTGTATTACTGAATTGTCTCAGAAAGCTGTTTAAGTTGCCACGGTCTTTGTGTGTCTCGAGGTATTGACCTTGTATGACCTTCTTGTTGTTTTTTCCTCCCAGCTAAAGATTTCATTGGCAATCTGATGGAAAAAGATCCATCCAAGCGCTTCACCTGTGACCAAGCACTCAGACACCCCTGGTGAGACACACACACACACACACACACACACACACAAAGAATGTCAGACACAGGCTAACAAAAAGGCATAAAATCAATAGAGATATTGACGTACAGTCAGAAGTGTTAACACGGCATTTGTGTGCGTTTGTGTGCCTGCTTGTGTTTGTGTGTGTGTGTATTTTCCAGGATTGCTGGGGACACAGCGCTCTGCAAGAACATCCATGAGTCAGTCAGCCGACAGATCAGAAAGAACTTCGCCAAGAGCAAGTGGAGGGTAAATGTTGTTTACTGCAGTTCATTCTTTGTGGTTTAGGCTCCTTTGCAGCAGTCGTTTGCTTTAGTCCTGTACCATGATCATCTGTGTTTTTAGAAAGTGATTCACTCGATTACTCAGAGACTTTCTTTAAGCAACTGCTCCTCACAGTGTGTCACCTTCAGGAAGATGAAATGCAGCAGAAGACCATATCATGGTATTTTTCAACCAGTGACAGTTCATTGAAAGCAGATTCTGGTCTGGAACTTCAGAAACAAAAATATTTTTTTTACCTTTTCACTGACATAATATAAAGAATCCTCAATATAATCCTAAAATAAGCCTACTTCTATTCATGAAACAGTTCATTATCAGTGCAGCGGCCTCATGTCAAACCAATAGGTACACAAAGAACCTCATAATAATGAGGTTAAGGATCCTCACAAATTTTTGAACAGTTCTTTTCCCTCCCACCTCTCAAAGTGATATTGATTGAGTTTACACTTTTGAACCCTTTGCTGTCACACTATAGCATCGTATTTTAAGAAGAGACATGTAATTGCTGTTAAATGGTGTTTCAAAAGCATTCTTTTAGGATGCATAGAAGTTTAGGAAAATGGAGAGCACTATGTTTTTATTAGTTTTTCATCGTCTTCATATTTCCTTCCTTTCTCCAGCAAGCGTTCAATGCCACCGCCGTGGTTCGGCACATGAGGCGGCTCCAGCTTGGCAGCAGCATGGGGAGCAGCATGGACGCCTCCAACCCGCCGACCAGGCCGGGCCAGGCGCAGAAGCCCGCCCAGAGCCAGAGCCAGGCGGGCCAGAACCAGCCGGTTAAGAGCCAAAACAGCGGCCAGGCGGCGCAGAGCCAGAGCACCAACACGCCCGCCAGCAAAGCCTCTTCCATAGACAACAACATAGCAGCTCCTCGCAAGGAATGTGAGTATGAGTCAGTAGTACCAGGAGCATCAGACAGTCAAGAGAACATATGTGCATTACAAAAAGTTAGCGCCGTCGCTAAATTTGGACTAGCAAATGAGCTGCTAAAGAATGGAGGGTATGCAGTAAGAGATGTGTAGCTTAGCAAAGGGTCACTTGCAGCAGTATAATATAAATATATGCTGCTGGTCCGTCTGCTGACTCTTCCCTCTCAGGTGTAACTGCCCCGGTCACACCCTGCAGTCTGGCATCTGCAGCCTCCTCTCCCGCCGCAGGGGCAGAGCTGAACCGGCCACACCCCTCAGCGGTTCCCGCGCCGGTGCTCACGGAGACCAAGTGACGCCAGGTCCCGCGGGGGACCAGCTGGGAGGCCACGGCGCTGTGAAGCAGAGCGACGGGAAGAGACGGAGGACGACCGGAGAGGAAGAGGATCCCCCCCTCCTCTTCGTCCCTCCCTCTCCTCGCTGCAGTTCCACTTGGATGCGCCCCCCTCTCCCCCCCAGCTTGTTCCCCGCCCTGCTCCCGGGAGAGCAGAGGACTTTTATCTCCACCCCACCGATTCAAGCCACACAGCGCCATTCTGTACGACCACCACCCGCCAGGACGCCGTGTAGGACTCCTCCTGCCACAGCAACAGCACAGCCACTGACTCTCACTGAGGATGTTTAAGCGGCCGGCTGTGATTGGTTGCTGTTTTATGATGAATGGGTGTCGACTGCTGCGAGCTTGAATACTTGCTGGTTCACGGTGGAGCCGGTGGTATCGTATTATTACGTATTATAAGTCAGTCAACATCAACTTCCCTCTTGAATCTGGTCTTTCCTGCGCCACTTTCTTTAGCTTTTTTTCCAAATTAGGTTTGACTGTTGGCAACTGGATTGTTTTATTTTTTATTAGTAGTGTTCATTTTAAAGGTGGTATGTGTAACTTTTAAAAAGCAAACATGTCATTGTCAAGTTGATGGAGCTACTTTGGTATAATTACTGTAAATAAATAAGACCATGGCCCAGCTGATTGGTTGCCTCTACCTCACGCTGATTGATAGCTATGAACCGTGCAAACATTTCTCTACATTTGGACCCTGTTTGTCACCTCTATTTTCCACTATCACCAAAACCGCTAAATGCTTAGGCTCTGTTTGCTCTGGAAGAACAGCTCTATCTTTCTGTTACGTGCCATAAAACATCACAGCAGATTTTCCCTGCAGATCTGAGTCGAGGCTGAGAGGCCCTCTTAGTGACGACCTGTTTGTTTACACTAATTTTACTAATGGAGCAAACGAACATGACAATGATTTATTCATGTTGAAACGCTACATATAGCACCTTTAAGACATTTTGTATGTCCTTACGGGCTTGTCTGTTTGTTTGTGCTTTAAGAAGTGCTTTAAAAGTACCATATGACTGTTGGCACATGGAAACACGAGGATGCGCTTTATGTATTTTGCACAGAGAGGGTCAGATTAGCCGCCATCCACTTACGTTTATTTAAGAGTAGAGATTGTAAACCTTTATAAAAAAAAGAGAAAAGTAACCCAGAGTGGATGTCAGTGCATTGTGCAACTTGTTTCTTGTCTGACAGATTCTGATTTGTTTATTATTTTCTTACTTTCTAAGACTTTTATAACAATCACCCTTTAAGGGGCACACATACAGGTTACTATGAAACATGCAGCAGGTTTAGGATAGGAGAGAGGTATTTCCTGGAAAACTGCCTCCAGTTGAGAATGTTAGCAACTGAGCGATAGCTTGCTATTTGATTTCCACAAGCAGTGCAGTGCAGTTTCAAACCACCTCTGAGATATTTACCTGCCTCCCGCATGGGTCCTCAGAATATTTGGCCCGTGTGAAGACAAAATCCACTGATGGCAAAGCTGCCGCCTGCCGCTGTTCCTTCCCCCTCTAAAGAAGCCATGATCTCACTTTTTTTCGCATCGTCTAAGCTGCGCCCAGTTCAGGAGTGCTCAGGGAAAACTGCAGCTGCACTGTGAGCATTACTGCTTCCCTGGTTTAGGTTTGTCTGTCAGTGTTTCTGGCCCAGGCGTTGTGCATCACACGTAATGATCCAGGGCTTGAGATATTAGTTGTGTCCTTATTGCAGTGTTGTAGTGTCTCGTGACTTGAATACTGAAGACTCAGACTCGGGCTCAGACTATTCCACCCAGGACTCCAAGGTGTTTTTGGACACGATCATCACGCGTCATCCTGTTTTGTCGATGCAATCGTCAAACTTTGTACTGCGGTTGTGAACAGAACTACCAAAATAACTTAGAAATAGGTTAGTCCTTGATGTATCTGGTGTTCCTCTTTATGGCCCAACAGCAGACCAGTGTCAGTTCAGAGTCTGGTTTGCATAGTTTGGTTCTCACAATTAGTCAAATGGTCCAACAGTATTTATTCGATCATGAGCAGCAAAGCCAAAAAATTAGTTTACAGAGATCCAGTTGTCTGCCACCTACTTCCAGTAGTATTGAGGGTTTGTATTAAATCATTATTATTATTACGATGAGAGTTTAGAAAAATGTAGTGTATTCTTGATGCAATGGCCACAGAACCAGCAGCCACAAGGGTGCACTGGTCTGTCTGTCATTCACCATCCACTGGACCGACTGAGGCCCACAGTTTGGAGTCCCTCCTCACCTGATCATGTAAGTTTAGTAGGACAGACTGACTTTGTTTAACTAGACTTAAATCAAGCATCACCTCCTCTTGGCCTGACTACAGTCGCTCAGAGTGTGTCGCCTTTTTCGACATAACTCGGAGAGCAGAGCTGTACGATGTTGGGGGTGCTCGCTCACACATATCAGATTGTCACATGTTTATCAGATGCAATTCTACTGATCCCTTTATTGTGAATTGTAGCCAAAGACTAGTGCTAGGTACGAAGAGAATTTGGTTCATTCTGCTTGATGAATTAGAACTAGTCAGACGTGAAGCTGTTCGAAACGCAAGTGGACTAAAACTAAGGGCTGAACTCCAGCTGCAAATGAATCTGGAGCGAAAGTGATTGACCTTCGATCCCTTCCTCATCTGTTGCCATTTACCTTTTTTTCCCTTCTTCTTATGCTTTTTTTTTTAAACAGAGTGGTGCTGAAAAGTATCTGCAAATTATTCATAGTACCTGTTTCAATCTGTATGGCATGTCAGAAGAGTGTGAGGCCACAGCTGGGTGAAAGTCAAAGTACAGTAAAAATGTCAGTAAATCAAAGCTCACCCAAGCTTTCTGGAATTCACTTTTGGCTCGCTGCGTTGTTGTGTGTATTGAGCTCCACCTTATTGGCACTGCAGTTGACTAAAACAAACCATGACAAGGCAGTTGTGAACGCTCTCCGGTCAAAACCTTCCTTCAGTCAGCTCTTGCGAGGACAATTTCAGTGTGTTTGGATTTTCTTCTCTTGTTTCTAACAACGTGTGAGTCGTCCTCACAGTATTTAACAGCCTTCCTACCCTCTTTGGCTGTCTGCAGCCCACTGACTCACACTGAAAGCATTGAAAAATTACAAAAATATGTAGTTTCCTAAAACAGCTGGGCACTGTAGTTTTTTTAGCATAAAGGGGTAAAAAGGGCTTTTGTTGGGGACTATTTTCAGCAGTGGATTAACACACATTCACACTAGCTGAGTGTAAAGAAGTTGCCAGCAGCATCGTTTTAGTTAAAAAATGGACATGAGACAGACCCTGATGTGTATGTAGTTTCTTTTCTTTGTTAACTCAGTGTCCCTGACTGTGCACATTAATAAGAAACATGACTACAACTTGAGATTAGTGTTCTGGCTGTAAGCCGTCAGTCACAGTGATGAATCGCACCGACTGCAGTAGATGGCTCACAGTGTAATTTATGCCGCGTAGGGAGCGATCGAGCCTGAGAAGCTTTCGCAAATCAGATTTATAGTAAGCTATCATTTCTTTTCGCGTTGCACGAATGTAAAAACAAACACACATCCACCTTAAGGGAAAGGAAACCTCTTTTCACGCAGGAATTGTCCTTTTGCAGAACTTCTCTTTCCACTCAGTCATTCACATGCACGGGCTCCACACACCCACACGCACCAGGTCTGCTGCATTGTTCAAGCGTTTAAGCATCAATTGTGAACCCTGCTTATGTGGTGACAGCACTCACATGGAGGATGATTTTAGACGGTGTGTGTTGAGTGAAAACGTTGCAGTTACTTTATGCATGTTGTTCCAGCAGCTAATCCAGTCATAATAGAGTCGTAGTTTAATCATTGTAGTAGAGTTTGGTGTGTAAGAAAAGGCCAGTTAGCCTGATTTATTCTGTTGTTTTACAAGTGCAGTCATAGAAAATGCTAAGTTTTTAGTGTTTCTTACTGATTAACAACACCCATGTGTCTCCTACTGCATGACTACACAGTTCACCTTTCTGAAATATATATATGTATTAATTCTGACTTTTTTACAGCGGGGTCTTGTGTTACACTTTTTTCTCTACTAACCAAACTCTAAAGTCATTCAGTGTACTTACCTATGTGTTACTGAGGGGAACTTTCAACCATGTAAGGGCTTTATTCCTATGATCACCTTAATCTAATTATTCACTGTAACCATGTATACATACCCATCGATTGCTATGCATTTTTTAAAACATTTTTAAGTGTCGTCGATGCTTTTTCTTGTGAGTGGGATCAGGAATCAGAGGAAACAACATCAGCACCTGTAGTTTAAAAACAAGTTAAAGGTTTTGGGGGAGACACTGAATCCCCACCAGATCTATTTCAATGACTGAACTATTAGTTGCTATGTTATCGAATGAGCTACGTCGTGAAAGTGGTGTACCAGGCTTTTCTCTGGCACAAGAGATGTTATTGAATCGTCAGCCAAGACTGTAAGAGTATGTTTCATTAAATGTGATGTCGTCCACTTCGGTTTGGACACTCGGGTTTACGAATGTATTGCGAGGCAGGCGGAGGGTTCAGGTTCATGCTGCTCTGTGGTTTTATGTCTGCTGTACAAAACAAAACAAACAAAAAAAACCTTAAAAAAAAACAACAGTTTTCAGAATGAATCTTTCCATGTTAAAGATGCTACTGTAAATAGATTGTGAATGATCATTTTCAAGATAATATTTACAAATGTTTTGCTGTTCAGGCACGTGAGAGCGAATGAGCGAGCGAGTGTGCGTCGAGGGAAGTTGATTGTATTCTCTATGGAATGTTTTAATGTAAAAAGAAGAAGAAAAAAAAAGCTAAAATCCCCTTTACTCCCCCTGCGGTTTGCTTTCATATACTGTCCAGCACCGTGCGACTGCCACCTGTGGAGCCTTGCGGTGCACTTTAATGGCATCACTGTTCCTCCACCACTTCAGTGTCAGTCCGACTAAAAGTGAAAGCTTCGTTTACTGAACTCAGGCTTACGTTTTTTGCCATTCTAAAGGAAGAAATCCAAAGCTGTGACCAACTCAGAAACACACTGTTAAAAGACGAGGCCCGGCGGTGGCCTCTCTCCCTCTCTTCCCCCCCTTTTAGCTCACACTCCTCTGACCCTTTTTTTTTTTTTCTTTTTAACAAAAGATGCAGATGAAGTGCGTCGTCACAAAAGATGAAAACACAAGCATGTCAAGAAAAAAAAAAGTGCTTCGAGAATTCAACTTCACCATGAGTGTTTGCATAATCTTA
The DNA here is from genome assembly GCA_037176925.1 of Amniataba percoides. NCBI lineage: Eukaryota > Metazoa > Chordata > Actinopteri > Centrarchiformes > Terapontidae > Amniataba > Amniataba percoides. Next base: position 14,025,461 of record JBAJHX010000002.1, on the reverse strand, counting down.
TATGCCCTTGTATGATGTTAGTATCTCTGTATTATGTGTAAGACGTGCGCAGTTTGAGATGCCGGAGTCCACAAAAAGGCAGATTAAAGTTTGAGGTCCACAAACAGTTCTGAGAGACAGAAACAATCTCATTGGTGCTGAAGCCAAGAAAATGTATTTCTGACATGGTGCCCGTTTCATTCCAACGAAAGTTACAGTGACTTCCTGCTGATTCTCTGCTCACATGTATGACACCAAGCAGCACATTGTAATAACACAAAAAGTAGTACAAGTACTGGTACATTAGTTTACCTAGACAGCTTTTTAGCCTTGCGTGGCTAGATGGGAGTTCAGCAAGGCTAAGTAGCTAACTTGGATCACTTTATCTAGTTAACTTCTGAGGCCTCCTGTCTTTTCTATTGTTATCCCAAAAAGGCAGAGGTCAGCTATGTTGTTAATTTCGTGTCCAAGGTCAGCAAGGCCCCCATATGGCCTGGATAATGGCTATGCATTTTATTTAGACTAGTGCCATGCTTAATTTCATATGAAAATATATTTGCTTGCACCTCTATATCCAACAGTCTGTGATCAGCTGATGTCTCTGAACTAGTTTTAGTTTGTTTACTTATATGTATGAATTGCCAAATGCTTTGCAAGTCACAATATTGGACAGGGAAAGCTGCTTGACTTTTGTTTGCATCAGTAAAGGTCACGCAGAGCTGCCATGCTAGCAGCTGTGCTTCAGTCTAGCTGATGTTTTGAATGATCCCTGAATCTGTCTCAGCTGGTGAGAGCAGCTCTGCCTCTGGTGATTGTTTGTAGGACTCAAACTTTATTCCAGATGCTTTTTTTTGGGACCCGGGGTCCACCTGTGGGCGTCCTCGTCCACAGCCTGCTGAGTTGGCCGGCTGTATTGTATTTACTCTCTGCATGTGACCACGACAGACTCCCATCCTGTGCACCGTCGTCACGCCGACGACCCCCCCTCATGTCTCAGAGCGGGCGCAGCCTGCCGCACTTATTGTGCTGTGATGATGATGATGATGATGATGACTTTCTGTTTATTGGGGCTTGTATATCAGATGCCTTCGACAATCATGTGCACATATCAGAGTTACCATGACGACACAGGCCAGAGCGACTGATTGTGTTTTGTTTGTCTTTCTCCTGGAATAAATCCTGAATGATCGTAATCTGACTTTTTACCCATGTTTTGTTTTTGTTTGTTTTTTGGTGGTTGTGTCTGACAAAATAAGATACGGCTGGCTTATTAGAAGCACTCAGAATTAGGTCCACATTTCCCGCTAATGTAAACCTGTGTGTGTTTTTCTGTTTAAAACTCAGTTTCAACACTCACAGACACTCCAGGATCCATGCGTGCAGATATAAAACAGACACTTTGCACAGCTTTGACCAACATTTAGCCGTTATGTGTATAAATACTGCACGGCAGATGTTTAGCAGACAGAAAACAGATGTTGCAAACACACGGAGCACATGTTACCTTTACTAGCACATGTTGGGAAACATTATTGGGTTAAAAACATGCTGTAGACAGATGTTACTTGCTCATATAAAAGTAATTTCAGCCTGAGCGGACTCTCCGGTTTACATTCCAGCATCCGCACTTAAATGATGGTGCAGTTGCAACAACGGGTTCAGAAAGAGTTCAGATAAAAACACGTTTACACCAATGAAAAAAAAGGCTAAACTAAAGAGACCACTCAGCATTTTTGCAATATCAGTGTTTCCCTGTGACCCTGTCTCCAGACTTCTTTGAGTCTTCACAGCTGCCCAGCACAGTGTCAGTGATTCATTTTAAGTTGGTATTGATGGCTGAAATAAGCAAACCCTTTAACAGGTATTTGTACTTTTATTTTGAAAGGCAACCCATGTTAATGAATGGGAGATGTGAAATAAGCTGCTGAAGTGTTTTTGCAGTGTGTGTTTATTAACCAGAAGTAGCCAGTGTATCTGTGCCAGTCCAGTCTGATCAGTGTGGCATGGCAGCATCACAATGAGCATGTTGGCACTAACTAACCACTCTAAGTCCTGTTCTTTTCATACATTTTCACACAGACACACACAGTTAACTTTTTCTCCATCTCGATGTATTTTGGATTCTCAGAGATGTTTATTGGGTTTTGCTCGACGTTGTGATTTGTTGAAGCCAAAGCATTACTCACCTCGCTTCATTTTGCACCGCAGTAAATATGCGTCTGCTCATGTTTGAATTTCACTCTGGCTCTGAACACAGCTTAAGAGAGAAGAAAACAATTAGTGGGAGGTGATATATCAACATAAGACTGAAAAGCTGCAGGCTGCTTCCTGCCCCTGTGCACCACGAAACGTATTCACCTTTTTTACATCATTATATAAATGCTTAAAATTTAGGATGATGCTGAGTCTTCCCTGCAGGTTTGTACCAGCTCATCGCAGATAAGTTGTGTTAATATCGCTCCGTCGTTAGCAGAGTTTGGCCTGCTGGAGCTTCCTGTGGTTCAAGGCGTCACACTTCCTCTGCTTTTCTCTCGTCGCAGTTGGAGATTTTCCTGCCGACTGTCTGTCCATCTTGTTTCAGCACAGAGGAGTGAACACACACACACACACGCATACACACTGAATGCATGAGCTTTTAATTTGTTATTATTCAGCTCTCTGACACACACACACACACAGCAAGGCGCTGAAATGAAAATTGGGAAAGTATTTTACATCCATTTGACACTCGCGCCCAATAACATGCACACATGCAGCTTCGAGATTAAACGCACACACACACACACACACAGCGAAGCAGCAGAAACTGAATTGCTGTTCAATCAGAACTGCCCGTCTCACACACACACACACACACACACACACACACACACACACAAACACAGCTTGTTGACTTTGACTGTCAATCTGTAAGTGTGTTTGTGCCCGGAGTCACTGATCTCTCCTCTTCTTAAACTGATTTCTCCTCATCTTTAATTCAGGGCCTTCCCCCTCCCATCCTCTCCTCCTCCAGCCCTTCTCTCGCTACAGGGTTTCTTCTCCTCCTCTCCCCTCTCTCCCCCGCAGAGACATGTTGTTTTGTTCTTTACCGAGCATATATTTATATATATATATAGATATGCGTATATATCTGAAACAGTGAGACGCCGCGCAGCCTCACAGGAAACAGAGTTGGGACGGTGCACACAGGCCGTCAGTGTCATGTTCTGATGCAGACAGCAGGGGGTGACGTGAGGTTTCCCTCCACTTGTCACACTGTGCGTTCGCAAGCGGTTTTTACATTGAAAATTGAACCAGACTACTAACAGAGTAGAAGTTCATCTCAGTTATACCAGCAATGACCTCAAAGACGCTGCTCTTTGAAGAGAGGGAGCTTTGTATTTACAGTTACAGCATTATGGCCAAACTGTTTCACTGCTGCTGGTTCACAAGTGGATCAGATGCAGAACAGTGTTTTTACTCTTTTGCTTGATCTGTTCAGTTTTGGTATGCACCATTTTTATTGATAGGAAAAGTGTTTATTGTTTGCTGGAGGTTATTGTAGAGTTTTGAGCAGCTGCAATGTGACAATGAAATATGAAAATCAAGCAGCAGTGTTAAAAAGGGTTAGCTGATCACCATCAGCTTTCTCATTCATTTGCTACCAGCTGACCAGTAACATCCAGTCATGTCCATCCAGGTGTGCATTGCCACCATTGTAACCTCACTGCCACTGTGCTCGTGCAGTTTGGTGCTGCAGCTCTCTACTACCCAGACATCCTTCTAATGTGGAAAGCCTTTTGTTTAATTAATATTCATATATCATTGTATATATTTAATGTTGATATGTGTGTTTTATAAGTTGTATACCTTTGTAAAGAAGGAGATAGTTTCTGACAGAATGCAAGCACACTTTCTTTTTTACATCAGCATCTCGATCACCAGCTGCTGCTTTACTTCCTCACCTCACCATCGCTGAGCGTTCGCCTGTGTCCGTGCCGCGAGGGAGAAGCTGCAGTGTGGCTTGTGATGAGCATGTCCCTCCCCTCTCGTTTTATCATGTTTCGGTGATTTGTTTTCCTTGCATTCGCCGCGGTCTCGTGATGCCACGGCTGCTCGCCTCCCTCCAGAGCTTTTGGTTTTCCAGACCGAATTAGAGGAATATTTCTGCGGCATCCTGCTGTTAAGAACATTGCTGCCCACACAAACACATTCCAGTCACTTGATGGACCAGACACACACACACACACACACACACATCTTTCCCTCCCCAAATACTGCACATGTACACATCTCCTCTGACCTTAACCTCTCTTTACACTCTCTGCGTGATGCTGTACGGCTTAACTGAACCGCCGAGTGTGTGTGGCTGTTTGTTTTTTTGTACTCCAGTGACCCAGATGTTAACATCCCACTTCAAAACATTGTCACATCCACACTGATGTTCATCCAGATCAGATTTTATAGGCAGAAAAAAATGTTCATACAAAAATATCCACATACAAGCTGGTGTTCCAGACTTTAAAAAAAGTCAAATTAATAATAAATGAACCTTCTCAAACGTCCCAGGATTCTCTGCTGCACTGCTCTCTGCTCAGGATTTGAATAAGTCGATAAAACATTAAAATTAAATGTCAGTGATCACTGCTTTGCTAGGCTGGGATTACATAAAGCACATTTTTGAATGACGCACATCTTTTCTATGGTTATGATATAATATGTGTCATAAAAGCTGCAAAAAGTAAATGACTAAAAAATGCCACTACAGGTCTTTAAATTAATAAAAATGGCTATACATAATATTTTTCTTTAAATAATGGAACAGATTATTAATATGCAGAGCAGGCTGCTCACTTGGGTGTCTCTTTGTGTTTTGGGTTTTATCCAGACTGCAACTTTAATGTTTTAAAAAAGCTCTAAAACCCACTGACAGCTGACCTTGCACTGAACAGTAGACACAGATAGAAACTAACTGATGGACAGTGGGGCATTTAGCAGCTTAAAAAAACAGATATGTCTTGGATTATTTCTCTAGGCAGCCAAAAATACAGTTCCATATGAATGTAACCTTTCTACGTGGCCTCTGATGTGTAAACAAGCTCTGTCTGCTAATAAGTTAGCCATATCAACTTCTCAGATGATCTGTCATATACAGCCTGTCTCTGCTGGAAATGGGCAGAAATGCAAAATTAAGTAACAGAATGAAAAAAACTTTTTTTTAATTTGCATGAAGTGGCTGTGAAAATAAAATAAATATTTAAAAGAAAATTCCAGCGATTTGGTATTCTATAGCTAAGCTGAGCCACCTGTCAGAGCAAGATTTTTTAAACAGTGGTCCAAATCAATGCAGCTGAGGCCACAATAGCATGACTGTGAAACACTGGATCCTACACTTCCCATAATGCAACTCAGTCAGCGGTCCTACGTGACCCTACATGTCCCAGCACTTTGTGTTATGAGGATTTCTGTTTAAGATACTCCCACCTCCATCAGATTTGCAAACTGACATCAAATAAGTGATCGACCCTTTCTTCCTCTTCTTAGTTCTCATAAACAGTTCTCATATTATTTTCATTTTGTGTTTTAAAAAGAACTACTTTTGCCTACGGGTCGGGAGAAGCAGACAGTCGAATGGCGAACAGACTGATGCATCACTGAGCGCTCCAATAAGCTCCTGCTGTCACTGTTATGTTGTGTGTTGGAACGAAAACACATCCCATGTGATCGCAGCCCGAGAAGAGCACTGAGCAGCTAACAAATCCAGCTGTGGAGAGCAACAGAGCTGAAGTACTTCTCCACCTGCAAGAGACATCAGAGACAATAAAATGTTGGGCCCTCTTGATTTTTCTCGTGAGTTATTTTGGCTCCATAGTCACACGACAGTGAGCGGCTCTGACCATCCTTCTTGTATAACACCAATCAGGGATGCAAAAGAGAGAAAGAGTTGTTTATTTACAAGGAAACTGTAGATTATTACTTTAAAAGCGTGTTTACTCAGATGTGACTGTTGCTATTTGTTTGTCCTGCACACAGAAACCGCCCAGCAGTCTCTCGCTCCACACCAGCCAGTTCTCAGTCCAGGTGGGGGGCACTTTTGGGGGGCAGATGGGGTGAGTTAAAGTTGCATTCGCTGGCGTATGGCCGTGCTTGCATAACGCCCGGGCGGGGGCTCCTCCTGCGTTATGGCGTTGAGGTGGTGCCCCGCCCTCCGCTCCGCAGCCTTCAGCCTCTCCTGCAGGCCCTGCGCCTCCTGCTCGGCCCTGCGCGCGGCCTTGCGGGCGTTCCTCAGGGAGCGCTTCACCTTGCGGACGCGCTCCTTCAGCTGCCGGTTCCTCCTCTCCGCCGCGGCCAGCCGCTCCTGCAGCTTGCGGCCTCGCTCCTCCTCCTCGAACAGCGCGGCCTGCACTGAGGAGCACAGCAGCTGGTGGGAGAGAGGGAGGAGGAGGAGGAGGAGGAAAACTGTGAGTTGACATGCGATACACTAGTTTTCTTTAGAGGCACAGCATTGTAAACCACCAGTTGCCATCTCGTCAGGTGCTTGTGTGGTGTGGGAGCTCTGCTGATGTGATTTTCCCAGCAGCCTCTGCGAAAATGAAAAAGACTTTTTTTTTTTCTTTCATCTCCGAACTGCTGTTATTTCTCCCTCATGTTTTCTTTCTCCTCCTGGAAGGAGTGAGGACGGGGTAATAAAGCAGGGGTCCTGACCTTCGTCATTTACATTTACCCTCACTGGCTCCCTACTACCGCTGCAGAAACACACATGCACAGTGTATGTTTACGCGTCTTTATGTGTCTGTGTTTCACCCCGCGGACCTCCCATCTCTCCTTCACAATGCCAGGGTCACGTACTTTGATGTTTCAGGGGCCCTCATTTTCCATCTCATTGGTAGACCAGAGCTGACCCCCACCAGCAGGGTTAACACGGGTTAGTGCTCTGCTTGTCTCTGCGGGGAGCGTGTGTGTTCATGTACGGCTTCGTCAGAGGAACATACAAACTGAGGAAAATCTATGAAAACACCTTTCGTGTCCATCACGTTGTTATCTCAGTTGAGGCTAATTTTCAGTCCACAGCTCCGACATCATCAGAGGCTGTGTGTGGATGAGTTTGACTGTATGAATTACTGTGGATATGTTTTGCTTTGCCGCATGCACCGAGAGAACACACAGCATACACGATACACACAACACAGCTACAGTAGCTTTTTCAAACACAGCTAACTCTCTCACTGTAAGTCTTACTGCTGACAAAGAAATTGACTTCCTGCACGCATGGTGCAGGAAGTGGTATCAATCTTCCCTGCAAGATAGCGAAGAGGCTAATGTCCCAAAAATGTTGAGCGATTTGTTTATTGCGTGGTGAGGTTGCTTGATTGACAGGTGTCTCAGTGTGTCACATTCAGTCACTGCCAGCTCTCCATCCCAGCTCCATACAGACTTTCTGAGAGGTTAAAAACATCTACAGATTTAACATTTAACAAGTGAAATGTGCTTGAAACTCTGACACAATAATCAGATATGTAAAGATCTTGTAGAATATCAAATGTTTGCATTTTTCACCATATTGAATGTAGTGTATATATATATATATATATATATGTGTGTGTGTGTGTGTGTGTGTGTGTGTGTGTGTGTGTCAGTTCATCTAAAGAGGAAGCATAAATCTCCAACCAAAACCAAAAAACAGCACAAAACAACTTTTTAAAAACTTTTTTAGTCATACTGGTGAACTGACCCCTTTTCAGCCATTTATCTGAATAATACCATTTATCCAAATTACGTAACATTGATTCCTTTTTTAAAAAAATCTGAAGCCTTTCTCGTGCTCATAGGAAGGCTCTCAGTGGGACACCCCCAACACACACATGCACACACAAGCACACACCACCTGTCAAAACATCCGGGTGTTACCTGCCCGCTGTTAAGCATCATCTGTATAAACAGTATTTAGGGCACATGTGAAGAAACACACACACGTATGTACGCGGCGTCCTCAAATTCAAGTGTACAAAATATTTAACAGAAACACAGAGTCTCCTTTGTCTAAAACTTTACCAAGGCTGCACAATGTTCAAATTAATAACTTAACATTAACATTCAATACCCAGTAGAATTCATTTAAAGTTCCCACACTGAAAATGGAATAAAAAGACTGCTGCTTCGAGCTCATCGTTTTGGTTTGAGAAGCATCAATTCTTCACTCCCTTCGTGGGTTACAACACAGCTTCGTGAATTTAGATGAATTCATTGACAGGTCGACTAAGAAAGAAGGACAGAAAGACTGGGGGTCAGAGAAACGGGGGAAATGAGTGAAGGGTTGAAAAAATTGAGAGACATCCTTTTGTCCCTTTGTGTGTCTGTGCTGGCCTGACTGCCCGTTTCTTTCTCTAGACTTTTGATTCCTCTTTCAAACTTTATATAGAAGCTCAGCATGAGCCCCCCCCCCACACACACCCCCAACCCCCATCACACACACATACTACAGAACCCCATCACACACACACACACACACACACACTTTTAGTGTCCTTAGAGCTTCACTACTGACGTCAATGAGACAAGCCAGTTTCTCCTCTTCTCCTGAGGTTTTACTTTGCTCTGTATGTGTGTGTGTGTGTGTATGTGTGTCCCTAAGCACACACAGAGCGAGACAAAAAAAAGAGACAGACAATAAGACAGAAAGAAAGAGTGAGAGGGGAGAGATAAAAAGAACAAAAGGGAGGCAGAGAGCGAAAGAAAAACAAAGACAAGACAGAGAAAGTGGGAGACACAGGCAGGACACAACACACACACACACACACACACACAGTTTGACAGTGTATTCATCCTGAGCTTTCACTACGGTGTTGTCTTTTATCCCTGCAAGCGTCCACGTAAAATGTTAATGAGAGTCAGAAAACTTGTTAAAGGTGTTTACATGACAGTTAAAGCCGGAGCGTTCCCTCGCTGTGGTTAGACTCAAATCATCAGAGCGCACATAAACATGGAAATGTGCTGATTAGGAGGTATTTGGGGAATTTGCTTCTATCTTACTGCAGCCTATCAAGTGAAGAAAAATCTGGAAAAAAGCACAGAAAATATTTCAGAAAACAAAACAAAAAAAACTGCATGAATCAGCTGATTTGCAGGGTTGACAGCAGCGTCCAGCTCCACCTCAGAGTGCTGCTGATAAGAGCAGCCTCTCACAAAAGCTAATTGAAGCTTCTGGCAGAGGAGTGGAGGAAGTCTTCTCTGTCCGTCTGTAGGGGCGTCTGGTTCCCACGAGGCTGAAACCATAAGCAAAGAACCTCCCGACTCCAACTCCAGAGATGTTTTGTAATTAAACTGCAGCTGAAGGATGTCTGCAAACCTCAAAGCGCTGAGCGAGCGAAAAAAAAACGTTCATGATCCTCTGGACAAAACTCCAGATGATGAAATTACAAAGCGGGATCTTGTTCTTCTTTGTTGCTTTTCATCTATTTTCATTTACAGCTCAAGAAAAACAAGAGAAGTTTTTCAGTTTTTCATATTCTTCTAATTTGACAGTTTCAAATTCGAGAGACAAATGGCAGCGGAATGTGGAAGCGTGAGAAGAGACATGAAGAGGAAGAAGAAGACAAAGAAGAGGGACCCACCGTCTCCTATTCCTCTGAACATTCCTGCAGCAAAACACCTGTTTTGTCCTGCTTCGCCTGAAGGTCGCAGCCTCTACATGCGAGCGCTCGTCCTCTCAATGAGCAGCGTCTTTAACCCCTGCCTCACCGACCTATGTGACCGTACAGTTCAGAGGTCAGAGCCTGCGGGCCAAACACGGAGAGAAAGGGGGAGGAAAGCACCACGCCTCTGCCGAATCTGACAGCCAATAACAACAAAAAAAAATCCATAAATCCATTTCGGAAAACAATTAATAATCAAACAGTTTCTCTATGTTCGCCTGCCTGCGGGGCTGTAAGGCGCAACATCCTGACTGTTCACGTGTCGTGCCCCAGGTCGATGACATCACTCAGGAGACGCCAAAATGACGTCTGAGGCCCTGCGAGACACGTGAAGTCAGAATTCAAGTCCAAGAAGAGTCCAAGAAGTCAAGTTTCAAGTTGGAAGATGTCGGAGAAGTCCTAGTCTGGTCATTTTAGAAATGAAAAAGTCTACAGCTCTATTTCGAATGCTGCGAGTCTGAAGTTCTCATGACACGTAAAAAAATTTGTGACTGACTGGACTGACGCTGCAGCGGCCAATGAAAACCGCTTCAGCACCTGAACAGCTGCTCTGTGTCATTTCAAAGCGAGGGCAAAGACTCAAACGGATCAGTCGCGTCCTGTCTCATCTGACGCTCCGCTCGGCTCACTCGGAGGAGGTGCGATGACAAATGCCCAAATCCCAGCAGCAGTTCTTCATCCTGTGCTGACAGGGTCTGGCTTATCTCTGGATCCGGGTCAGCAGGTTACGCTGCCTCACGCTCATGTGAATGGAGGCTGCAGACCAACACACACAACACAAGATGTGGATCTCTGCTATTCGACCTTTGACCTCCGGACAGCCTGTGTCCTGTCTGCCCGAGGAGCCAGACGGATGGACCTCGACCAATCAGTAACCGCTTTGATCTCCGGCTGGGACGCGATCACATGTGACCGAGCACATGCTGGGAATCTATTAAGAGAAGAATCACTTCTTCTTTTCCTCCTTGTATTTTTGATCCTTTTGAAGATCAGAAGAGTGAGCCGATGTTTATGTGTGTGTGTGTGTGTGTGTGTGTGTGTGTGTGTGTGTGTCAGAGACTCTGCGCTGTGCCAGAGGGCAGTAAAACTGTGTTTCTACTGATCCTCACCACATTCCTGTCAGCAGAGTCACAACTCAACTAGATTAGGTGTCCACACACACACACACACACACACACACACACACACACACACACACACAAACCAAGACCTCCCTCTGCTGCATCACTTTTCTTCCAACACACACTCACATTTTACAGCAACAGTCTATTTAGGTCCTGAAACAAGAATATTACCAACAAACTGAAACACCCGAACAGCACTTGGCAGTTTCCTGCACCCTGCTGTTCTCTGGACTGTTCATCTGTTGTCTCCATGGTAACATGATGGTGTCAGGTTTGTTTACGTCCCCTGCAAACACCAAATAATAAAAAAAGAGCTGGCCTGACCGTTTTTAACTGCAGCAGGTAATGAGGTTGTACAAAGAGATGGGAATCAGGCCGAACGAGTCAATTTTGTTTTTGAGGGAGCAGCGAGCATTACCATGGCAACCAAGTATCCGGTCACGTTTGCATGGCTGTCCTAAGAGTTTGCAAATCTTGGTTTAGTTTTAGATTTTCAAAAGACGGGAGAATAGCTGCATGGTGACACCATGACAGGCATGAAAAAGGGTGTGTTTGTGCTTAATGAGCGGCCTCACCCTGCTGTCCTCCTGGGTGTCCCACTCGGGGCTGAAGGTGTGGAAAGGCTGGCTCCCTTGGGTGCAGTTGGAGAACTGGAAGAGGCTGGAGAAGGTGCGCCTGTTCTCGGACGTGTCGGGGAAGATGGCGTCCTGGAAGTTGACGCCGTGGGGGAGGATGTTGTAGTTCTCGTCCATCCTGCAGAGGAGATAAACAGGAAGGCGGTGAGGAGAAAGCCGAGGCTGCTGCAGGGACTCAGAGATGTTTCACTGGCTGACACACTCCACAGCTCAGACATGTCTTGTGTTTAAGCTGTAGTTTGAAATCTTGTCTTGATGTAGTGAATGAACACTAAAGACTCACTTCATGGAAAGTTGTGTATCTTATGATTATATTTAAAAACAGTATTCTTCTTTACACTTCTGACTGCAGATCACAGTTTACTCCATTTCTAAACCTCATTAAAGGGTAATTACAGTGTCTATTTAAAGCTCCAATTTTTCTAAATGCACTTCAGTCTGGCAGGACGTTTTATGGCATGCAGTGTAAGTTAGGACACCATAAAACTTTCTCATAAACTGCTCCAACTGCAGACTTGATGCGTTTTTGGAGCCTAAACGTCACCTGAGGAAGAAGAAGTAGGAGTAGTTCTCCATCACGGTGTGGGATTGGCAGGACAAGTAACCCAGCCCGGTCAGGTTGAGCCTGGAGCCTGCGGGCACCTCCAGCATGCTGCCCCAGGCCTGATCGCACAGCAGCTCCACCTCCGCAGAGTACAGCAGCCCCTCCTCCGCGCGCTCGTAGCCGAACCCGAACCCGAAAGGCAGCGAGTTGTACAGGCTGCCGCCGCCCGCGGGCTCCCGGTGGAGGGCCAGGACCCGCGCGTACACGATGATCTCCGCCAGCTCCGCCCGGCAGCCCTCACTCAGCGGCCGCCACTCGGAGGGCAGCTGGCAGCCGCGCGTGAACGCGTCCAGGTGCGCAAAGAGTCCGAGCGCGGCGAGCAGCAGAGCGGAGGAAACCATCCTGAACCTGAGGGGGGTCTGGAGGAAACCCTTTGTGACCCTTTGGTCCAAGCTGTTAAAAGTGAGATGGAAATGCAAACAAACAAACAAAAAAAAAACCACCTTTAACGAGGTGAACACTCGTGATGGTTACCTGCGCTGCTTGATCAAAAGTTCTGCAAAAGTTTAAAAAAAAAAGTCCTCTAACTTGTTGCACAAACTTCGTCCTCAGTGCGTTTGTCAGTGAACTAAACTTTGCAGATGCTGAGATTCCTCTTCACCTCCAGACTCTTGGACAGTGAAGTCAGTGTGCAGAAGTTCAGCAGCTCCAACCTGTTGCTCTCTCTCTCTCTCTCTCCTCTCTCTCTCTCCCTCTCTCTCTCTCCATCTCTTCTGTCCGCTGTGGAGCGACAGGCTGCATCAGAGCGCACCGCTGCTGCGTTCAAGGACTGATGAGACGCTCCGACATTTGACAATTCCACGCGCAAAGGCCAATTAACAATGTCGATTAACATTGGGATAGAAAGAGTACATCCATAATTCATATTATTATTATTTGAAAAGCATAAGAATAGTTTAGATTTCTAGTTTTCTCATTCTGTCGACAGAAGCAGTGCTCTTTTGGATGCAAGTCTTGAGAAATTTCCATTCTTTCATTATAGCATTGAAAGCAACCAAAAGGAGGTCTCATTGAAGTAAGAAGGTATTCTTTAATGTTCAGAAGTTCTTTTGGGGTTCACTGAAAAGCTCATTGAAGTGAATAATCTGGATTATTTCCACAATGACATCACTAGTTGATAACAGTAGTCTGCAGCAGAACACATTCCTCTAATGTCCCTTTGACATCATTATTCTCTCCATCTGCAGACTATGTGGATTACTATGTGGATTTCTTGATTGAAAATTAAATCTGCTGTCTATAACACAACATTTTATCCTCCAAATGCACATGGGTCACAACACAGTTTGTTTTAATCAGTCAAACATTTCGGTGAAGTTTTCTGTCTGATATGTTTTTGTTTAGACAACACTGCCATCTATCGATCATTGATGTGAAGAGCATGCACATGTTTTATATAAGAGATCATCCGAATAAATCGAAGTAATGCACTAATATTGGGCATTTGCCTTAATTGGACATTTTTAATTCCAGTTGGAACCAAATTTTTATAAATGTGGTGGACATCATGTATTTCATTAATATTCTATGGTGACCTTGATGTGTTTTATAAAACAGTATATCCAGATATAACATCAGGATTGATCACATTTTGATTATTATTACTATTTTTATATTTTTATAAGGATTCAAGGATTCAAGGTTCTTTATTGTCATTCAACACATGTAAAAACATGGGTTAGAACGAAATTAGTTACCC
>JBAJHX010000002.1:13968519-14011649 GCA_037176925.1 Amniataba percoides | reverse complement strand
TTAAGCTAAGTTAAATAAGTAAAGTTAAATAAGATAAAAATAAACAGACTAAGACGGATATTTACAAGTAAGGCAAACATGACTGCGTGAGCAGATCAGGGAATATCCAGTCTTTCCTCCCCCTGTTTCAAAGTGCAAGGTGACTGCTGTAGGGGATTCCCGCTGTCAGCTGATGTCTGGCCCTCACTAATGTCGAAACCTGCGGATGGATCTTTAAAGGCGGCGGCGCAGCTGCGGTTTGCGTGCAGATCAGTGCGCTGCTGTGCGACGTCACTTCGAGGAAATGAAAGTGTCCGACGAATCCACCACCAGAGCTGCGTCATTCGGCGACATTTAGACCAGAGACGACAGGAAGTGAGATAAGCCAGCCTTCAAAATATAATGTGGGATTTGAAAACGAGTGAACAAATTGACCTTGCTGTAGTTCAGATGTTTGCAGAAATACTGACATTGTTAAATAAATGATGAGGACAGGAGTTTATTCATAGTTATTCATTGAAGTTACATATTTTCGGATTTAAAAATGTAGTGGGTCACATACTTCATTATTAAAATTTGGACTTAGGCTTTATGTTATACAGCCTAAGTCCAGATTTTAATGAATTGTTTTTGAACATATGTTTTTAAATGTTTTTAAACCCTAACCCTAGAATAAAAATAAGACTGAGATCAACGTTACCAAAAATCTGAATAACATTAACATGAGCAACATTTCTCGTTCATAGCTAACATAGCATCTTTGATACTTTATACATGAAGGATAACCGTTTGCTTGGATCTGTGTGAATTTCATGATTAAAAAGTCAATACGCCCAATCTGAATGCAACAGAAATGAGTTATACATACATAATTAAATGCATAATAATAGATTATCTGTCTGCACTGACTGTACTCATATTATACACATCTATGTTTGTCTGTGTGTGACACATTCACATTTTTAACATGCACTATTGCCTATAGGTTACTGCTAAATTGCTGTACATAAAAGAGTAATAATAAACATTTTAAAGTATATTTAACTTTTTTGTCAAATAGAAGTCGTTTTCAAACTATAATAGAGTATATTGTAATACATTTATATTCAGCAAAGACACTCCTTGGCCCTTTGAGCCTGAGGAAAAATAGTCAAAATGTTGTTTTATTTTGAAAACCCTTACCGGTTGCGCTCAGTGTCTCCACGTGACTTGACGTCCGCCAACCAGAGGCAGCATTAGAGGGTTGACATACACATTTTGCCGTCTGTCCGGCAGTTTCTGTGTGTTTTGGGAGCGGACAGACAGTCTGTGCGTAGTTTCGGAGCGGACAACAGGTGAGTTCAAACCTTTAAACTGTGTTTTTCACTTTTGACGTGACGCAGTTTGGCTCAGCTTGAACATCCTCCGCGTTGCGTAAGTTACTGGTAACTTTTCACTCTTTCATAAGAGTCTCACCCGGGATAGGCCCACCTCCCGCAAAAGTGAAAGTAAAATTAAACGACCACAAATTTACCAGCAAGAAACCTTTAACGTTTTCACAGGCTCACAGTGTGTATCCAGTGATGCTTTTAAAGTAGCAGTGGTATTTACTGTAGTACTACTAATTCATATCTGATCACATGAGATGCTAAAATGATTCATTCTCAATTTATTACTATTTATGCCTTTATTACTATAGTATTTTTGTGTTTATACGCATCCTGTGGGTTGTTTCGTGAGAGCAGAAGCAGAACACAGCGTGTTCAGCTCACTGCTCTCTCTGATTATAATATAATGTAATTATCATGTGACCTGCTGATGAGATGAGTGTGTGTTTGAGTGGCTGCTTGTGTGCTGCTGCATGCAGAAACACTGAGTCACTGGCTGATGTCAGCGTGGAGCAGTTTCTTATCCACACATTTCACTGACAGAAAAACACACAAGTAAACACAGGCAGATGGAGGAGGTTTTGTTCGGGGTCTGTGTCCACGCTGTGTGACAAAATCCCACAAAGCAACGACAATTTATGAATTAAATTGTTTTGGTTAAAATGGAAATTAACACAATTTGGTTTGGAGTTGGTCTTTTTGTGTTTGTGAATGTGACTGTCTTCAGACAACGTGATAATCTGTAAATCAAGGAAACAGTCTGCCACGGTGTGTGTGACCTTAGTTGTTTTGTTTTGGTTTCTCCAGAGATTTAATATGTTGTACAGACAGTCAAGAACATGGTTTGATAACCATTTTGAAATCAACTGTTTCCAGACAGTACAGTTCCTTAGGAAAAGGAAAGAAACAGTTTAATTGGCCCGTTGAGCTCGGCAGTGGCCTTAAAGCTGCTGTGTAGAATTATAAACTCAGAACTTTAACGTCCTCCAGTCGTAGAGCCAAAAAGATGCCAACTACGATGTATGTCGTCACTTCTGCTACTGTTCTGCACTTTAGCTTGATAATAACTGTGTTGGCAACACTATACCAATGATATTCAAAGTAGGCACAAGATCAAAATTTAATGCCAGTGTGGGATACTGTTGAAATGTGGCAGTTCAACATGAATGACAGAGGGGAGAGGACCCGCTCCCCATGTGCATACGAAGGGCTCATTCTAAGTTAACAAGAACACGACGACTCTCCATTTGATTGTACAACTTATACGCGTGTCTTTCTGTCTCTTTCCTTGTCTTCCTCGCAGCATCATGGCGTCCGGAGGCCCCATGATGAACGGCGACATCTCTCGCTCTCCCAGTCAGTCTGGCACACTGGAGGAAACCCTGCAGCAGATGAACATCCTCATCCAGGAGAACCGAGACCTGAAAGGTGAGAGTGGGGCAAGTGGTGGATTGTCAAGACTGAGATTGCTGAGTGGAATATTTCATATTTGACCTTTTAATTTGTCTATGCTGCTCTGTTCCACAACAAAGAGGTCTGTTCCTGCCCTCTGTAATACTCTTATCAGGTCTGGTCAAAGTGTATAAGGTCAAAGTTCAGTGGACATTGTGTTCCTGGCGGCTCGTGCCAGGGTGGGGTTTTAGAGATGAAGTGTAACAGACCAGCTGAAGCAGTGTTTGGGCACAAGAAGGGCACAGCAGCAGTGGAAATGGTCACAATCCAGATGAGTCGGCTAACACGGCGTACATTTATTCACACTCTCTGCCCTCGTGTCTCGTTTAGAGGCCCTGCGGCAGACCAACCTGACCATGAAGGAGCGCTTCGAGGGTCTGTCTGCGTGGCGGGAGAAGCAGCGGAAGGAGCGGGACTTCCTGGAGAGCAGGTTGGAGGAGGCCCGGGGCCGCATGGAGGTGCTCACGCTCCAAAACCAGGAGCTGAGCAAGAGGCTGGGGGAGACAGGTGGAGCCCCGGGAGGCTTGCTGGTGAGGAAGTAATCTGCTTTTTGTAATTTGTTGTCAGCTGAGAGCCAGTGTAAGGTTCTTATGTTAAAATATATACATATATTTAAAAGATCTTCAATGTAAGTTAACAGCCTGGCTTGCCTACCTACTAGATTTCAGCAACTGTCCAACTGTAGTGTAACCAAGCTGTTACTGTCATGTCA
The DNA here is from genome assembly GCA_037176925.1 of Amniataba percoides. Classification (NCBI taxonomy): domain Eukaryota; kingdom Metazoa; phylum Chordata; class Actinopteri; order Centrarchiformes; family Terapontidae; genus Amniataba; species Amniataba percoides. Next base: position 14,008,139 of record JBAJHX010000002.1, on the reverse strand, counting down.
TCCAATCAGAGTGCAGAAATGGATGCCCTGCGTGCTCAGGTTGCTCGTCTGCAGGCAGAGAAGAACGACTTGGTTGCCTTGAACTCTGAGCTGCAGCTGAGGGCGGAACAGGACTCACATAACGACTCCTTCATTGAGGTCATCAGGGTCTCGGTGAGATACAGCACACACACACGCACTTATATATAACAAAATCAGGGAGACACTCAAATCAGTTTTTCATCTGGCCGGCTGAACTAATAAACCAAGGTTTGGGCTCTAACTGGGCGTTTTTCCTCTCAGGACGGAGGCGTGGATGGTGTGAACGACGTGTGTGGTACAGAGCGCAGCAGGCGCCCGGACCTGAACATGACGGCGTCCCGGCTGGACAGCGAGGAGGTGACTGTCAGCCAGCTCCTCCAGTCACTGAGGAACGAGACGCAGCGGGCAGAACGACTTCAGGCTGAGCTGCTGGCTTCTGCTGCCAGGTAGAGGACGGCAGCTTAAACAAATCCAGAAAAACAAAGTCAGGCTCTTATAGCTTCCATGTGCTTTATTCTCTAAATCTGTACCAAATTGGTTGTTTAAAGGTTCAAAAATAGCTGGAAGTAACCACCATTTTTTTCTCTCTGACCTTTTTTTCAATTATCCAACAGAATTCAAGAGTTAGAGAAAAGGAAGAGTAACATAGAGGAGTCAACACAGACCATTCAAACAGAGACTAAGGAGGATTCTGGGAAAGAAGAAAAGGTATTTAATTTCAGTAGTGAAAGAAAAAAAATGTGTGGATTAATGAAGAGTATGTGAAAGAATAATGTCATTGAGATAGTTTTAACTGTATAATGAATGTACTGTGATGATGTTACAATGATTTAACGTTTCACATCACATTTAAAGAACCTCAGTCTCATCTCTGTGTGCTGCTGCTGATCTGCAGCTTTATAATAACCTCGACCGCCCAAGAATGTCTGCAGTGTTTCGTTTCCTTACCGTAAACTTTGCGTCACTGCGCATGTTCCAGGCTGCATCTGAGGTGGAGAATCTCAAGTCTCAGATGATGACGCTGTTCAAAGATCTGCAGCAGGCCCAGAGCAAGCTGGATGAAGCAGAAGGCATGAAGAAGAACCTGCAGGACAGGTTAGGCCACATGTGTACATATCTGGCTAAATCTGTATGTCTGCACTGCAATCAAATTAAATCAATTTAGAGCATAATGTGGGAGCCCAGTGAAAAAGAATTTGCTGTAATGCATTACACGCTGCTATGCTTAATCCGTCTGACTCTGGTGTCCAGGTGTCGGGAGGTGGAGCAGGACGTGGTCACTCTGAAGGCCCAGCTGGTGGAGAAACAGGCCGTTCAGTCAGAGAACGACAGACTGAAGCTGCAGCTGGACAGCCTGCAGGCCCAGAACCAGCTGGAGCAGAGGAAGGCTGGGGAGGACAGGTAATATGTGACACATACACACAAACGTTGACTTATCATGTGTTCATTGCTTGTGACTGCACATGAATATCATCAAATGCAGCAGTTAATACACTGTATGATTTGCAATGGAAAACCAATAGTCACCAGAAACCCCCCTTTCTTCCTCCCTCACAGTCACAATCTGGCGCAGTTGAAGGATGCCTACACCAAACTGTTTGAGGACTACAATGAACTCAAGGAAGAGAAGAAGAAGAGAGAGGTCAATTTATGGAGCATAATACTTTTCTGATTTCAGGTTTGTGGAGTAACAATTAGAAATGGGAGTGTTTGACTTTTGCTTTCTGGTGCTGCAGTCCCAGCTGGTGCAGAAGGAGGTGGTGGACCAGCTGCAGGAGCGGCTGACTGCCGCCGAACAAGCCCTCGCTGCTAAACAGGACAAGATTGACCTTATGAAGCAGGAGATCTTCCAGAAGGAGAAGGACCTTGAGACCATATCTGTCTTCCAGGCTCAGGTCAGTGGGCGGATAAATGTTTTAACATCGATGCTGAATTCTCAGTCCAGTGAATGTGTGAAGGTCTTCATGCGTTGTGTTGTACTCTCTGTGCAGGCTGAGGTGTACTCCTCAGATTTCTATGCAGAGCGAGCAGCGAGGGAGAAGCTCCACGAAGAGAGGGAGCGTCTGGCCGCTCAGCTGGAGTACGTGAAGAAGCAGAATACTCACCTGCAAGAGGAGATGGAGTCACTGGGCCGGTATGGAAAGTCTTTTACTCCTGCAGCACCCTCTCTGTCTTTGTGTGGTTCTTTTTAACACTGTAGCCTTATATAGAGCTGTAAAAAAAATACGCTTTATGGCCTGACTTTGATCATTTGTGTCCTTCTGGTCATCACGAAGAAGTCAAAAAGAAAGAGTCATTATCAGAATTAGTAATAGAAACTGTAACTGGAATTTGTGTGTTATGAATGTTAATAAACATTAGACATTTAATGTTAGAAATGTGACAAAGAGATGTTTAGTTAGGATGGATAGTTACCGTGCTATTGCTACATTTTCTGCAACAGCTTTACTTGTGTTTCCTCACAGGCGGTCGCTGAACGAGATGCAGAGGAGACACGTGTCGATGGGAGGAAATCAGCCTGGAGCTGGCGCTAGTCTGGTTGGAAGAGGTACAGTGCTTTTTTATGTCCTGAGCATAGCCCTTCTGTTGGCATACTCTCTCTCAGGCTGTGTACATCACCAGAAGTGACAGAGCCTCACAAAATTGTTCGTCATCATTCTGGGAATCAGCTTATTCACTTTCTTGCCAAGATGAGGTGATTTAGAGATAGGAGACCTAGCATACAGACTGAAAGCATCAGGGAAATACCTTGCTGGAAGTATTTCCTAGCTAGGCCAGTGACTTCCTGGACTCTTCCTGTCAACTGCGGAGTTTGCCAATGGGGCTTGAGTAAGTGACTGGCCCAGCCAAGAAATGTTCCCAGCACGTAGCACCATGTATAACCACACAGTTTTATTTCATCTTGCCTTTTGACATTGCCAGGCTAGCTGTTCCCACTTTTCAGTGTTTATGTTAAGCTATGCTAAGCAGCTGCTGGACAAATTTTGCAAAAATACTACCTTAATCTCCCTTTAACCATGCTTAGAGTTTAACCTAAAACATGCGATTGGTGGAACTTACTGTGACATCACACACACTGGGAGGAAGTGCAGGATTGAAGGTTTAATTCATTGTAATGGGAACATTTGTCCAGCTTGTTTAGGTTGTGACCGATGTCTCTAAACTCTTAGGTACAGACTGGCAGCATCAGGGGAACATTCCTGAACACGCCTGTCCAAAGTGCAATGAGATCCTGCCGGACCTGGACTCCCTGCAGATCCACATCATGGACTGCATCAACTAGACCTCCTCCATCTTTATGAGTATCCACCACAACTGCGGTTATATTCGCACCTTAATCTGAGTCTTCCTCTGCTTCTGCCTGTACCTCTTCTTGGACCCCTGAGATGACACTCCATCGAACTCCTTTATGTGATGGGAACACATTGCTTTTTGCAGAATTGAAATAGAAGGATTTCAGAGGTCACACACAGGAAATGGATGCTGGAAAAGAGTTGGTCCTCTGTAGATAGTTACATTTGAAATGTTATTATAGATTTGGAATAGAACAGGACAAATATCATAGGATACATGCAGGTTTGGGGATCATGTCATCTGGCACATCTTTTTGACATTTTTGTCATATTGAAGAAGCTGAAGATGAATTTCTTCAAGGCAAAACAAGTCTGGAACATCAAAACCGAAATTGCAACAACACTTTAATAAGATGTCTGTTTGCGGTCTGCCTGTCAGGCACATGTTAAATAAGTTCGGCCTCTACGAGTTTAATCTGTTTACGAAGAATTTGGTTGCTGAAAGCTTTTGTTTTTAAAAGATTTCTTTGTCAAATAGAAATGAATCTATATTTTTTGCTTGGAAAAGGTATTTTAGCTCATCACTGGGTTGTTGGTGGATAAAAGAGCATGCACCACATAGGCACTTTAATATGAAGATCTATATTTTATGTTAATTCTTCAGGTGAAAACTGGTAATTAGAAGATACTATATTTAACTATTTAACCACCCTATTACTGTAAGCGACGGCTTCTGTAAGTGTATGTGCAGGAGGCTCCAACACCCTGCTGATCCTGTCATCTGTAGATAATAAAGGATTCCATGTTGTAATTCTGTAAATGAAAATAAAATCAACTGCAAATTTCTGTCTGTTTATTATGACATAACAAAACTTGGAAAATAATTTCTCAGACATCATATTTTTAAAAAAATGAAGTAGAATAGATATTTGTAGAATGACCAGATTAATCTGAACAAGTGATATGTAAAGTCATTTTGCCTTAAATGTAAGACTGTTTCAACATTATGAAAACAGCTAGCTTTCATAGATACTATATAATGAAGCTAAAAATATACCTAGAAACATGGTTATGGAAATTGGTGTTCTAATATTCATATGATGTAGTGATTGTTTTGCTGTTTAAAGGATCAAACTCTCATGTAGTTGCACCTTAAACTAACTACAATGTTCATGTGTTAAAATATCTGAGTAACACTGTACTGCGTATTGTTGTACCTAAGACCGATAGACTGCATTTAAAGATGAATTAAAGGTTCTTGAACATGAATAGCTCTCTTAGATATGCCCCATGGTTGTTTCAGTATTTGTGGTCTTTGTTTTCCTGAGGGGGAAACGTTCCCAGGAAACACAAACACACCTTTTAGGCGCCTGAGATCCACACGGAAAAAAATGCAGTAGAAACAATAGCAGCAGAAATGTTTTTTTAATCAGTATATTTAATCTTATAATAAAATGTACTCTAAAGCCTTTTAGTCCCTGTATTTTCGTCAAGAAACCATTTTGTACACGGAAAAAATCTTTTATTTCAGCTAGGCATATCTTTGGGCACCTAAGACTGCTTTGACAACACAGCCGGGTCCTTCATTTAGCGCCAGTTTAGATTTCCTCCCTCGCTTGGAGTTTGTGGAGGGTATAAAGCTGGTTTAAAGTGTCTTTTAAATGAAATATAACACATGACTTTTACGTAGCTTCGTTTCATGATAATTCGTAGGGAACAAACAATATATTGTCTGGGACGAGGTGATTGTAAAATCTGTCGAAGTTGCGTTAGAGCTAGAAAAAGGCACCAAGCTGTAACAGTAAGGTAAGTGTCTCGTCACCTTTGCGTGAATAAATAAGTAGAGATATACATTTGGAAAAAAAGATTGGACTCCTTTATTATTTCCTTTTTTTGTATTCACACGAAGAGAAAGCTGTATTCATGTCCTCAAATGTTGTAGTTTATGACCGCAGTAAGTGTATCTGCTGGTTTAAATGTTCCCGAGATGCTGACTCTGTCTTAACATGATCTGCAGCACTTTACTAATCTCTCTGATATAAACTGATCATCTCCACAAAGTGTGCTGAGTTCATACAAACATATATACCAGTGTGGTTACACAGACAGCTTAGAGCAATCAGAAAGACAACCCCTGTACTCTGAATAGCTTAGTTTTATGTGCACTTTTCCTGTTTAATCTCATTTTCAACTGGGCATTGTTGTGTCATGTTTAATGCAGATTCCTCTGTATAATCTTCCACAGTTCTCATGCATAGGTGCAGATATAGATTCACTAACACGTCTTAATTGTGTGTCAGTCGAACTGTCTTGAACAACTGTCTTGTAGATGTGGTGTACAGTTTGTTTTATTATAAGAGCTACCAAATTAGTCTTTCCTTCACTGCACACAAAACATAAACATCTACCTTCTTGTAGGTCAGCAGCTCATCTGAAGTCAGCACCACTGTTAACATCTTTAAAATGGACAGTAAGTATTTTTTTATTTTAAATACATTAAAGCACAGCTGTATGAGTAGGTCAAGACATAAGTCAGTTTATATGTTTTCTGTCCAGGTGAGGATGATCTGGACATTTTGACGGCTCTTTTGGCCGAGAATGAAGGCATTGCAGAGGAACAGCACAGTCGGGAGCAAGCAGATGACTTGGACGGGCTGTTTGACAATGAAAATGACGAGGAGGAAGAGTACAAAGAGGGCATCGAAGAGGAAGGGCAAGATGTGGAGGCAGACATGTCTGATCTCTTTGGAGATGTTGAAGACATTGAAAACGAAGAGAAAGACACTACACCAAAAGAAAATGGAGAGCTGGACAGATCCAAGGAGGATTTACAGGGTTTGTGGTGCTACAGTCTTTCTTTTAATCTGCTTCTAGATGATGTACAATGTAAGTTTAGTGTTTTTTATATGGAGTTTTGTATTGTCCTTTCTTAGAGGAGCTCAGGCGCATGCAGGAGCAGATGCAGCGATTGCAGCAGCAGCTGGAAGCAAGCCAGAAGGTCTCCAGCTCATCATCCACTCCAGTCAGGACCGCAGAGAGACCAGCTAGTCCCAAACCGATGACTCCCAAATCAACGCCTCCTCGACAGTCGACCTCCAAACTGACCAAGGCCAAACCAGCCAGCAGCGCACAGAAGACACAAGCAGGTTATTGTTCACTAGCCACAGTGGCTGAAAAGTCCTGAAGTGCACTGTCCACTTTTGCTTTTTTATTTTTGCACTTTAAGTACAGAATAGATTGATGACAACATTATGAAGTGCACATAAATGAAACTTAAATATGTGCTTCTGTTTTTCTCGTCTTCATACAGCAGCATCTCCAACCACCCCAGTCACAGGGAGAAGTCTGAAGCTCCAGGAGTCTTCTGACTTTTTTGATCAGCTGAATAATGCTGACTCTTTCAAACGCAAACCCAGAGTCGCTCACCATCCCAAAGCCAGCACATCACCAGGTAAAACACTTCCCTACACAATCCATTCACATAAACCAGAATTTCTGGAAAAATGCTTTCATTGGAAGTCACTGTTTAAGCGTATTTTATTCATTGTTTTCTCATCAGAAGACAGAGGGCCACTCGTAGAAATTAAGCTCGGCAGCTCCTTCCAGCCAGTAGAGGGCACCAGCAAAGTTCCCAATCCTCTGCGGTCCCCTCCATCCTCTCAGAGCAGACCTGCACCATCTGCATCAGCTGGGCAGCCTAAACCTTCTTCTCTTCCACCTCTTCCTAAAGACGTGGGTGTTGAGAAATACTCAGGACTGCGTCTCAGGTGAGAACACTGAAGTGATGGGAAACCTGGCTTTTTAAAATCAAGGCTCTACTGTTCAGTGTTTGAGAATGAATCTGTCCTTTTCTGTTTTAGAAAACCGCGAGTTTCCTCCAGCGAGATGGACCGTAAGATGGCCGACCGCCGTCTCATTCGCCTTTCGCAGGTGCCGGAGCGCTTGACTCGGGAGAAGCTGGAGGACAGCGACTGGGTGACCTTCGCAGTGCTCGTCAGCAAGGTCACACCTCAAAGCAGCAGCAGTGTAAGTCTATGCTCAAACTCCTCAGTGTGTGTTACATTCACCTTTGCAGATCTCATAATGTGTCAGAAATGCTGTGTACTGTCGTGCTTTTCACTGAGCGCTTCCTCTCTGCAGGGCAAAACCTTCAGCATCTGGAAACTGAACGACCTCCATAACCTGGAAGTGTTTGTGTCTCTGCTCCTGTTCGGCGAAGTCCATAAAGAGCACTGGAAGACGGAGCCGGGCACCGTCATCGGACTCCTCAACCCAAACCCCATGAAGCAGAAAGATGGATATGACGGGGTGAGTGGACAGTCTGAACTGAATATACAATTTTTTTTCTCATAACTGTCAGTCTCAACAACCTTAAGTCACTTTCACCAATCAAATGTCATTCAAGGATGCTTGAATTTGACTTGCAAGGGACAGAAATCTGGGTCAGAAGGACATTGCGTGTCACTCTTAGCTCATTACTCTTGGAAATGAATTGCCTCTCACTGGTGGTGAAGTGATAACCTTGTTTTATGTTTTCCTGAACTGGTTTTAAGATGCTTTTTTTTTGTCTGACTGGTTTGGCAACTCAGGCGTCAGACAATTAAACCAAAAACAGACTGCTGGTGTTGGTGAAAATAGCCAGTGAGGCTGCCAGTGTCAGCGTCGCATGACAAACTGAGATGTTAAGAGAGGAATGTGGCGAGGAAAGCCAAAGCTGTTCCCAGCTACACACAGAAACACACACACACACCCTTACCACCCACAGAGGGCAGTTTGAGTTCACAGTCTCCAATCTTTGGATTCGAGGACTCACCTCCACTGTAGTCAAAGTTTGGACACAGCTTCTAAGTCATGCTGTACTGAGGTTTAACTTTAAACAAAATTAAAAAAAAACATTAGCACTGTAGGCAGCATAGTATGCAGCCTTTTGCCGTTTTTTCTAGTTGCTGGTTTAATTGCCTCTTGCTGCTTAAATGACTAATTGTAACTGAGTAAAATACAGTAAATGACACATTACTATTCTAATCTAATTCTAATCTATAAAACAAATGTAACAACAAGTATAAAAGAGTCCCAGCAGATTGGTTGCATTCCTTTTTCTCATACTTCTGTTTTGAATGGTCATCACCTGTTACTGCTGTAAGCTGGTTCAGAAAATTAACACCCATGCTGAACATGTGCAGGTGAGCCTGACGGTGGACCACCCACAGAAGGTGTTGCTGATGGGTGAAGCTCAGGACTTCGGCACCTGCAAGGCCATGAAGAAGAACGGAGATCCCTGCTCTCAGATCGTCAACATGGTGGGTCTATCTCCTCCTGCGTGTGTCTTTTTGTGTTTTTGTGTGCACTGAAACTTGTGCAATCACAGTTTCTCTTTCCATAAATGAAACAACCTTACTTGTGATTCCATATTGTTATTAGGCATCAGTTTTCCTTCATATAACTTTTTGTTGTTCTTTGTTTTCAGTACGAGTGTCAGTTCTGCCAATATCACGTCAAGGCCCAGTATAAAAAACTGAGCTCGAAGAGGGCCGAGCTGCAGTCGTCCTTCTCTGGAAAAGCTCCCAACAAGTTGAAGGGGAAGGGCGGCAGCCTGAGAGAGAGACTGTGTCAGGACGGATTCTACTATGGTGGCGTGTCGTCCGCCGCATGTGCCGCATCCCTGTAAGTGATGTTGATGTGATCATTTAATTATACAGTTTTCTATAAAGTCTAATTTTTGATGCACAGTATCTAATCAATGCATTTAATAATTATTAATGCAATCATAAGAGCAATAGCCCCTGTGAGTATGATCTTGAATATTGTGGTCAGCTCCTACTGATTATATCTGAAATACTGAAATACGTGGTCACACCCTGTCCAGTTGGGCTGAAATTATATTTGCACTTTTACAGTCAATTATGCGCAGCTTAACTGCAACATCCAAAGGCAGGGCCGTCATGGGCAGAGCTGCCTGACATTTTCACTAACGGGTCTGTACGTTGCAGAACGGCGTCCAAACCGAGCAAACCGGCCCAGAACACGCTGGACAAGCTTTTTGTGAAAGGCTCAGCTCAGCTCGTCAATCAGGCAAAGAGGCTGGGTAAGGACACACTCACATGCCCAGATATCAAGACTGTCAGACTGTACACCTGTTACAGGTCCTGATTTATTTTAGAATTCGCTTAGAAAAAGCTTTAATGTGTTATCTTCATACTGACCAAAATAAAAATAAGAATCCTTTTTGTTAATTGTCTTTTGTGTGTGTTTTTCTTTCTTTAGCCGTGCAGTCCGGTGAAGTTTCAGGATGTTCGAATGAATTTAAGAGCCTGTTGTCGATGCCAACACCTGGAGCTCTGCAGCTGAAGAAGCACCTGACACAGGGCAGCCAATCAGGTATAGACCTGGAAGAGTCTCTGTGACTACTCTGGTCAAGATCAGTTCATTATTTGAGTCTAATTCAAGTTCCCTGCCATCTCATGGTGCATTCCTCACTGGATAAGCAGACGCTGTTACAGGACATCAGTATTTACAGTAGAACAGTTATCAGTGATATGCAGATACATTTTATTTCTGAATGCCCAAGCATTCCCTAAATAAGTTTCCAACTGGTGGTTTCTTTTTCAAACAGATTTTTTAGGAGACATTAATCATAAATTCAGTCATACATGTCCATCAACTTGCTTATATTCTTTGTCATTAGATCTCTTAGATCTGAGGTTGGTGTTGAAGCCTCGTGTTTACTTGGGTTTTTTTATTAACATGTTATCTGTCCACAGCCTCCAAAGCTGCAACTGGAGCTCCACTTCAGTCCATCTCAGCCTCAGACCTGCTGAAACAGCAGAAACAGAAGCAGCGGGACCTTTTGGAGAGCCGCCGACGGAGGGCCGGGGAAATCCAGAAGAGGGTGCTGCAGAGCTCAGCTGGGCCGTCGTCCTTATCGGGCCCAGGTGCTCTGATGTCCCCGAAAGCAGCATCAGAGGTCCCAAAGGCCAATAAAAGCCCTGCAGTACCTCACGGTCCTGCCCTGGGCCGAGGCTTTTCAGAGGGAGAAGACATCCTCTTCTTTGACAACAGCCCGCCACCACTGCCTGCCCCCAGTGCTCTCAGCCTATCAGCCGCTAAGCTGGCTGCTCTGAAGAAGCTGAGAACCAAAGGGGTGGGGCTTGAAAAGGAAGACCCCAATGCTGTCAAGAGGAAGAGGAGTAATGAGAGCGACATCAACGCCCGGGTGGAAAAGAATCTGACCTCACCCAAAGGTACACACACTATGTTTTAAATAGCATTAATATTTCTTTTGCATTTCATGCATTCATTTACTGTTGCATGCCTTATTGGCACAGCATAAACTAAGCTGACCCTTCACATAAGACAATTATTCATTTAAAAGAAATCTATTGATGACAAATGATGAGGAGCTCACTGAAATTTGAGCGTTTGATTTGATTCACACTGTCTTGTTGATTATAAGCTGTCCTTTTTTCTACTGTGCAGGTGAATCATCCAGTAACGAGGAAGAGGAACCTGCCCAGAAGAAGAGGCGAGATCAGCTCCTCTATGTCCAGTCAGAGGAGTTTCAAAAGATCCTCAACGCCAAATCTCGCCACGGAGTTGTGCTACAGGCGGTATGACAAGACCTGTTTTCATTTTGATTTACAGCTATTGGACATAGATTTAAAGCAGATGTGATTTCTTCATTGTTTTCTGTCAATTCAGCTGCATTTCTACATTTGAAACGGGATAAAGTGCATCTAAGTTAAAGACCTTTCCATCTGAATCCTCACAGGCGGAGTACCAGCTGCAGGAACGCTACTTTAATGCTCTGGTGAAGAAGGAGCAGATGGAGGAGAAGATGAAGGGCATCAGAGAGATGAAGTGTCGTGCTGTCACATGTAAAAAGGTACTAAAAGGACTTAAATTCACACTCATTCACACATATGTGAATCTATAATACATAGATGTACAAAATTTATAAAGCTTTACTAAATGGGTCTAATTGAGTTGTCGCTACCTTGGTGTAAAAATCAAAATGCGAGCATGGTGGAGTTAATTAGCCCCTGACTTCAGTTAGATCTATGAAAAAAAACATACATTTTCCCATGGTCCCTTGCTTCCAGTGTAGTTACACCTACTTCAAGCCGGCGGATCGTTGTGTGGAGCAGAATCATGACCTGCGGTGGCACGACGCCATGAAACGTTTCTTCAAATGTCCCTGTGGACAGAGAGCCATCGCTCTGGACAGGCTGCCTAACAAACACTGCAGGTAAAACTCTCAAGTCTCTTTCTTGTTCCTTTTAGTTCCCACTGATCATTGAAATATTGACGTGACATGTCAGAATAACTCATCTTGTTTTATCATTTCAGTAACTGTGGTCTGTTTAAATGGGAGCGCGACGGGATGCTGAAGGAGAAATCGGGACCAAAGATCGGTGGGGAGCTTCTGCAGCCTCGAGGAGAGGAACACGGCAAGTTCCTCAACAGCATGAAATGACGGCAGCACGCTGGAGGACGAGAGAACAACCTACGTTTGGTTTAGCTTGTAATTTAAGTGTTGTAGTATAGGTTTTTTTATGAATTTGTATGAATTATGCTTTTTAAAGTTGAATACTGGATGTGCTGGAAATAAGCTGATTAAAGTAATAATTTGAAACATTTCATGTCGAAGTCTGTTACTGCTCGGCTGATTAAAACAGCACAGATTCGGGTGCAAATCTGGAAAGTATGGAGTCATGTGACACTTAAAAGTATGATAGACTACATGTTTTCCGATGTAATTATTGGTTTCCTGACTGCTGGCCCTTTTTTCCTCACGGGTCACAGCAGGAGAATCACAGGTGTAAATAATAAAACGAATGATGGCTGTGCACCATTTAGCTGCTTCAGTTTCAAGGTCCTGCTGTGGTGCATGCTGGCTCGACCACACACCGTACTGACTTACAGGGACAGAACAGAGCAGTCATTAAAGTCATTCGTAACATCTGTGGCTTTCCTACTGTGACACATCAAAGTGTCTGTCCTTTTAGATGCAAGCTTTAACATAAACCCGACGTTAGTCCTTTTTCTTTATCATTCAATATAAAACCATTGTAGTCTTCTAGTGAACATATACAGAAATCATTCTAAACAAACATTGAAATAAAATCTGTGGGACTTCAGTGTCTCTTCCTACTATCAGGCAACAGCTGCTGTGGATGTGACGTGTTTGTTTTGAATAAATGGTAGAAGTGAGTAGCGGTTGTTGGATAATGGGTGATATCTTTATATTTTGTTAAAACTTTATCAACTAAAAATCCAATGTGAGCCATAATATGGCTGTGTGAGCTGAAGAAAGGGGCATTTCATTAAAGCTGGGTAACTTTCTACATTTGTATTTACCTGCTGCACACTGTCAAAAAGCAAATCTAAAAGTGAAAAAAAAAAACTGCTTTCAAAATGTTTATTTTTGTTTCGCTCTTCCAGAATCTCCTGAATTCTTTCTGTCGTCCAAGGTCTGCATCTAAATTTAGAGAGGTGTTTATTGCCCCATATCTAATTACATGTGATTGAAAGCTATTCTGTGCCTCCCTTCTTGGTGCTGAAAGGTCCCCTGGAAAATCACCTCGTGAATTATAAAGAGGAGACAGGTTGCATCTGTACAAAAAAAAAGAAAGAAAAGGCTGCACTTTTTTGATCTATCAGTGGGGGTAATGACTGTGGACTATGAGAAGCCACTTTCTGCTTGATATTCCTGTAAAAGTGGGAGATTTAGTTCACAGGGACTGAAGCGGACTGCTGTATCAGGATACAAACATCCTCTAACACACTCCATGTGTTGGCGTGTTGACTGTGGTCAGGTGGCGCTCGCTCAAGTCTTTGAGCCAATCCACATGGCCTTAAACAGGAAAGGTCTGAGGTGGAATCACAGTATAGAGATAAAATAAGGATTTTGGATCTGAAGCTGTGTGATTAGCATACGCAGAGTGCCATGCCACACCATTTAGAGGGTTTCATTTGATGCTTATCATCCCGTTGCTATTTTTTTTTTTTTACCCCCTCTCCACCTCCTCTGTCTCGCTCCGACTCTTGCCCAGTCTGTGTCTAATATTTCCACTCTGGAATGTGGATTTCATTTCAGCCTGATGACTTCTGCAGCTCCTCTTTTATTCCACACCGCCTTAAATACTCCAAATACCAGACAGTGCAAGCGTAAGTTAAAAACACATCAGGGGTCTGGGAATGAGAAAACTTGTCTTTATTTGTCATTTTGACTTGAAGAGATAAAGTCAGTTTCTTTGCAAAAAAAAAATACAGCTGCAATCTCCTTTTGGCAAAACAAATCAGTTGTTAATAAAATCAGTGATTCAGCTGATTTACTGCTGCTGATGCCTCAGGCTGACATAAAGGACACTGTATGTACAAAAAGGGCAGCAAAAACAAGCATGCAGAACGTTTCCATTTAATATGATAAAGTGTGGCTTACAATACAAAAACTGCACTTTTAATGCATTTTACAGTTTGACACGGAGGCACATATTGCACAGTTTGTTTTATAAAAAGAAAAAGCAAAGGTTAAAGTAGGGACAAATATGGAGATAACTTTAGCACTCTCAAAGTGTCAGGAGTTATCTTTGGTATAGATTGAAGGCGGTGGCTCTGTTAGCACTGCTCCAATGAGAGGGGCTCACACCCGGCCCTCCATGCCACAGTGCGCTCAGTGGTACCAGTGGTAACGAGGATAAAGGCCGTCGTAGTGATACTCTCGGTACTGCTCATTCCTCTCCCTCGTCCTCTCAGTTTGCTCTGTGGAAGAATTAAAAAAGTTACATTGAGGCAGCAGTAATGAACAGTTCAGCATTTTATATCTTTTATCTTCATTCTTCATGTTAGAGCTCTAAACTGTTCACATTTAGCTAAGTGTGTGCTTCAGCATAAATATCTATCATCCATAAAGATGGACAACGTGACAGCTCCCAAAATGTGCTGATGAATCATCTTGATCGCCAAGCTAAAGAAAATCAGTGTACACATTTGTTTTTCATTAGTGTCGGTTTTTTGCCATAAGTGTTCATTTTTTAGTTTGGTTCCAGTTATAAAAATGATGTGACACATCATGATTGATGGCTGTCAATCATCGTGGAGAATCCACAGAGGCACCTTCAGACGTCTGTTTGGGAATTGTGCATAAAATAGGAACCTCGAGAAGAAATTTAAATGAAATGTAATAGCTGTTTGTTAATCAATTATAGCTAATTAATTAAGTTAATAATTGATTAACCATTTGGTCAAGTGGGTGTACTGGCCAGATCTTGATGTGCAGATTCTGTGCAGACATTTTGGAATAATGCTGTCAATCTGAAGAAACGGGAGGTTTTTATTTTTTTTCTTCCTTGTGTACTGACCAGGTGCAGTTGCAGCCTAAATAGTCAATAATGCAGTAACCCAGGAAGAATAAGTTTTGACATTTATGATCTGTGTAATCCAGTTTCTACAAAGCCTTAGTGAGCAGCATGTGCTGGTGGATTTCTTTTTGTTTTTCCACAACAACTCATTGACTCAAACCGCCCAAAACACAGTGTGTCTTACATATAAAACCCAGTCACATCTTTATGGTCAGAGCTTCCTAGTTTAGAAACTGTCACTGCAACTATATCACACTGGACAGACAACCACAGGGAGGATTGTCAGCCTGGGGTCCACCACAAAATGGACACTTTGATTTGGTGTGGAGTCTCAGGCACTCTGCTGTGGTCCAGCGGCTCGTGCGTGCTCGTGAAGTTCGCTCGAGCGCCCAAACTCGATGTCTGTCCTCCCTCGGTGTGTTCTCTCTAGCGAGGCCTCTCGTGACGACGGACGCTCAAGCGAACGTCGGGCTTTTCGCAAGGATCAATTAAGGTTAGCCCTCAGGACATGACACCAAGTTGCTAAATTAGTTTGTGTTTACTGATACCAAGTCTTTATGATTTATGCTTCTGTTTCATCCAGCGTCTCGGAAGGAAGTGATTTTTGAGATGCACTGTGAGAATGAGGGTTTTTCTCTTTTATTCCACAGAAGCTGGAACCAGTTTCTGTCATTTCATCAGTCAATTATTTTGACAACCTCTATGTAAAGACGGAGTCCACATCTTACCGTCACGCTCCTCCTCGGCGTAGTTCTCGTACTCGTTCCTTCGCTCCTCGTTGTACTCCCTCCTCTGTTCACTCACAGAAAGCCTTAATCTCTGCTCAGCTGTGGAGGGAAAAATAGAAAGGAGAGTGGAGAGGTGAGCCAGACATTTAATCTGCAACTGACAATAATAGACGAAGCAGGTGCAGCCTCTGCTGTTTCCTCTGTAAACGGTCCAATGTGTTGTCTGTAGTGGAGCTCAAGCGATGGCAGGAGGTCAGTTTGTCATTTTTGTACCAACATGCACAGTCCCAGAAGACGAATCCTAGTGGCCTTTTCTGATTCTGACACTGTCTTTAGCCTCACCAGCTGTCCAGTTTTACTTGTCCTGTCAAATAACTCAAAGTCTATACTGGATGTACTGGCACCAGGTTTAATACAAACAGTCAAGATGACTGACTTTTCAGTGACTGACTTTTCATCAAGCACCACCAGGTGGAAATTCACTATTTTAGTGAAATGACTGAAACCAAAGAGAAAGATTGACACTCCCAGCAGTCTCAGCTGCACTTTGCATGTATTGGCATGCTGATATGTTAAACTGTGACTGTAAACATGGTGAGCCTTATACCTGTTTAACATCAGCATCTCAGGACTGTCAATGTGAGCAAAGCAACACGCTGAGATGAACATTTAGCTCCAAGCACGGCTGTACCTGTTAGCTGTCATATCCCCAAAGAAAATCAAACATTTTAAACAGTTATTGACCAGAGTTGACACAAGCAGGGGTTTAGTATGGACTTCTAGGCTTTGTGCAAAAGTAGTTTCTGTTGCCCTCCATGATTTTATGATTATAATTACAACCATGTTTGTGGGCCCCTCCACGCCCTTTCACCCTGTCCTTCACCTCCCTCCTGCACCCTCACTGTACAAAACCAAACACCCCACCCATGCAGGTACAGGGCAGCCTCTGTATACATTAGACATTTTTTTAAGTCCCTCATTTTACTTGAATCACAACAAGCTTGTGAAATGTGCAACATTTCATGTGAACACACAGACCTGCGTCCACTATAAACAAACTTCCACACAAATTAGCCACTGATTTGAGGCTTATTTGCTCTGTAGGAAACATGGCTCTCACCCAACTTCACACTAACTTCACATGCAAAACAACTTGACTCTCAGTGTTATTTGTGCTGTTCATCTCATCTTGTCCTAATTTTGGCAGTGCAAATTAATAATATTTTCCAAAATCCAATTAATTGATCAAATTTGCTTTAGAGTTACTTTTTACTTTTGTAAGAATTTAATTGAAACAGAATCTTCCCACTGTATAGAAAAGGAATATGCCAGAGTGATGGTATGACTTACTCTAATGGTTTAGGACATGTATAAAAGGAACCGTCAAAAGAAGTTTGGAAAAAAAACAACCATGGCTTTAAGAAACTTGCACTTAAGTAACATTTGGTTACGCAATCATCCAACATCTGTTGAGAATATTTCATACACCTGATGTGTGTGTTATCTTTTAATAATAAATCAATAGAGCAAGGAGGACATTTCTCTTTATACCTTAGGACATTTTGGTTCTAAATCAGTCTAAAAAGATTATGTGAGGTGATAAAAGCATATGACTGAATTCTGTCCTACACAACCTGAAAGAAAAGTCCAGAAAAGCACTCACACATCTGCCCCCTCGAGCTCTCGTGCACTGAGCTGGCAAGAGACATAATAGGCCGTTTTCTAAGTTTAATTTTTTCCAAAAATGTGGATCTGTTTTTTCAGAGCCGAGGCCCCGTTTGGTGCTCTGATGGGTGGGCAAGGCTAAATGACCCACACCCTCTCTCTAGAGGACTAAATCAAGGGCACACACAGACCTCTCTCGTAGGTTTTCCACCAGACAAAAAACATGTACTTCACTAAAAAATGAAAATCCTTGTTGACAACTACTGCCTTTTATTTTAAGGAACACAGGAATCCTGTTTTTCAGAAAAGTTATTTTGATGGAAGAATGATAATTAGTTCTTGTGTGTTGTGCAAGATTGTTCTGAGAAACCTCTCAGTTGTGCTTTTGTTCATTTGGTTCGAGGTGTGTTGGCAAAGTTCATCGCACAGGATGCTGGCAGTGGAAGAATGAGCTTATTGTACCAAGAAACGGAGAGACAGAGAGCCTGCTCCATACTACCCTGCTACTCCTTCTGCAGCTTCCAGCTTGCGTGTGTGTGGTTTATGTGTGTGTCAGATTTTAAAGGGACGCTACTGTATAGACACCTGCCTGAGTTTCCATTACTCTCTCTTTATTTCTCACTTGAACTTTCCCGGCTTGCTGTCAAAACCTCAAACCATATCATTTTCCAACTACAAACCAACAAACAACACTCCCACACACACGCAGAAAAACACACACATTCACAAGTTCCCTACATGAAGCCAAACATGCCATATTTTAGACAGCCCACAGTGTGGCCACATCAACCACACGCAACACCAAATATAAATCAATATAATCCCCCCACCTGCACCTTCAAACCACAGACAAACCACTGCAGTCAAAACCTGCTGGTTTTCTGCCAGCGAGATGATAGATGGCCTTTAAGAGGACAACTCAAGATCAACAACAGCAGCCCAGCACTGTTATCTTAAATACACACACACTGAAGGACTTACCCTGCAGCTCATAGTAACGGGTTGAGCGGCGACTGCGGCGCTTGAAGAAGCTGGAGGCGTCCGACTCGGGCATGAACACCTTCTGTGCTATGCCTAAAAGTCAGAGGTCAGACGGGGAAGGTAGCGTCAAGAGCACATGTGGAACAAGGCTGTGTGAAGTAGTTGCAAGGCTTTAACAAGTATCACCTTTATCATCGGCTGCTTTCGAGTCGTCCCGGAAAGCTGCACTCTTCACCACACTGGAAACTACAATATGAGGAGGAGGAGAAAGGATCATCTCCTGTCTTTACCCTAAAGCATGTGTACAGGACCAGTAATATACTAATGTACACTAATCTTTAAATAAGTGTAGAATTTGTACGTGTGTATGAATAAATAGCCAACATATATAGCCAAAAAATAAATTAATAAATCAGGAACTGGGTAAACAAATAATTCAAACATACTATTTCTCCATTAGTGATAAAGTGGACCATGATAACCGTTCAACAGTTCAATTTGTCATTATTATCAATGCCAGCAGCTCACTGATTGATCTGGATCACAGCAGTCCTCTGAAAATCGAGCTACTGACTGATAAGATGCCCATTTTCCCTGATCTTGTAAAGCCAAACTCACAGTGCTTACTTTCCTTATTTGCCCATACTCATCACTGAAAACACCACTTAAGGCTTTAATGCAAATATGAGAGTATATTTCATTTTTCACCAGATTTATCAAAAAGAGCTTATTACACAAATCCACATTGGTCCCTATTGATGTATCATTCAAGAGTGTCGCCCGCGAGGTACTCACAGGTGAGGATGAGGAGGGTGGTGAGCAAAGAGACCACAAAGACTCGAGTCCAGGACATCTTGAGAGCGAAAAGCAAAAACCTTAATGGACTTAACAGCACACCTAACTGAAGTGAGGAGAGGAGAGGAAGATGAAGGAGGGAAGGGAGGAAGGTGGGAGAGGCAGGGAGAGTGGGAGGAGAGAGAGAGAGAGAGAAAGATTCAGGGAGGGGAGGGAAGCTGCTGGAATTTCAATTGCCCCAAGAGAGAAGAAAACATGATGGAAAAGGAGTGATGGATGGAAAAACAAAGAGGCATCACGGTGTGCTAGTGGCCTCTGGTACTGTTTAATTACAGACAAACCAATAGAAGAGCATTCGCGTTCTTTTTGAGTTTTGTGTTTAAATTTCACTCACCTTTAAGCTCAGTTTTGGTCTCCACCCATCTCCATCCACAATGTAGTTTTAGACAGGTAGAGTGTTGCAGTGTTGCAAAGCTTTAATGGAAGTAACTCCCCACTATGGCTACAAACAAGGTTGACGAGAGTGTGAGACTCTTGTCGACCTTGTCAAGCTTCTGGATAATACAAACAAATAGCTAAAAGATCTTAAAATTCCCCAGACAGGTGAGTGGAAGTGGAGCTGGTGAGAAATCTCTGTGGGTTTGTCACCACGAGTGATACTTTTCACATAATCATCTGACCCACTGTAAATATAAAAGATTAATTTAAAGCAGCTTTATACATGCAGGACCTGTCATGTATCACATCCTGCATATCATTTTCTCTCCTTGTATGTTTTCAGATCCTCTGACGTGTGTTGTCTCCCATCGCCAGTCTGTTATCAAAGTGTTGTTTCAGTTCTGTGGTCTTTTTGTGTCTGCATGTGGATGGAGTTCATACACTGCTCCGTATTGGCTGTTTGTTAGGCGGTGGCTTGTTTTCCTTTGTATCACAGGTTAGGTTTGAGTTTGCTGGCTAAAGTTCACAAAGCCTGAACTTGTATCAAGTGACGTGAATAGGTCCGTTTGCAGTTTGAAGACTACTTGACAAAGGTAAAAGAAGAAATCAACCCTAAACCCTCCCTCCAAAAAAAATAGTATACCGTATATGTATAATCTAAATAATATATAGGTACGGCAAAATAATCACAATTTATGACACTGTTTAATAACATAGAACATTTAACAGTCGCGGCTGCTCGGAAATCTGTTTTGACACCATGTGTGGCCCCTATGACCTGCTCCATTGTGCATTGTTACCTTTGCTGTGTGAATAACATGAATTTCCCTTGCAGGCAGAGTGTGTGCAGGTGGTATCATCTTGATGTTGTGTCGGACCCGTTCATTATCATTCCTGGTATGAATGATCTCAGGCTGTAGCGTACCTCATTGCACCACCCGCTGGTTAATGCTACATCATTCTGTGGGCTGCTGCGCTGTATGTGAGGGACGCTGCTTAAACTGAAATGGAAATGGAGGTGCTATGGATCTTTCCTTTGACTGTGTGTTATGTGGTGAAGTCTGAAATGTGGTGCAGTTTCCTCCAAAGGAAACTATGCAGAGATGACTGGCCTCTTTGCTCAGAGAAACGATAACAGATCTGAAGTCTGGGAAGCATTTAGTTGTAAATGAGCCTGCAGTAAGACCGATGTGTGAGAAACTACTTGCTGTTTGAGCGTTTGTATTTTTATGTGAATGCGTACAAATTTGTTTTTTCATATGCATATACAGTGTATACACATTTTTTCTTGTAAGAATGCACCTTTTAGCATAATGTGGGAGTATATATGTAAATATAATTGTAATGTAAAGGTATGTAAATGCAGCTGAGTCTGCTTCTACTAAAGTTTATATCATTGACTCTTTGGCTCATATGGATATGCTGATATTTGTTCTTATGTGTTAACATACCGTAACACAATATGTGTATACTGTATGTGTGTTTGAAGAAGTGACTTTGACAAAACCTTCACATTTCAGCTCTCCAGCAATGCCAAAGAATTTCTTGCATTTCTGAAGTAAGCTGAGAGTTGAGAGCATCCCTCTGGGTTTGAACAAAGAAGCTGTTTAAATACACCCAGACACACTTAGCTGTGCTGGATCCGGTGTTTTTTTTTAGGGGGATAGGGAGTTCAACTGTGGGGATCCAGGAAATAACTGGGGCCTCCATCAGAGAACAGCCAGATCCTCTGAGACCAAACATATGACTGTTCAAAAGTCATTCAGTGTTGAGCAACTCTCCCTGATGTACCTAGAGCAGTCTGCTTATCTTTCAGAGCATGATGGTCCTTCTACCCATGATCCCTTGTGTCTCTGGATTGTTTATCTCAGGTTACATCATTGACATACTCACCCCCGATGAACCACAACAAGACATTCTAGTTAGATTCACATTTTATGGCGTCTCCATGTCATTACCACCAGAGCTCACATGATGCCACTCTCACTGGGACAAAGTGTGTTTCCTATCAGATCAATCAGTCTATTGATAGACCAATCAGAAGGCAGTCTCTCTCTCTCTCTCTCTCTCTCTCCATGGTTTAAACAAAGAATACAAGAAAACAAGTGTTCAGAAATTTTCTGAACATAACTTGATTTAACAGTTTACACCTTACTTCTGCATAGAATTATATCATTATAAAATGATGGTGATATAAATATGGTGTCACTGTTTCAACATTTTATTATATGTTGGCACTTAACTATGTTGTAAACTTTATGATCTTATGATAAAGCTGACTGGTATTACATTGCATTGCAGGTCAAAGGGGAAGGTGTGTGTGAGCTTTGGAGGAAAAACAGTCTCATTATTATAACATTTCATTTTTATTATTAATGTTATTAAAACATCACATTTATCACAGCAAGATATCAGAAAAAAGAACAAACATCCACTTACCCATCATCACATTAACACTCTGATACATTAATAAGGCAGTGTAAGGTCAAGGCCTCTGTTAGCGTTGATTAACAAGAGCGACAATCAACCCTGATTAGCTGTACATTTCTGCTTAAATACTCATTATCCTCTCTCACTCTTTTTCTCTTTCTGTCAGCCTCACTCTACCTCTCTCACACATAACACTTCATCAACATGCAATTTCATCTATTTTAATCTTTATCTGTGTAATTCACATCCCTTTCTTTATCATTCTAATTAACCAGCTTAGACACGTAAAAATGCGTTTACACGGTTCCTCTCTTTTTAAGTTCGACTTCAACTGCATGTAGTGCTGTAAAAGGCTGAAAATAAGCACCATGTGTCAAGTGCTTTATTCTGTGGACTCGGCGCTTTGTTAGAACAACATGCTCTAGGTCACATTTCCAAAAAGTTATACTGACTCACAGTCATTAATCTAAAAATGACATTCCTCCATTACCACAGGAAATTAGAAAAAAGCAAGATTTTTCTTTCAGATGACTTTACAGGGCATCAAAGGGAGCCTTGCACACTGCCTGCCAGTGTGGACTACAGCTGTATCGATTAGTCGATTAATAAATTAATCAATTAATCAACCCATTAATTGGTTAGTTCTCAACTATTAAATTAATTGATTAATTCAGTCCTCCATGACAGTTGACTGAATGTTTTGGAGTTTCTGACAGAGCAAGATAATATACAAAATATTGGGAAACAGTAATCAAAACTTTCTTGACATAAAATACTGTTGAAAAAATTATCGACAGATCAATCAATTGTGAAAAAAAAAAGTTGCATGCTTGCATGCATGTTTGAACCTGCCCTATTGCTTCTTATCTAATCAGCATATCCATCTGTTGTCATTTCAGCTCAGTAGTTCACCTCATAAGATTCTCTTGTTTTTCCATAGCAGGCCTGTGGTGTCTTTATAATGAAACCCTCTCTCCTTGCACCAGGCGGCCTCGGAAAGCCCAGGTATCCTACAGGAGGAAAACCCTCAGTTAAACTAACTTCTTAAACAAACTTTCAGCAACATTTATTTACATTTATAAGAGTCTTTAACATGTCATCTGTACAACCACATCATTCGTTTGAGATGCAATGCACTGAGCATCTTTAAATTAAAAAAAACTCACAGCACTTTCAAAAACCTTTAAGCCTTTTTGTATACTTGTATTTTTGTATACTGTATTGTTGGTGCCAACAGTGATTGTTTTAAAAAGAGGAATGTGATGTGAATGTGAATGTCTGACCTTGAAGGTGATTTCGTTCAGCGTGTACTTCTTGGCTGCGATCTCCTTCACCTCTTTCTCTATGTTTTCCTGTGTGGTTCCCTTCACATCGATGTAATAGCAGTCACCGCTGGCATAGTGGCAGGAGATGGCCTAGAAACACACACACACATATGTTCACACACACTGTGGTCTTTAAATGTAACAAAGGTTGAAACGTGTGTTTTTCATCATGTCTGTTATTATGATTAGCTTTTTAGAAGTCGTAAAAATAAGAGCATGGATAAAAGGAGGCATTATGGGTAGCGTAGTACCTTTCGGAAGCCCTGTGTCTGGTTCATGCCTGAGCCATGGATCAGCAGTGGGTGGAAGAAGACGGTGTCGCCCTTCTCCATCTCAAGGTGCACCCTGGGGTGCTGCGGGTCGTAGCCACGCACTCCATGGTACATCTTGTTCACGCCACCCTGAGGACACATGAGACTGTGTGTGTGTGTGTGTACCTCCATGCAGGCACGATCACACTTCCTTTTGTGATTTGATTGTGTGTGTGTGTGTGTGTGTGTTTATACCTCCCACTCGGGGTAGTCATGCTCTTGCAGGGTGCCAGTGTGGGTTCCCGGCAGGACAACCAGGCAGCCGTTCTGCCTGTTCACTTTCTCCATTGCTGTCCAAGAGCAGACGATCCTGTCGGCCGGTCGAAAGGGGAAGTAATGCAGATCCTGATGCATCGGGTGGCGAGACGTCTTCTTACCTGAATCAACCACACAAGAGACACAAGAGACATGTCATAACACCCGACCCTGGGTTTAAAAAAACAAAACAATATTCTCCTCTGTTGCCTACTTTTTGATATTTTGGGGAATGTTTCTGTTCTGGTCAAGATACATATTTATGTCATGCTACAGAAAAGATCGTCTTTCACATCAGTGCATGTTAAAAACAAAACAGGGACCCACTCATTAAAACATCACTGCATTGCCCAACTAGTGCTCAAAGACTGCACAAATCAACTTTAGCTCTGACGTGAGGATGTTTGCTTTTTGGATAAACTGGATGACGAGGTTCTAGTGGCTCTCCAGACACAAGAAAATCAGTTTATTGTAAGTATGATTTAGCTGCTCCATACCTGCATCTGGAGGCTTGTTGATCAGCATCGTGTGCATGGCCATGATGTTGGGTCCGGTGAAACACTCCACATACTTGAGGATCTGACAAAGACGAGAACACATTTTTGTGTTCAGCTTTAAATTAATTTAAACTTAAGTTAATAAGAGAGACCAAAAGAATGAAGATGTTTAACCTCTCACACGCTGCATCTTAAAGGATTCAATGAAAGACTTTTGTAAAAAAGGAATGAAGACAACAGATTAAAACAAGGGCCTGTCATGATCTACTTGCGTTGTACCTGTGGTAAGGTGCAGTAGCGGAACAGTTCTGGATCCTCCTGGAAGTCCTGAAGTTTGGAGACTGCTTTCTGATCCGGAACAAACTCTGACTTGAGGATCGCCAAGTCCCTCATCACCACCAGACCAGGAACCTTCACCTCCTGTCGACAGATGCGTTCAAACTCCTTCCTGAAGAGAGCACACAGATCACATTCAGCACCCGCAACACATCTGCAGGTTTATGAAAATCAGCTGTTTGACTGTGGAGACAACACAGAGACACTTCATGTTTAGTGAGTCTGTGATTCAGTGAAAGGTTCATCACAGTGAATTGTATTTTAGAAGTGTTACAGTTCTATTACTGCAGTTACCAAAGTAATGTTTTTATGCTTATATGCAAGGAGAAAAGCAACTTTGCAGTGGTCAGAGTCTCTGGTGGTCACCTGAACCTGTCGATGTCCTCTTCAGACACCAGATTCTTGATAAGGAGGAAGCCATTTTGCTCGTAGAACAGTCGCTGCTCTGGGGTCAGCAGGTCGCTGTCTAAAGTGTATCTACCAAAAAAAAAACATGTGATAACACACAACAATATCACCAAATGTTAGCTCCTTTGATGCTTTATTGGAATGAAAAGCTACTTTAAAACACATAACTGGTAGAGTGTGCATGTGGCATTCAAGTCATACTGGATTTACAGTATATTCTGGTTGCTGGCTGACTACCTCCTATCAGCTCTATCAAGCAGGACAAGTGAGACCTGTGGGGCCTTAATTGTAGGAGAACTATTTAAAAATGTTAGTGCATGAAAAGTTAAATCTAAATTGTGTAATCAGACTGATACATGTGCAAAAAAAAAAAAATCTAAATGCGTACTGAAATTTGTGATTGTGTGCAAAGATCTCATAAAATGCGTGCACTGACATGAGTGAATGTGCAGACAAATCTCACATAACGCAAGATCTTAAACTGGCTAATAATGGTGATAACACACATTTATAACAACAAGTGAGGGGTAAGTTATGAACAAAACAATACAAAACAATAATAACAACTTGTGAACATTAAGTTGCAATAAAAACACTGTGTTTTCACTGTTGAGCTAGAATGAGTCTGAATGCACCATCAGCTGTTGACTTGTGCACAGAAAGAGAGAGAGAGAGAGAGAGAGAGCAGACAAAGTGGGACAGTGAGACGTAACCACATTAAGCGAAACTGTGTCAAAGGTGAATCTGGAAACATTTAGCCTGAGGCAGCTGATATTACAATGAAGTAAACGTGCAGGTGTGTCCCTCTCCTACCTCAGCCTCTCTGGGTGACTGTGGGTGAAGGTTTGAGCCGAGGTCGGTGCAGCTCTCTGAAGGAAAACCAGTCAAGGAGGGAAACCGAAAAAACACTAACAAGGGGGCGTTAAAAATAAGATTTTGTGTTGGACACAGATGATCAGATTTGAGTTTCTCCAACAAGACCACCTGAACCTTTGCACGAGAGCCTTCCCTACAAAATAAAGTGCTTAATGAGAGTGACTCTTGGACTTCAGCTCATGTCAGTGCAGAATCATCCTGCACAGACATAAACCTGTTTTAACATACTGACATTGTTCAGATCCTCTTATGCAAATTTCTGCTGCACGACAAAAGCGACAGAGTAAACACACACAAAGAGTCATAGATTTTTTTCTTTTTCACTTGAACTTCTTAATCAAAGCTAAAAACACACAAACAACTGACCTAAAACAGACACACACAAATCGAGAGTCTCCATCAAACAGATAGAAATACTTAATGAAAGCGTGTTTCTGTCAAACAGTTACAAACACATGTATCAGTGTATCATATGTATCATTCAGTGGCGCTGTTTGACTGCTGTCTTACAAACAACAACACAAACAGCGAGCTCCATTCAGAGTAACGGTACTGTTGTCCATCTGCTACAACGAATGAAGAACAAACGTTACAAACGGATTGATAGATAACAGCAGCATCAGTGCTCACTCCGTGTTCCTGCTCGGGCTCCGGCGGGCCTGCGCCTCTCGGAGCGTCCTCGGTCTGTCCCGCCGCAGCTGGCCGCGCCGCGCCGCGTCTCTGTCGGCCGCAGGACCAGCTCGCCCCGCTCTGCGGAGGCTGAAAGAAAGGATACGATGTGTGTGTTCGGCCCATCGAGGTGACTGATCAGCAGTCTGAGTCTCTCTGCGGCCCGAGACATCTTCCTCCCGTCAGGCTGAAGTCCCCGCTGTGAAGGTGAACACGGAAAAAACCTGCTCCTCTTAAAGTGGGGCAGAGGGCAGCGATCACACACACAAACACACACCAACGCACACACACAAGTCAGGACAGGCTGATCAGTCCCCAGCTGTCACTCTGTTATTATGAAGAAGAAATGTCTGTTTTAATGCATGTAAAAGAAACTGGAGGGATAAGACGACTGTTTAAGACCTCTGAGTAACACAGGCCATGATGATAAAGCACCAATATGTAGGGTAAAAGGTAAGTAAGGTCTCCAACACACACACACACACACAGCTTAACTGAAGCTGCCTTATACTTTATCATTTCATACAGTAACTTCAAGTCTATAATGTTTTATCTCAGAGAAAAAGATGCTGTTTTAAATGTCATATCAATGTTTCTGTACTTTGATCAGAACAGATCAAAGTTCATTGACCTCCACTGTAATTGTTCAAACTTACTCTTTGGAGATTTGAACTGGTTACGATGCCTTTATATGACCTACATTCCACTTGTTAGTGATTTAGTGAGTTTGTTGTAAGGCTAAATGTTAAATTATTTTTAAAGTTTTAATTTAATTTAATGTTTTAATTTAATGTGTGGAGATCTGCAAACCTTAGAAATTCACCAAACTCTGGACCTTTTGCTGTGTGGTCTTTAAGTGTGTACATGAACAAGGAATTGGACTCTGGTTTTAAGTTGCTCTCAATAAACCTACACACAAATATTCTGATTATTGTGGGAAACTTTGACACCATAAATCCCTTCATGAAACTGTAGGATTTTATTTTTATTAGTGTTTATTCTATCAGTGTTCAACAGCAGGACTCACTGGATTATAGTTTTTATACAGCAGGTGGCGCCACACAACCAACAATTTAATCAAAGGTAAATTATTGCCCACTGTCTCATTTATCTGTTTCTGCTTATTATGCAGACTATGTTTGTTGACATTAGTATTAATCCTCTTAGAATAAATCAGATTAGGGACGGAGAAACATTCACAACTTTCTAATGATAGAATCATTTTTTAGCAGAGACAGGAGAGCTGTTCATATAAAGATACCACTGTTTCATATATCTGTTTCTCAACACTCCCAGAACACATGGATGCTGAGGAGGCGTTTTATTTCTGTTGATGTTGCTGATGTTGGTCTTGTTATATGTAGTGCAATGGAAGAAGACATGCCAGCCTTTTGTCAAAGAAGAGATATTCTTTTGGTTGAAGATCAGATCACATTTTCAAATGGCATACAAGCTGCTTATGAAAAATAAAAGTGCTCATTTAGTTTTTCAGAATTTGTGCACACCACACCTTCATTCATGGTGCTTTGACTGAGCTGCATGAATGACTGCAAGGAGGAACACACACAAAAAAACACATTTTAAATTATTTATTTAATTCATCTTTTTCAGTGCAGATAGCGCGAAACTGCATGACAGGGAGAGGAGAACTAATCAAATAAAGATGCCATCATTTCGTTTATCTCAATTTGCACACACGCTGAGTCGCTGAGCGGGGCTTTTATTTTGAACCCTGACCGGAAGCTCCCGTACCTGCCCGCTGAGTGGCTCTTAACGGTCGCAGCTTCAGTCCGCCCGTGTCGACGGCGGATCCTCCTCCAGCCTCTTTAAACTGCCTTCACCGCCACACCGACGACATTTTTGGGGGGGTCCGGTCTCTCGCCCTGCGCCCTCGCACCCCTCGGATATTTTTCCCCTCTTCTCTGCCTCTCTCTCTCTTTTTTTCTTCTTTTTTTTTTGGAGAACCGAAAGCGAAGCGAGCTCACGCCGGAGCCGCGTCTCGCTGCTTTCGGTGGGCGGATAAAGCGGAGGAGGACACCCGGGCCTGGCTGCTCCGGAGGGTCGGCTCGAAGCGACGGAATTCACCATTTGCAGGTAATGTTTGTGTTTTTTTCCCCTCCCTCAAATGTCTTTTTTTTTAACGACACACATACACACAGACAGCAGGATATTGGGCTCCGTTCCGTTTCGTTTGGTCCGGACGGAGACTCAACAGTGGAAATGACAACAGAGAGGAAACAGTAGCTGAACACTAACCTCAGCTGTGTTTCACATTTTACAGCTGCCCTCTCTTACATCCTGTACAGACGCTTAGCTAGAGCCTCGCTCATGCTTGAAACATAAAACCAAATATCTCGGTTTGTTTACATAACGTGTGTATTGGCAGCCAAGATACCCTCCTCCTCCTCCTCCTCCTCCACTACCTCAGCAACAGGAACAATGTTGTACATTTAAGGAAGGATGTTGTGTGAATATGACAGACAGGCTGCATGAGTGTAATGTGAGCTGTTATTAATATGATTGAAATGCAGGGTGTGTGTGTGTGTGTGTGTGTGTGTGTGTGTGGTTGGGGGGGGGGGGGCAAACATCCCTCCCTGCTTTGCTGTTTTTTTCTGGGCAAAAGATTCAGGTAATATTAATGTAGGGATGCTACTTGCAAATGTCCACACACTGCCACAGCCCCAGTGTAAGGATCAGTGTGTCTCCCTGCACACACTGTAAGAGCTTGTGCCATCACACATTCACATCCACACACTGGCTGTATGTTCACTGTAAACACACTGATGGTGGTTGCGTTTATGTTTTAAAGCAGCAGCTTTGCATTTCTCTCAGTGAAAGATCACCTCAAACGTCTGTGCATGTAAAAGAGTTGTATTTTCACATGACTTTTTTAATAGGGATTATTGTAAATATTTGAACATTTGCTTCACAGTTCATGAAAGTGTGTTCAGTTTTCACCCCGGTGAACACATCGCCTCCTGGTGACATCCTTTAACTCATTGTAATACCCTGCTTTAAAGTTATTTGCATTTGTGAATTGAAATGACTGTGATTCTTCTGTTTTTACCAGTTTTTGCCAGTGCTTTGCAGTTTGTGACTTGAGGAGGGAGGTGGGAGCTAACTGTGCCTGCTTGGTTTGTAAATTGTAGTGGATCAAAAACAAGGTTTTTAGGAGCCATCTTAAGTGGTCAGTAAATCCTACACAACAATAACACCACCATCCTTATGTTATATGAATAGATGTTAAATAAACTGGTGTCCAAACTTCTGAAAAGCTCCTGAAAACATTTCATTCTTTATTTGGTCAGAAATGATAGTTGGTGTGCACAGCGCAGTGGTCAGTGATGATATCATGGCAGCATCATATCAATATTATATGAATCAACAGCGGATGATAACCGGCTTCATCGACCCCCTCCCCTTTCATTTCTGTGCTGAAGCGTCCGGGATGCATTTAGGCTCTTTCCCACTTCCTGTTTGACCTGGATTTACTTCCACTGTCCTTCATCTGGAACAACTGGCCACTCACTTGTGAATGTGTGTGTGTGTGTGTGTGTGTGTGTGTGTGTGTGTGTATTGACCCACATTCAAATGTAGGCTGTTGGCTGTGAGAGTAATACACCCCCAGAGGACAAAGTAATTACCCTGACAGCCCCCTCCCCATGTCTGTGGACCGTATAGCAGCTCTTTTATTGATTGTTCTCTGCATTATGTCGGCAGGAGCATGAGAGCCCAGAGCATTTCTTGTGAATTATGGGGACATGCTCGCACACACACCCTTGCGTAGCCCTTTATACCTTGCCGACCCCCCCATCTCACCTTGGGATGAGAGCGCACATGGTCAGGGGGAGTTGTCCTACATGCAGAGTGAAGTTCTGAGATGTGTGATTGCTTGCAGTTTGAGTCATTCAAGTGCCACGTGATGGAGCAGGGAGAGTGACAGTGATCTGGATAGAAACTGCTAGAGCAAGTCAGAGTGAAACAGTTGCTACGTTTGCTAAACTGATCTTCTTAGACAGACGGGCCGAAGTTGACATTCAGCTCATTCTTTAAAGAGGATTTCCACCGATTTTACACCTCACACTCAGATTGAGTTCCTGCCTGTTCAGCCTGCCTGTACAAGTGGTTGTTTAATGCCCCTCACCTGCTGCTTTGATTTTGATCGTTCAGCTTTCAAACCGCCTCTTGTGAGTCCTCTGCTATGGTGGTTCAGTGCTAAAGAGTACCCCTTTAGCTTGTGCAAAAACTGATGAGGCAGGCAGGGAGATCATGCTCGTTCCAAAAGTCGGCAAAATGTAGTTGATGTCATTGCAGTATTGCGAGGCTGTTGGTTGAATTGGAGTAAATGGGCACGTGGATGAACCATAATGTTTAATGTGCCAGTCAAAGTGACACTGAAGTATTATGTTTGCACGTTACAGCAAAACATGCACACAGCATATTTAACTGTATTATAAAATGTTTCTGTACTTAAGCTGACAAAAAAGAAATATCATCATCTGTGGCGCAAAGCATGGCGATATCCCACCATGCTTTGCAACGGAGCTGACTGCACTTATGGATGATCAACCTCTAAAACACTGTTGCTATTGACAACCAGGCCAGCAGCTTGCTATCTCTCTCTGGTTCTCTCCCGCTTATATAACTCCAACATGTGCAATGTTTTATTGATCGGAGAGGTGTGTGTATGTGTGTGCACGCGCACGCGCTCGTCTCCTCCTGTGTGTTTACATTATTTTGTATATGTTTGTATGAGTGTGTATGTTTCCTTCATATGTGTGCACATACGTGTGTTTTGGAGTGTGTTTCTGTGAATGCATCTCTCCATGTGTGACAACACTGCCTGTGTACATATCCATGTGTGTCAGCGTGTCTGTGTGTGTTTGTGATCATTCATTACAATGTGTATTTTTCCATCTACATTTTTCTGTGCGTATGTGTGTGCGACCTGTCTTAGTCCATTAAGCTTGTTCTCCGCTCCTCCTCTTTGCTGGTACCTGAGCAAGTACAGAAAATGTAACTAAAGTTGTGAGCGAACAGCCCTTGGGGCTCATGGGAAGTGTCTTCTTGCCACTGCACTGCCACAGGGTGGGCATCATGTAGGTGAAGTAGTAATTATTGTTTTTTTGGGGTCTGGATAATTGTAGGGCTTCAGAATGAATACAATTAGCGTGGGCTGGGTGCGGTAAGAACACACACTTGCACACATTTGTAGCCATATGAACACATACTCGCTGATGGGGAAAGTTATGTGAGCCATGCAAGGAATGTGGAGTGGTGTGAGTTTGTTCTCTCTTTCTCTTTTTCTCTCTCTCTCTCTCACACACACACACACACACACGCACACACACACACACACACGCACACACACACACACACACACACACACACACACACACACACAGCCTTTTTGTGTGCCTTAAGGTCATGATGCATGAAACACCACTGTCAGCCTGCAGGTGTGTGTGTTTTATTTTACAGTAAAATGTGTCTTAAACATTTGTGTGTGTTTGTGTGTTGTCTTGTATGAATGTGTTTGGGTGTCAGAGGGGATTTTTGTTCTTGTAGGATGGCTGTCTGCTTTTGTGTGTGTGTGTGTGTGTGTGTGTGTGTGTGTGCGTGTGTGTGCGCGTGCGCGTGCGCGTGCGCGTGTTAGACTTGTCTTTGTTCTCTTTCATACACATACATTGAACTCAGACACACACTCTGCTGTAATGCTCAGTTTAGTCTCTCTTCTTGCTCTCTCTCTCTCAAACACACACACACGCACATTATTCCTGTAGGTTGTGGTGTTCTGTTCTATTGCCCTCAGAATAAACCATCCCATCGTGCTTTGCTAGAGGTGTGTGTGTGTTTGTTTATTTGCATATTTGTGTGTGTGAATGAGTGTGTGATTGAATGAATGGAAAGTTGAATTTGGTGAGATTGGCTCCTAATCTGGAGATTAACCAGTGGCATTGTTTGAGCAGCAGGCTGGATTTATACACACACACACGCACACACACACACACACACATTGTCTGTCATTATTCCTGTATGTTTTGGCATGTCCAATTGCCTCCAGGATAAACCCTATCATACTTGCTGCGTGTATGTGTGTAGGTGTACCAAGGGTTGAGTTGGATGACTGAGACTGGCACATAATCTGGAGATTAACCAGTGGCATTGTTAGAGCAGCATCAGACAGGGATTATAAACACACACACACACACACACACACACACACACACACAGAGGTCACACATTAAAACAAACAGACGTCATTCATGAAGTCACTTTCTCTCAGGCGGTGAGCACTCACTGGAAACTCAAGTGGTGTCGTTTGACAGCAAAGATGCTGAAATATTCATCATCATCATCTCTCTCTCTCTCTCTCTCTCTCTCTCTCTCTCTCTGTCTCTCTTTCTTACTCTCTCTCTCTTACACACACACACTACTGAAGAGGGAGGAGAACTGATAAGATTTAAGTGTGATTATGTGTCATCTCAAATGGACAAAGTTGGAGAATATTTGTACAGCATTCATTTTCATTAAAGTTTTTTCAGCCAAAGAAAAAATCTGCAGTGCCTGCTGGAGTGGTGCTAATGTTATCATAGGCAAGGATGTTTGCCCTCTGTAAGGACAAGTTTCGGTTGGAAAGCAGTGGCACTTGTACACTTGTATGTCACTGTTTTGCAATACACGGTTGTCAGAAAAACATGCATCGATTTGAAGGCGTGGACAAGCTTGAAGTTGTTTTCAAACTAACTTGATTTCTGCATGTTGCGGAGGATTTTTATGGATTCAGATTTGATCAATATAATCAAATTCAGCTTCTTAAAATTGCCAAAATAATGTGAATAAGAGAGAACAGGTGACTAATAGTAATAAGAATACGAGAGTAGAACTCACAGAAGCAAAGAAACGTCATCTCAAAAGAAAAACTGACAATATGCAAGCAAAAATCTGTATAAACTATTGGTCATTTATTTTGGTAATATGTCCTTTAGTTGGTTGACACAAAACATCTACTACAGCACAGACAACTTATATGGTCAGTACTTTATTAATCTTGTAGCACATGTAACCTTTTTTTCCTTCAGTGAGTTTTCTTTTCTGTCTTATTTTTGTTTTATATTTGAAAAGCTTTATTTGGTTTTATTGACAAATCTGATTCCATAAAGACAATGCTTACCTTTTAAGTTGATAACCAGCCTTTCCTCCTTGTGATTTCAGACAAAACAGCAAAAGCCTCATATGTAATATTCAGAGTTGATATTTTATTTATTTATCAAATTTTTTAATTGCAGAAATGCCTTAGTTTGGCACAGAATTGGGTAATGAAATCATTTTGAAAAACAGTCAATCTTCCATGAATTTATTCTGTTTGTTTATAATAGATGTGTTAATTATAAATACCAAAATTGAGGGTTTATAAATGCACTCTTCAAACATTAATGGAAACGTCTGTTAATGATATTATATCCCTGTTATTTTACTTAAAAAAACAATATTATATTAATATAAGGAAAGAAACAAATCAAACAAACACTCAAACTTTAAAACTGTTTGTTGCACAAGAGACCACAGGACAAAGGTTTTTTTCTGAGTGGTTTATATGTGATGCAACAGCTGTGCTTCGGTAAATACAAAGTGTTCCATCAGATTTTAGGGTTGATAATCTTGCCCATGAAAAGGATCTCTTCTGTGCTGCGTTCTGTGATGATGACCATAAACGGACGATTGAACTTCAGGGTGGGGATTGGGATGTGGGACCTGACTGCAATGCCGATGCCTGTGACAGCAGCGGCGGTGGCTCCGGCCTCGTCGACATCGAGGGTCGCTTGGTGCACGACCTACAGTGCAATGCAGGCGGAGTTAGATGAAAGGTGGACTGAACATAGGGAAGCAAATAAGTATGAAACAGAGTTAGTTTTGTTCTTACTTCTGAGACTACCAAATCTGCCGTCTCTGAAATGCCACGGAAATCCGCATGATCACCAAATATGGCTGACATTCCCATTTGAGTCAACACTTGATTCAGTGAGTAGGAAGTCTTGATGGAGAACTTTGGAATGTATATGTGAACTGCACTAAACCATACCGGGAAATAGACAAACATTCAGTGATTGATCTGGTAGGACAAAGCTTGGTAGTAAGAAAAACAATAGTTTAAGGATGAGTTTAGATTCTCCCAACCTTAATGTCTTACTCTCCAGCCACTTGGTTACATGCTCTGGGCTAATGGCATTCTCCAGTGTTGCCATATCTTCAGGCAGCAAAAGCAGCATGGAGTAGGAGTTGTTGAAGGGGAGGTGGAGGACTTTTGTCTTAATTGTCTGGTCATTAATTATCTCAAAAACCGACTCGATATTCATCATCTGGACATCAACCTAGGAAATGACAAAGCTAAGTACTTTAGAAGAGACAGAAAATACGAAGAATGCATGATCACAGCTGTTTACTTTCACTCCAATCAATCGTAATCGTGCAATTTTAAACCTTTGTGTTCTCATCCACCGTGAACGTGTCCGTCATTGTGAGCTCAGGATCGAATGGAGTCGCCCACTTTCCTGTTTGAAGGTGAAAAGCAGAAACAAAAGACACATTACGATTAATGCATAAAGGCGTGAGCTCAAAATGAGCCAGCAAGCTACAAACCAGGTGTGATCTCGTGCACCTTTGTAGTAAATGTAGCTGATGAGATACATGACTGTGTTGTCGTCCAGGTTTTCCACCAGCTTGTTTATCTTCCCGTTGGTCTTCTCCTCCACGTACTTATTGATGGTGTTGATGCTGTCTGTTGTGGAGAAGTCAACATTGAACCCCTCTGCAAAGTAGGACTGCTTCAAGGTCTCCAGGAACTCAGGCTGTGGCTTGAAGCTGTTGTCCACAAAAACAGCGGCCCCTTCACTGATGTCTTCATCCATCGTATTGTTTTCCCTTTGGAGGAGTGTCTGAAAGGCCTGATCTACATCCCTCTGCGTCAGCGCTGAGTCGTTGAAACCCAGACTGCTGAAAAGCTGCCGATGCGTCTCCCCCCGCGCTCCTACGGACAAGGCAGCTAAGGCTACAGACACACTAACTGGGGAGAAGAAGATATTCTTCCCTTGTGAGTTGGCATGAGCTGCCAACTTCCCGTACAGGCGGAAGGCAAACTCTTTGTTTGCCGAAGTCACCAGTGAGACGCTGTTGGTGCTGCTGTCGAGCGCCGTGTCTTGGTGGTGATCGCCTCTCCCCGTGCAGATCACTACCAACAAGATCCAGATACCCACGGCAGCACGCATCCTTTTCATCTAAGACAAAAGTTTAAAAGGGCAGCGTTGTTCATTCAGGCTACTTAGTTTTCGTTGCTCTTCTCACTGGTTTTAAGCAGGCAGGGTTCATTTAGAGAAGCTGATATTGTGTACGTACGACCACCAGTCGGGGTTTACAAACATTTGAACCACAGCCAGTTGTCAGTCAGATCTGATCAGAACACGCCCACGCAGTTCAAAGCAATTTGCTGAACATCTAAGTATTAAATATGTTATTTCTATTTGACTGTTGCATTTTCAGTTGTAAATATTACATGTCCTTATATTTACAGCTCTAACGCTCATTCAGATTCAAAGATTTTCAAAGATTAGTGTGTACAGTTACATCTGAAATGCATTTATATATGCAACGATTGTTGCCAAAACAATTCATCTGAGCTCTCAAAAATTTTAAACTCTTACCTGTATGTTTCATCAACCATAGACAACGAAACACAGGTAGGACAGAAGGTGATGTCCTCTTAAAAGACTGACCAGACCAACTGAACTTTGGTTTTGTTTAATCTCAACCTCTTATTTGCTTGGACACTATATTTGTTTTGTGTAATGATTACTGTCTATCCTGATCCGCCACTGCCCACTACAGTGGAAAACAAATGCTAGTGATGATTACAAGGCGGAGGTTCCAACTACTTTTCATTATCTACCAGCTGTCTGTCAAGTGGCAGGCAACTGTTGTTGCAATTGTCAGAAAATTATGTTTCTGTAGCTCTCCTCAGAAGTAATATGAATGAGGAATTTTAACTCAGATTAACTCAGTTTTAAATATCATATTGGATTTCTTTTTACAGTACACACATTTTTTAAAACCTAAATATGATTAACTCACCTTTAAGCTATATTCTTATTAATTATTTTTAACTCAATGTCTGTTTGTCTCTTAATGAACCAACTTTTAAGTCTCTTAAACACACAAATGGATTTAGTGGGCCCACATTCACACACCTTTGAGTGTCACTGTCTAAACAAACGTTCAAATCGACACACACTGTTTTGCATACTCTAAACTCACAATATATCTATCCATTTACAGGAAAAGCACAGTACTTTTTAACGAACAAAAATCACATTATAATGTTAAAATGATTTTAATATAGTTATGATACTTTTAAAATGTTTTTCAGTCTTTTCAACTAAACCTTATTTACATGGTTTTAATACCATTTATACCCTCTTTCAATTTTGTAATCACGCTTTTAACTGGATTAAAGATTAAAAAAAAAAAAACATCCTGAGAGGTCAAACTCAAGACGGTTCTCATAAAACAATATTATAATAGTGGCTCTTATGTGCTCACTAACACATTACACAAATAAGTGGTACAGTGTTAGTGCCAAGTACAGTCAGCTGTAGTTGACATTCTGCTGTTCAGTACATCCCGTCCTACACAACTCTCACCATCTGCCTGCTTCTCTGAAATACTTTTTGCATCTCATCTCACAAATCAAAACAATGAAAATTTTCTACCCGCTGTTGAATTTGATTTTTATTCTGGATTCACAGTAAAATTTAGTCTCTAGAAGATGTTCTTTGCTCTGGGATTGTGTAACCCTGTTCCCATTTGGTTCTCTCACCCTGCTGCCTACGCTTACTTTAAATTCCAGTCTCTGTATAAAAGTGAGTTTCCTTTTTAATCTCAAGTAGGAATCTCTAATTATCCCTCTCTCTTCCCGGCGGGTTAATCATTGCCTCGCAGACAGGCGTTATCTGCAATCGGTGCCAACAAAGTGCATTGAAAGTTCACAGGAAACAGTCACGAAAAGTGGACCACTCATTAAGCCCGGGGAGACAACAGTCAGACCGTGTCGCCTTTTCATTTAGCCATTTCTAATTAATACTATTAGAAAATGCTGCGGCAAATGGAGGGAGGTTCCCAATACTCATCTGAGGTTTTATGTTTCTCAAGCTCCTCACCGTATTAGAGCCAGTAAGCACCTCATTCATCATTATCTGAAAGGTCAGATCAATTTGAGGTCAGTATGGCTAGGTACGTTTGCACACACACACACACACACACACACACACACACACACACACACACACACACACACACACACACACACACACACAACAATAATCTGCTCTAATCAGATTAAAGCAATGCTCCCACATGAGCAGTGACAGCAGCCGTGACAGACTGAGAAAGTCATAATTTTATTAAGAGAAAACCCGCGAATGAAGAGGTTATAAAGTACAGTTCTAGATGGTTTGATTGACAGCAGGTGTTAAACTGCAGCTGTGAGCACATGGCATAAAAGACAGAAACTTGATAACAGTCGTTTCTCAGGAACGATGCAGAGTAGTTGTAGGGCATGAAATCTGTTCTATCACGTTTCTTGTCAGCTGAAAGAAAAGAGGTGAGGAGTCCTTGATGTCCAAAATAAGTGTGTTGTGAAGATATGCAGTGTAATTTTCGTTACAGTGAAATAGATATGAGATGCAAAATTTCACTGTATTTTGAGAAAAGACAATCGGCAGCACAAGTCTGTCCAAATCTGATCAGTGGCATCCATGAAACTAGGTACAGGACCTTGAATTCATAATTGAATGTACTTTTGCGCCTGGCTTGCTGTACCCTGAAGGACTTTGGGGATTCTGTTTGTCTGTCCAGTAAACCATGAGCAGCAGGTTAGCTTAGTTTTGCACAGACTGGAAACAGAGAAACAGCTGCAGGAGGTTATTTGTAATCTTGTTTACTCTTGGTTGTGTTATATGTATTATGTTTCTGTATTTCTCATAGGTTTATGTGTTTGAAGTGATCATGTATCTTTCTTATCTGAAAAAAAAAATCTGAAATCTGAAAGAAACAACGTATGAAATTAGTCTGTAATTGTCAATCTTATTTACAACCTGAATCTCACATGTCCATGTTAAAATAAAGTAATCATAGATAAAGTTCCTAGTTGAACCAACATGGGTTGAAGATAAGAACTAAAGAATATTGAGTAATAACAGAACTGCCACCCCATGGAAAAGTCAAAGAATGAGTGAGAGGGAGTGTAGCTTGTAAGTGAGAAGTGATCTGGTGAAGTTATTCAGGTCTGAGCCAATTAGTGATGACAAGAGGAAGTGAGGTAGGTGAGAACAGGAAGAGGGGAAAAACAGGGAAATAGGGCTCTTTATTGGTATGTCCTTCTGTCAGCTCATGTGTGATGTAATGAATTTATGGGAAATGTGGCATCTTTGTCTCAGGCTCGGACATCCCACCTGGCTTGCCACAAAAGCAGGAAAGAGCCACTGTTGGATGGGATGAGCAGCACACACACCACACAACACGGACAAACACACACACACACACACACACACACACACACAGACTGGGGAACCTCAGAGAGTGAACACCTGTTCCCAAAGGCCCTGCGGTGAATGCAGAAGGATTTAGAGACAGTACTCAGGGGAGTGGTGGGGCGTGAGAAAGAGGATGCATGATGGAAAGCCATAAAACAGACAGAAGAGGAGGAGGAGAGGTGATAATAAAGGGAGGGAGATTAAAGTCCTGTTGTGCCGTTGTGTAAGACAACCTGCTGTCTTTAGAAACCTCTGTGTGGTTGAGCGTTGCTTTTGTTTTTGTGTTGTTGGGTGTGTAGCTGTTGTTGCTTTGATCTAACTGAGAACATTTTTCGAGTTGCACTGGGCAACTTTATGTGCAGATGACCAGGAACTCTAACGAAAATCTGAATGGATTTTTGTTCATGCATGTGTTTTTTTAAATGAAAGCCACCGAAAGTTGCCAATATTAAGCTGAATATGCTCCATACATGGAACTCTTCAGAGAGATCAGTGAACACAGCAAATTCTGCAGATGTTTGAGAAACTGTCTAACCAAGCACTTTGTTAGACATGAATTTCTCATTATTTATAGAGATGCACCGATTGCAAAATTCTTGGCCGATACCGATTTCCGGTTTTTGAGGGGGTCTGACCTGCCAAAACCGG
>JBAJHX010000002.1:13950309-13960796 GCA_037176925.1 Amniataba percoides | reverse complement strand
AAGGATTTGTGGTAAACATCAGACTTTGTTCAGACCCTCAGAATCAGGCAGGAAGAGCCTCACTGCTGCCATTTTGCTCCATTATTCACACACACACACAGAAATCTGTTAAGGAAAAGGCAGAGTGCAATTTCTACACTCAGTAGCAAAAATAGGAGTGAGTGCAGCGCATAAGCCTCTGCACTAAAAAACACCACGCTTGCATGCAGCATTACTGGTGGAACAAAATAAGAGTGTGACGAGATCTGAGGGAGATTTTCCTGTCACTGCAGCTCCTTTGCTCAACATCTACATGAAAATGTCTCATTTATTGTATGTTGAGATTTAAAGGATTCAAGCGACGCCAGAGTTCTCTGTCCCACCACCCTGATTGGATAGATCATGCTAGAAACGTGCTTGAAGCGCTACTAATGCTTGATAGAAACATTAATATGAGAGCATTAGTGTGTTGAATAGCAACTTTAACACAGTTTGCAGCTAATAGTGTCATATTTCTGTGCAGTGAAGTTCACATCATTTCAGAAGCTCAAACCCATGACAGAATATTTTGTCCTGTCAGTCTGGATTAAATAGTATTCAAAAGCTCAACAAGTAAACTCAGATTAATTCAGCACTGTCACAACAGGGGAAATACAGATCAAAGTAGCTGTTAACACTTTCAGATGTTAACACGTTTCAAATAATGTAATGGTTACTTTGCTCGCAGGAAAAAAGACATTATATTAATGATAAACATCCTGTATTTCATTGCCTCATTGCCTCTTGATTTCTCCCTATGTAACTTTGAAACGAGGAAATCTTGTTCTTCATATTTTACATGGATTGCATCTGCGTGTTTGGACGCCTCGCTGAAACCTAATTAGACTTTCAGAAAACGGTTGCGTCTGTTTAAATTTGTACACATTCCTAACATGAGAATGCAGGATTATTCCACCATTAGCTGCAACCTGAGCCTCCGCTAATAGCAGTGGGTTGTTTCTTTTTTTACGTGAATAGCAGTCACATGCATGAAAGGAGATTTCTACAACGGCTAAATATTTATCATTGTAAAACTGTAAAACTTTTTCAAATGTATGAATGACCTGAATTTATGTGAACATGTCTGAACGTGTGTGTGTATGTCAGTGTGTGTGCGTGCCTGATGCATGGAAGGCCTGCTGTGTTGTGAATTCGACCTCTCTGAAACACTGAGCTGCCGGTCAACAGTTGGTGTGTGACTCTTTTTACTGGAACTATTTATTTCTCATAACCATCGAAAGTAAATTTAATCTGTTTCATAAACTCTCTGTGCAGCAGTCATTCTTTGAATGTGCATTACCCAGTAAAATGAACATAGGAGTTCTGAAAAGTAATTCATTTTATTATAAAAAAAAACTGAAAACAGCACAATTCTCTCCACAAAACATAAGCAAATCACTGAGAATACATTTCCATTAATTTCCCTATAAAAATAACCAGGAGCCATTTTACAAAAAAAGCTTTTTGTGCAATTTTGACCTGGAATGTCCATTAAAACCTGGTTTAAAGCTTAGTACATTTACACAAGTCTTATAGTATTGAAGGCACAGCTGGTACAAGGCTTACAGTGCATTTAAAAAAAAAACAAGCATGAAACTATACAGAGATTAAAAAAAAGTTCACAGCGTCAAGTCAAAGCAAAACAAAAGACAAACTGAAGACTTCCACAGCATTTTAGCGCACTGGCTAGCAGGTGTTCTGCCAGGAGTCAGTGAGGGATTCATCTCATGTGGTCAAGCTCCCCACTCACCCACACGTACATCAAGTGAAAAGAAAATGCTCTACATCCCTAAAATGAACACGGATTGAGTTCAAGGTCGATAAATGAGTCACGGCCGTTCACTGACTGTTGTGACACCCTAAAGACTTGAAGTTTTGGTCTGTTTAAAGGCAGGCACAGTGAAATGAGATACGATCAAGCAAACACTTCATTCTATCTTTCATTTCTTGCAGAAATAAGATGGGGAAATTGATACCACTCATGTTTGTCAGTTAAATATATAGCAGCTTAGCAAGATTACTGGGAATGAATGATAAATGATAACGACATCGATATCATCAGTTCACTCGTAAAAAAATACCTAAATGTGTTTTTGGTGTTTTTAACAAAAACGAAATGCAAACAAATTCCTGGACAGAAGCAATAACTTCCTGGAGTTTTGTCATCACTGTGAGTTTGCCTGGCACCCTTCAGTTCCCCATAAAACTGTACATTTTCATTTGTACATTTAAAATTTTGTATGGACGTGTAATGTGTTGTGAGCTTTTAACTGCCAGAGTGGTTTAAATTTTGTGACCGTTGGGCAGATGAAGGCTGACTGTTGTCCTAGTTTCCTGTCTTCATGCTAAGATAAGCTCACCACCTCCTGGTATCAATCATCTCATCTAACACTGACTCTCAGCAGGAAAGCAAATATGCGTATTTCCTTTAACGGTATGGCATTACGAACATCTATCTGCTGAAAGAAGCTGGATTTGAGTCTGTTAAACGAACTATGTGCCATTCTTGATGACACTTTTCTGTTCTGGCTCTGTGAGGTCTTGTTACCTCGTAATTCCTGACCCAGATCTCCACTGTTGTGTTGGTGTGCATACTGCTGTTCGTCAGGGAAGGAATAACTTTCAAGAAACTATAACTGTTCTGTATGAGATGAGATTTAAAATGAGATGAGACACCTGATGAGGTCTGGCCTCCAGCCAATTTCTTTGCACGAGAAGAAATTCAGAGGCTTTGACATCCTAAAAAGTGGAAAACATCAAACTTAAATGTGAAGATGAGCAGTTGAACTGTAGTAAACACAGAGAGAGATGTCTAATGCAAATACTCTTCTCAGAGAGCAAAGCTTCAGGGTGAAGCTCCTGTTTCTTCATGTAATAAATGCAAAGGAACAGGTTTCAGATCAAAGTATAATGGGACTCGGACAAATCCGACTCCTGTGTGGTTCATCATCGGGGGTTTAAGGTAATTGGCTTGGTCCTTTTCTGCGCTGACTTAGCCCAGATCGGCCTGGTTTGGCACCGTCCCCTCCTGCAGCTTGGACTGACATCAGGACTTGTGTGAGTTGGAGAGCAGCAGAGGAGAGGGAGCATCCACACTGTGTAAAGGTACGGGGATGGGTCCATTCAGCAGTGAGGGGAACTACAGGGGGACAGTCAGAGTTAGAGGTGGTAATACTGAACCTCCTGACACACAGTTTCAGAAGAGAAACTTTAAATGTATAATGTGTTACAAAGAAGCCAGAGTTGATTTTCTGGAAAAATTGACGTGATAAATCTTCCCCTGTAGTATCTGACTAAACAAAACTAGTAAAATATTCAGATCAAGAATGAACAACTAACAACAGTTACACACAGGGTAAAAAATGAAAATAAAAATGGTTAATTCTCTTAAGAAAGTCAGTTCTTTGTCATGTAAAAACAATTAACCTGTCATAAGTCATACTGATATTTTATTTCTTCAGCGCTCTGAACACTCTTTCCTTCCTCAGACAATGAGGCAACATGATACAAGCAAAGGTTTCTCTATTTCCTATTCATGCTTCTGTGATGAATTAATTATGGTATTGCAGCTTTTTTAATGATATGATGGTTTAAGGTGCTGTTTGTAGACAAATCTGAAAATAAGACAACTAG
This sequence comes from Amniataba percoides, assembly GCA_037176925.1. Lineage (NCBI taxonomy): Eukaryota > Metazoa > Chordata > Actinopteri > Centrarchiformes > Terapontidae > Amniataba > Amniataba percoides. Next base: position 13,957,145 of record JBAJHX010000002.1, on the reverse strand, counting down.
AACTGGAAGACCTCTAACTGTTGATAAAGTCTAATGTTAAAATCCTACACATGTTGGGTAAATCACAAAAACAGCTGATTTAGTCAGTGCCCTCACAGAATTACTCACTGCTTATCACATGATTTCTGTGTTTTCTATGGTTGTCCGGTCTGCTGCTGCATCACAGGAGGGAAGTGTGTTTTTGCTCATTCTGCACTGTGGGGACTTGTGTAGCACACCGCGCTGCGGGGACCAGCCCCAGTTGTGGGGACTAAAATGGTGGTCATTAAATACTTAACAGTTTATTTTGGGGTTGTGAGTGTGTGTTTTTGTGTCAGTGAGCTGACATGAGTGGGAGGGACCTCCTGACCAACCAGCCCTCTCCCTTCCCCCCCCCAAGCCAACAGGAAGTTGCCCCCTCTTCTCGTCCCCAGCCGAACGGAAACATCTGTAGCATATTTTGAAACCCCAGCACACTGTGAATCACACATGCACTGGCACATACACACACAACTGTGTGAAAACAACTTTTGAGGTAAATCTGTGGTGCGAAATGAAGGATCCTGTGGTTATGAGGTAGGGATTAGCTGTAAATACAGCAAGTATGTGAGCAGGTTTTGTATCCATCACCACCAGTAAACCAGTGATTCCTCTGAAAATTAAGGTCTGCTTGTCCTTTTCGCACAGGGTGAAACCTCCAGGGCTTATTTTAGAACTCAATTTACTTAATTATCCATAAAAATGTTTTCCTTCATTTCGGAGACAGAACTGAGATTTTCTCTCAGCATTCGTTGCACGTACAACTACAGCATGTGTGTTTTCTTGCATTCTTACACGTTGGAGACCCAAGTCAGTTAAAAAAATACACTGTAGATTTAAGTAAGTTAATTTGTTAACATGAGCTACCATAGGTATGTTCTACTTTAAATTTGTTGGAGAGAAAATTATTTTGTTTGTGCTTTAAATTAAGGTGAGGGTGTGTGTATTACCTGAAAGAGGGGGGCATGGCTCTGCAGTTGGGCGGGGCTGAGGGGTCCCACCGGACTCAGGCTGGACCAGAAATGGATGTTGGAGAGCAGAGGACTGGGAGCGAGCAGCAGACCAGACGGAGTCTACATTAACAAAACCCAAAATGAAATGTCAGAGGATAAACACACCAAGATGGAAACGATGGTGTTTATTCTGGCGGTGAGTCCAGAGAGCTGCTCGTAGTCTGCGGTGAAGTTGTCATATCGCTCAGTCTCACCCAGAGCTCACAGCCAAGTCTGCCCTCTAGTGAACTCACATCTACAGACATCTCCAGACAGACAGACTGACTGACTTGGCAGACTGACTCCATTTGGGTCAGGAAGCTCCACTCATACAGAATTCATAAGATCTATTTTACTCTGCCTCATCTTTCTATAGTTCTGTTGTATCACAACAGCTAGTTGAGACACCTACAGAGAGTAAAAAGGACGGTTTCTTTGTGTGTTTACATTCTCTGTGCAAATATACTGTATTTTTTTCAGTTTTTCCTTAAGCAATAGTAAACATAATTCTATATTCCTAATTCTGAGAAAGAAATCAAGGATGTTCAGTTTCAGTTTTTGAAGTTTTTGGTGCACTTGTCCTGATGGCTTTTGATAATTAACCCTTAACCCATCAGATAGAGCTCATACTTTGACTAGCAATCTACCTATTTAGGCCACCATAGACCAGCAGCCACCATGTTTTTTTAATGTTTAATGTGATCTAAAATCAGAACCACAACTCCTGGACGGTTCTTGCTGTTCAGGTGCTGCAAAAGCTATCACACACAATGTTCAGTGATGCCCTTCACTTTTGTCTTCCCTCAGTTGTGTACAGTAATCTATTGTTGCTCAGTCTGGATAGAAGTCAGCTGAATGCCTGAATGTAGTCAGACTGTCCTGGTTCGGTCAGTGTGTTGTTGCCAGTGAATCAGGAGCTTCAGGAACATATGGCTTCACTTATGAGCCTCCTCCCTCCCTTGCCTCCTCCCCTCTTTCCGCTCACCTCTTTCCATCTCCTCCCTGTCTACAAGCTGAACTTCCTTTATCCCCAGAACTCATCGTCCTTCTCAGCCTTTTTCTTCCTCTCTTTCCCTGACCGTTCTTCTCTTTGAGCTTCTAAAACCAGCAGAATTCACTGTGTGTGAGAGCAGTGGTGTTAATTCATGTGTCTTGTGTCCTGTTGTACCTGTGCTGTGAGGAAAGCAGGGGTCAGTGACCCCGAGGGCAGCGCAGGGCTGTTTAAAGCAATGGAGACAAGGTCACTTCCTGTCAGCAGGAGAGAGGAGGCGGAGATTTCCAAGCCTTTGGGTTTTCTGCTTTTCAAAGGTGCACTATTGGCCAATCCCCTCCTCTCTGGCGTCGTCGTGCTCTGTGACCTCTCCCTCTGACCAGATGACAGGTTTAGTGGTTGAGCGCTCTGGTCCAACTCGCCAGTCTCTTTGCTCTGGCCCCGCCCCCTCCACAGTGTGTGTGAGGGGCTTTGAGGCGGGGAGGAGGAGCATGAGGAAGAGCGGGTCTGCCGAGGAGACGGCCTGGAGGAATGAGAGGTCTCGGTCGAGGGCGGGGGTGGGGTGGAGGAGAGGGAGCAGTGGCCACGGTTGGTAATGAACCGGATGACAGAGGAGCTGTCGTCATGGCGATCGGATCTGGGCTCCACCTTGATCGGCCGGTGCGGTTCTAAGGAGTGCTGCAGGGAGCCGACAGTGAAGGAGGAGTACAGGCCGGAGTGGAGGTACTGGTTTCGTCCTCCACCGTCCTCGTCTTCAGCCTCAGGCTCTGACGTCACCGCTCCACTTTCCTCACTGCTCCGGCCCGACTCCACCACCGCAGGGTCCATCTTCAGAATCTCAGGGAATGACACAAACTTGTAGACGAACTTCTGGCCAATCACCTTCTTGATGATGTTCTGCAGAGCAAATAAGAGATTTTTGGTTTGTTGACTTCGATTAGGTTTAATGTCGTGCAAGCACATAAAACATCATCAAGGACTTCAGCTGTTTGACATCGTATTTCAATAGTTCTGACATGAATATGTTGCCTACTTTGTCGTAGTAGTAGCGCAGGGCTCTGCTCAGCTTGTCGTAGTTCATGTTGGTCTTGTTCTTGCGCAGCCCCCACAGCTTGGCCACTTCCTCTGACTTGAGCAGCTTGAACTCGCCATCATTGGACGTCCAGCAGATGAGATGTTTGTGGCTTTGGTCGAGTAGAAGCTGCAGCAGGAACTGCCAGAGTGTGATGGAGCTCTCCATGACGGGACGACAGCAGAGACACAGGCGATCTGCAGGGCAGAAGAAGACTTAATAAAGTCCATTCAGTGACCAAGTTTTGATGTCAAGAAGTCATTCAAACATCCTTTTGTCGTTTACTGCGCAAATCAGGAAATCAGGAGGAGGGCAGTGTTTTCCAGGTGAAACTGAGGTTGAGGTGCTGACAGAGCTGACGGTGGAACAAAAGAAAAATAAATGGAAACATTTTTATCCTCAAGAAAAGGAATCAGAAAGCAGTCAGGCTTCTGGGAAATGTGGGCCTCCTCTTGATGGTTATGTTTAAAGCAGCATTAACTTCTTTTTTCTGTCTACTTCTAAGGCTGCACAACAAGCCATAAACACAGTAGTAACATTAATATTCATTTGAAGGGGAAAAAGATAATTACCTGCTGATTTGTCTACGCGACACCTTTTATATTACACATAGTTTTTTTTATCTGATGTTACTTTAATATTGGTTACTGCAGCTTTAAAACTGTTGAGGGTAGAAGATATCAGTTGTGTACATGAAATCTGCTAAAAAAAACCTATCAAGGAAATTCTTACAGTTTAAGAAATCAAGTCACTGGAAAGTGAAAGAAACAATAAAATAACTCAAAGTCATTCGGTTACCACAAAGTTGAAACAATTTCCTTCATTCTCAGACTGTTTAGGGAATCAAGCACAACAAAAGAAATCAAAAACGGAAGGAAAAGAAAGAAGGGTAGGTGGTCAGGAAGGAGGATTAATTGCTAGCGTCTACAAAAATACGCACCGCAATCCTTCCTCTGATGCAAACACCAATAAAACTATGAGCATAATACTGACTGCCCCCCCCTTCCCCCTTCTCTGAATGGGAACTTCCTGTCCGAATCTGTGACCCCACAAACAGACATCACAGACGTGTAAGCAGCACCAGCGCCTCTGCAGCACAGCCCACTTTTCTGACCCCTCTGGTCCTTGAATGAAATTTGTAATCGATATCTGACACACGTGAACTGGTGCTCTTTGTCTCGTGGAGACTTTGGCTGCCTTCCAAAGCAGGATGGCGGCAGTCGTAAATACAAGAGTGAGTAAAGCCGCTGTTGATGCTCAGAGCTGAATTTGTCCATGTGGCCTTAGTTCACCTCCTTCACCCATTTAGATGTTGGAAAGAGCAGAGTTTATGTACAGGTGAGTGACAAATTAAAAGAAAAAAACATTAATATGAAAACTACAACAGTTCTGTGTTATGGCATTTTATGTTGGTTTTTAGTTCTTTACTTAACCCATCTGTGTTTCAAATGTTTGTTTCAAATTATATTATGCTTTGGGATCTAATTAAGCTTGAATATGCTTGAACCCACCTTTCCTTTAGGGTCTTAAAAACATGGAAAATGTATTAAATAGTGAATTGTGTAACCTTATGTGCATTGTTTTTTAATGAAGACCGGTTTGCCTGCTAACATCTGAGAGCCTTTTTTAATGGCCCTCATTACACATTCATTTCCAGTTAATTCACTTTTATGTTTGCATATAACGCCTCTCTTGTGTGTGTTTATGTGTGTGCAAAGGGGAGGTGGGGGGCAGACGTTGGTTGGTTTTCAGGCGTTTCCATGGTGATAAAGCAGGATGTGGTCAGTGACCTTCTGCCAAGACAAGCAGCGGTCTAACCGACGTGTTTACCTGGAAACCACTGACTGTCTGTGAGCGTCTGCCCCTCTGTCTGTCCCTCTGTCGCCTTTGCTCTTCCTCTCTCTCTCTCAAATCATTTCATTTACACGCTTCCTCATTAGCAGGAAACACAAAACGATTTACTGCCAAAAGAAAAACAACAAATAAGTCACTATAAGCAGATTTGATTTGCAACCATGACAATATGACAGGAGAGACTTTGGTGTTGCAGCAGGCATCCCCATGGCAACAACATCTGCTTCAATGGTGGAGAGACATTAGAGTAGAGGATGTCAGGCATTGCCACCGGGAGAATAATTAATATGTCCATAATAACAACATATGGTGGAGTAGTGTCAGAATGATAAAAAATACAGTGCAGATCTCTCTTTCTGTCTCTCTGAAAGGAAACCATCTAACAGAGAGGGGAAAGTGTCTGTGCTTCAAACAATGACACATCCCCACGAACGCAGGCAAACACACAAGCGCGTATCCCCGCTTCCTTTTTCCTGCATGGGTGTGTGTGTTAGGTGATGGAAGAACTGTAGTGCTGTCTGTCTGTCTGAACGAGGACTTCCTGTCATTCAACTTGAGGGGCGTCTGCCCGGAGAAAAGGCCTTCCCTCTGTGGGAGGTAGGACGTCCTGTCACTGGGAGCCACCGGCAACATCTCAACACACACACACACACTCGCAGACCCAAAGCAACATATGGAGAATGCATCTCTGTCCTGACTGTGTTTGATCTTTGTTCACCTTCTGACATTTCATTCTTAACAAGTCCGGCCTGGAGAGAAACAAAGAGGAGGAAATTTCAGAATAAAAGCAGCTTACGATTTGACAGTCTTTGAACTCTCTATCATACAGGTGACTCTCCTCAAATGTTAATAAATCCGCTGTACTTTGAACAAAACCAAAAAGCTGCCCATGACTCCACATCCATTTTTGTGTGCTAGTTATTTTGTTATTTTTGGAAGTGTGTGTGTGTGTGTGTGTGAGAGAGAGAGAGAGAGGAGAGAGAGACAGAGAGAGAGAGAGAGACTGTATGGGGCTCTGCTGGAACTCAAATGCTTCTTTGTTTTGCACCAGTGACTCATTTTCAAGATGTTGTCTGCTGCCAGCTTCAATCCGGAAGCGCATGGCAATTAGTCTGCGAGGTCCAGACAAACCAGAAAGTCTACTACTAGGATTTTAAAGGAGCCACGGCTACTCTTTTCCCCCCCAGCAGCCGGTAAACTAACGTATTTTCTCTCTTTTAAAAAAAAATGCAGGCAAATAAAAGTGGGGCAGCTTTACGCACGAGTCTGTGCCAAAGTGGAGAAGCAGCGTACGGCGCTAACACCTTTTACGCACAGCTTTAACACTTTACGCGCAGCTTCTGTGTGATTTTCACGTTGACCCTGAATATCTGAAGCTGATCGGGGTTTCAGAAAATACAACAACAGCTGATAAAAGTGCGCTCCCGCCTCCGTTATCCCTCATCACGCACGCACGAGTGTAAAAGAAAGTTTAAAGTAGGAAAGTTAAACGCGCTCCTACCCTGCTCCGGACGGCTGCTCCTCTGCACTGCGTGATGTGTGTTTGCGTCTCACAGCGGTGTGTGTGTGTTGTGTTGGAGCTCCATGCTGCTGCTGCTGCTCTGAAAGCGGATCCGCAGCTTTTCTCTCTCCTGCCTCAGAGCAGGAAGTCGGGACGCGCAGACGGGGAACCGGCGCACTTCCTTTGGCGCAGTATTCCCGTCTGTGTAAACACACACACACACACACACACGCAAGCACGCACACACACAGAATCTCTATTTCCCATAAACACACCCCCTTCTTTAAACCACTCTCACACACGCGCAACACACACTCTCTCTTTCAAACCTGCACACACACACACGCACGCACGCACGCACACACACACACACACACACACACACACACACACACACACACACACACA
>JBAJHX010000002.1:13924503-13950209 GCA_037176925.1 Amniataba percoides | reverse complement strand
CACACACACACACACGCACGCACGCACACACACACACACACACACACACACACACACACACACACACACACACACACCTTAACTCACGCACATAAATAGCCCACATACAACCCCCCCCCCCCTCTCTCTCACACACACACACACACACTTTCAAACACTGTAATTCTGACTTCATTGCGCTGAGCCAACTGACAACTGACGTCACCGTCTTCCTGCTCACCGGGAGGGGTTCCTGTTCCTACACACACACACACACACGGTCAAGTTTGGAGCTTTCGGTCACTTTGAACCTTTGAGTTCACTTTGATACATTACAGCATGTTCTTTATATCTATGTATGCATGTATATGCATATATAGGCTATGTATGTGTGTGTGTGTGTGTGTGTAGAGAGAGAGAGAGAGAGAGTTTTTCTTCTAGCTTTAAATATTTCCTTGCCCCCTCCCTCTCTCTATCTTTTATATGAATAAACACTATTGAAAAAAAACACAATTGTCTGGGAGATAAATGTCCATCAGAGGCAACATGAGCTCGCGCAGGTGATGAAATATTGAGGCTCCACCTGATCACACTTGAAGAGAGGGGCCTCCAAAGATTGTCTATATTTGAGACGATGAACCACACGACGACATAAATAAAGGCTGATGAATACTGAAGCTAGAGAAGCATTTCTGCCCAATAAGTGTTTTCACAGTTTGAGATGGAGACAGTTGAGATCTGTTTCAGTCAAGTCTGCACTATGGACTCTTCTGCTTATCTACACCTTTCAAAGTGAGGTCAAAGGCCACACCAACATCTTTCCCTGATATTGTGCAGTGGACCTGAAAAGGTTATGTCTTTAAACAGCTAAGACACACAGATTGAGTTACAGACACACAGGAGGAAGGCAACGATGGAAAGGTCGAGGTATCTGCAGCAGATAGCAGATATCCCAACTTTTTGTCCTGTGTATTGATAAAGGTCCAAAAATGCTGGATGCCACATTCCCCACAATGTCACTCAGCGGCATCTTTTGTAAGACCTTGCTCAGTAAATATCCTCCTGTCGGGTCTGCTTTTCAGCATTTGTATTTTCTAAACCTGAACCAAGATAACCCTGATCTCATCATCAGAGACTTTTTCCCACAGTTATCAAACAGCTCCAGTAATTGAGATGGATACGATCACTGCAGACAGACATGGAAAATGAAAGCTCTTCCAAAGTGTGTGTCTTTGTAGGCTATATACTTCATATATACCTTCTTGTTCTGGGGACGTCATTTGGAGCCAGAATCTGCACAGTAGTGAACGAAGAAGGAGCCACGGCATGGAGGTCCTGCCCACACACCCACTGATCGGTAATCAATACTTATTCACTGTTAGCTAATGATCACCCACTATAGTTAAAGTTAAATCTCCTCCCTTTGTTCTTACTCTACATTCAATTCCTGAAAAGACATTCAGATGTTTTGGCTTCACTCTTGGGGGGCTGTCACGTCACTGAACCTCAGTGAAAATAGTCTAAATCAGCCACTGCCACATTGATTTTTCAAACCAACCTGATTCTCTTGAATTTTTTCTGCAGATAAAATAAGGAGTGAGATATCCTGTTCCTCCACCTCTCTGGTTGTATTTCCGGTGCTTTTCGGCCCCGCCTTCCTCTTTGAACCGTCAACAGCGCCAAACTTCAGGCTCCCCGGGAGGTGAAGATGACCGGGGCCCCCGAGGAGCCGCGGTGGAGGAAAGTGCACTCCATCACCGGGGTGGTACCGCGGTCCAGACACGGACACCGAGCGGCCGCGATCCGGGAGCTGATCATCGTGTTCGGCGGCGGGAACGAAGGAATCGCGGAGAGCCTCCATGTTTACAACACGGGTGAGCTAACGTTAGCGCCGGAGCTAACTAGCAGGGCAGCGGCTAATGTTTTTAGCATTGGCAGGTGTGAAAAACACTGCCAAGTGTAGTGCTGCAAAGTCTGGTTGTTGACTTAAACTTTAGTACAACTTTAGTCCGAGTATTATGCGGTTTGTTTTTGTTTAGCAGCCTCCAATTTCATCTGTGTGGCGTAATAAGTTTATAGCTAGCTAGCTCCTGAACTCCGAAATGTTCTCAGGAGGAGCTGCGTCATGTTGTTTGTTTGCTGTAAAGACTTCAAGTTCATAACAAATTTGACTACGCAAACAACATACTTATAAGTAAAAGGTCATGTATTAATTAAAGTAACATCCGTTAAAAGGTGCCCATACGAGACACTACAAGAATAACAAAATTAAAAAAGATATTTTAGATGTTTTGTGCACAATTACACGGAGCAGTCATTGGTAATGGAAATATAAAAATTAAGTAGAAAGACAGTTACACAAGTAAAAAAGACTTTAGTTCAAGGTTTAGGAAATACAACATGAGATAAACTGTAAAACTCAAGAATAGAATATAAACTAGAACAAAGATAGAAATATAAAACTGCTAATAAACAGGGACAACAATATAAAGTTGGTTAAAGGTCCAATACATCGTCATGTGTGTCAAACAGGTTTAAAACAATGTGACACAATCCTGCTCCACATCTCAGACTACAGAGACAATCAGTGTGCTCATCTGAGGCGCACACACACACACCACACTGTGACTTTAACACTGGGAGACATTTAGCACAAACTGAGCAGAGTAAACCGCTCTGTCTGCAAACACTGAAGAAACAAAATCAGGAAACCCTGCAGGTTATTTAAGGAAAAGCCGTTTTCTAAGATTTTAGCTTTAAACATACAATTCATACAATTCTCAACAATTTCCTTCGGGATAAATAAAGTTGTCGTATTCGTATTCGTATTCGTATTCTCTGCAGCTGTCATTAAAGTGTTCACAGTGTTCAGTTTAATGCTTGTGTGCAGGTGTGAATGTCTCTGAAGTGATTGCTGTGCAAGATTAAGTGATAGGTTGCAGAAGGAGTAGTATACTATATGGTTATGAAAGTGTAGAGTTTTTTTTTTCATAAAATAATATCTATTTCAATTTAAGTGGTTTCTGATTGAGTATGTAGAAGGCAGCTTTCATCAGTGTTTTCTGCCCATCTCAGTGGCTGACGTCTGGCCTTTCTTCCAGTCTCGAAGCAGTGGTTTCTGCCTGCGGTGAGGGGGGACATCCCTCCAGGCTGTGCTGCTCATGGCTTCGTGTGTGAGGGCACTCGGATACTCGTCTTTGGCGGCATGGTCGAGTTTGGGAAATACACTAACAGCCTCTATGAACTTCAGGTATTTGGGTGGCTTTTCTTCAATGGTTTTACAAGTCTGTCGCTGTCGTGAGGATGTTAAGCGTTTCAAATCTTGTTTGGCACAGGCTAATCGCTGGCTGTGGAAGAAGCTGAAGCCCAGAGTGCCCAGGAACGGTTCGCCCCCCTGCCCTCGGATTGGACACAGCTTCACTCTTGTGGGTCAGAAGTGTTACCTGTTCGGAGGGCTGGCCAATGATAGTGAAGACCCCAATGGAAATGTACCAAGGTGCTGCGCAAATACACACAACAAACATCACCTTTAGAATTTGTTTACTTGGGGCTCTTCAGGGATTCATTAAAATGGGGCAGACAAGTTGTTTCTAAGTGTTGAAGGACTGCTGCCACTTACAATTATTGTTATTAGAGATTAATCTGCTGATTATTTTTTGATTGATTTATTAATCATTAGGCAAAAAAGCAAATGACCATCACATCCACTTTTGTTCCAAAGCACACCTGAAAAAATTAAACAGAATTGTTGCCAATTAAGTTCCTGTTGATTTATAAATCAATTAATCTTTTCATCTTTCCTTCAGAGTGCAAATATAAACTTTGAATGACACTGATAAATTTCAAAGCAATCCCTGATTACCGGCTTTGGACCAAGGGGAATTCATTAGTGTTAAATCCAGACCAGACCTCTAGCGACTTGTTCATGTTGCTCTCAGTGTAAATCCAATTATGTTCAATTAAACCTTGCAGCCAACTTTGTGGAGAGTGTACATTTTGTATAACATCTGTTGAAGAGGTAGTTGCATTAATAATTTTGACATTTTGTTTTATCATCTTAGATACATGAGTGACTTCTATGAGCTGGAGCTCCAGCCATTATCAGGGGCAAGGGCCTGGAGCATCCCAGAGACAAAAGGCGGTGGCCCCTCAGCACGGGAGTCCCACACCTCGGTTGCCTATGCTGGACTCGGCTCCCCAAAACTCTATATCTTTGGAGGCATGCAAGGATGCCGGTTAGACGACCTGTGGCAGCTTGACCTCGGTAAACATCTTTTTATGGCAGAATGATTCCATCAAGTAGTTGAGATCATACATCAAATTTGATATACAACTGTACTAGACTTTTTTGTGTTTGCACTTAGAAATAGCATTTAGGGGATTTTAGATGTCCCTAACACGATCCTTTGACTTTTCTCAGACACAATGGTTTGGTCGACGCCTCAAACAAGGGGTGCTACACCGCTACCGAGAAGCCTTCACTCCTCCAGTGTTATTGGAAACAAGTAAGGGATCCTTCATTGTCGCTGTCATGTTTCTGCATGTTAAAGCAGATGTCTGTTTGTATGTAACACAGCATCAGACCAGGTAAACTACAGTGTCTCTCTGCAGGATGTATGTTTTTGGTGGCTGGATTCCTGTTCCAGAGTCAGAGAAACACAAAGCCTTAGGAACTGAATGGATCTGCTCTGACTCCTTAAGTGTACTCAACTTAGGTCAGTTCATTTCTCTACATTTTTCTCTTCTGTAGAGGAGACCTAAAGGCATGGTATGTCCTGTTTGGCTCTGTGCATCGTTCAGAGTACAGTTAGTTCATTGCTGCTCCGTTTTCCTGCCACAGACACTATGAGCTGGCAGAACCTGGGCCCAGAGCAGCAGGACGATATCGAGTCCCAGCTGCAGAGCCAGGGACCACAGACTGACGACCTGTATGCCTGCAGGCCGAGAGCCAGGGCCGGCCACAGCGCCGCCACTGTTGGGTCCAGGCTTTACATCTGGAGCGGCCGCGACGGATACCGGAAGAGCTGGAACTACCAGGTGTGCTGCAAAGACCTCTGGTATCTGGAGACAGGTGAGAACTGGGAGTTTGATTAGTCAGTGATGTCTCGTTTTTATGTTGTTTTCTTTTTTTTTACTGGGCTTTGGTAACATTTTGAAGCAAATAAAACTACAAAAAGCAAATGCAGGCACTCAGTGTAATAACCTGCATTCTGTGTTCAGAACGACCAGCCACCCCAGAGGCAGTGTTACTAATCAAATCCACAGTCAGCATGCTTCATGTAGCGTGGCGCCCCCTGGCGGCGGCAGACTGCTACATCCTTCAGATCCAACCTGTGCGTCCTCCCTGCAATGCAGCCAGCGGCCCTGCAGTCACACCAGTTGATCCAAGTGGAACAGATGGACTGGAGGGGAGGCATAAAGACTGTGCAGGTAAGGAGAACGCACATGCTCGGCTCTCTCTGGTGTAGTCTGTGTGGCTGAGAACATTCAGAACTATTCACTCTCCTCTCTCAGGCGTCCAGTCCTTTCAACCTCACACCGGAGGAACCACTAATGAAGCGAAAGCATCAGCTCAGGTACATATGGCTCACAAAACATGCTCAAATTGTACAGACATTACATTATTATTACATGTAAGAGCACACTCCTTTTTAAGGTACACGAACACAAGGTACACTGAGAATGTTTTAACACTTTGATTAGGCTTTTTTTTCAATGAATAATGCCATTAAGACTCTTGTATCTTATTTACCTAGTTTAGATATTTAGCAGACACTCTCTGACACAGGAAAGGGAAAGAAAACTGCTCCTACATGACAGAAGAGAAGTTAGCAATACTATTGATACTGAATTGTGGAGGTGCCCTGGCACAGATAAACTTCACTGTGGTCTGGAGTTGAGAGAGTTTGATATAAAAACAGGCGAACGTTGCTCAGACCTATTTCCGCAGTTCTTCCGATTTGGAACAAACGGGTCTTGTGCTTTAATTTCTCTCTCCCTGAATTTCAGGATGCATCAGCACAGCAGGAAACTACAGTAAAATCGTCCAATGGCTCAGCGGAGACCCGAACAGAAGGAGGGAGGAGTTCTGGGAGAGGGACAGAGGAATCTGACACAAAACGCTGTAGTGAGTGTTACTGCCAAGTAAATAAACGCTCGATTACACAAGAGGATTTTTTGTGCATTCACTAATTTAATTGGTAGGGGAAACAATTAAAGCAACTAAGCAGCATCATTAAATGTGTTGCCTCGATTATAGCCTTTGCTCTATTTCCCACACAGACAATTTACTGTGAACTGCTTTCATCAATGATGTTTCAACAGTCTTGTCATCCCACTCAGCCTCAGTGTTACTGAGGTTTTGAGCCTCTCACTCTCCATCTGTGTGTTTGGTTGTAGATATTGGACAGGAGACATTAGAAGTCAGCAGCTCAGCTCAGCAGCAGCTAGGTAACGATGATGCTCAAGCTTGAGTGCCAGTTATAGCTCAGACTGCACAGAAAAGTGAAGTTCACTGTGGACGTTCCTCTTTCTTTTACAGAAAAACAGCCCGTTTTGGCAGCCATGATGAACGATTTGTACGGCCACACACATCAGGTTGGACACACCTCTAATACACCAATTATCACTTCTTTCACACAGCTTGGTCTGAGCTGAGACCCTAAACTCTCACCTCCAGGTCCAGCAGAATCCAGAAAAGGCGGTGTGGTTTGATGTTGGCGTGTTCAAAACACTTTTCTCAGCAGTCAGCCACTACTTCCTACCTGCTGACAGTGACCAGGCACCTGCAGCCATCAGCAGTCGGTCCCCATACACTAAAGAGGTAAAAACGAAAAACATCCTTGTACTGTATTTGTGAGAGATTTTACTGTAATTGAATACATAATGAGCATTAATTAAGACACCGAGATGTGTCAATCCTTTCTTTTCTCCAGAGCAAGCTGCCAGGGCCTCTGGACTACCAGGGCAGAGAGCAGCAGGAGCTGACTCCGGGTCAGACCTACAGGTTCAGAGTTGCAGGCATCAACTGCTTTGGCCAGGGAGACTTCAGCGCGGTCAGCGAGTTCAAGACGTGCCAGCCTGGTTTCCCTGGAGCGCCCTCTGCTGTCAAAATTACCAAGGTGACAAAGAAAGCATGGTCTGGGGAACGTGGAAAAAACACCTCAGACTGAAGAACTGTTGAGAAGGAAGTGCTGCATTCTTTATATTCTCTCTGCACAGGCCAACGATTCGGTCCACATCACATGGGAGGCTCCCTCCTCGCCGTCAGGCCGCATCCTGGAGTATTCCATGTACATGGCGGTGAGGAAGAGCCGCTCCTCCAGCTCAGAGCGTCCCGGTCAGATGGCCTTCATCAGGATCTACCGTGGCATCAGGATGTCCTGCACGGTCAGCTCCTCCCACCTGGACAACGCCCACATCGACTGCTCCGCCTCCAACCGGCCAGCTGTGGTCTTCCGCATAGCAGCTAAGAACGAGCAGGGCTACGGCCCAGCGACGCAGATCCGCTGGATTCAAGGTGGAGGGCTTTTTCATCTCTGCTTAATTTAGCATATTCCATACGTTTAATAGAATGATGCCAACTTTAGTAAACTTCCTGTTCCTGTCTTTTAAGATCCTTGTAAATTGCGAACATCCACATCCAGAGCAGACAGCGGAGCAGAGGCTGACCAAGACGCTGCCGACAGGTAACCATGGTGACCTTTCATGATGCCATTTTCACTTTCTAAACTGAAATTATGATTGAACTGCTTCTTGCTTTTCTTTTTTCCCCTTCCAGCTCCAGTTGAGCGTATTTGGACCAATGACTTCATGTTTTGGAAAAGACAACACGTGTACTCAGGAAGTCGGCAATGTGCAGCACTCAGATGTTGTATATTTGCTAGATAGTTTTGTTAATTTATTTTTTTAGGTATTTAATTATTCCCATGTAAATATATAAACATTTTCCTAGGAAGCTTAACCACTTGGCTATTTTAGTTAAACAAATGTTTTGTTAAGTAATGATATATAATATGGTGCAGACTAAACTACAAGTATGATTTAAAACTTTAAAGGTCCGAGAAGCCTTCGCAGAGACTGATGCTTTATACAGCATGTCATGATTTTGAATGAAACACAGTTGGAAAGATGTTTTCATGGCAGGTGTACATCCGAGAGAAAATCTTATTTTTTTTAGCAGGGATCACTTTTACACTTCATTGTGATCCAGATTTGCTTTAAGATCTTTTAGTTTTATAGCTGTATGCATCCATATCTTATTACAAACATTTTCTGTATCATTACATTTCTGCACCACATTTGTTGGTTTATGAGTTTGTTACATTTCATATTTCTCACCAGTGTTTACATTGCTTATGATTTACACTTTTAAGTATAAAAAAGTCAGTCCTTAATCAAATATTACCACACTAATAACATTTCTGATATTAATTAAAGGCATCAAATATGCCACAGATATTATGTGAAGAGATTTGTGTGTCAACATTATTGAGATCTCAGGTTTGACCTGCTCATTATTTAGTGGCCGTGAAGTGCAGTATCACATTGAAGGATTGCTATTCAGACCAGTTCTGTATCTTTTCCTGTTCTTGCTTAAAAAAGATTCCAGGCTTCCAGAGAAGAATATTTCTCTTGTTCTCTTGTTTCTAGCTGACGAAGACTGTTATATTTTGGTCTGAGTAAACATCCAGTGAATGGATTCATCTTTCTGCAGTAAGAGTTTACTCATGGACTACTGTTGTAATTATTAGTATTTTCATTAGTACAAATGAAGGTGAATGAAGATGAAGGTAAATTTTCTATTGATTCCTGTGGGAAAATGTGGTTCATGCTGCAGTTTTATTGGTGAAATTTACAAGAACTCTAATTGAAAGCTGTCTGTTGTCTCTAAGAATTTGATTATACCCAGTATGCTTAAATGGGATAAATAAACCTG
The DNA here is from genome assembly GCA_037176925.1 of Amniataba percoides. Lineage (NCBI taxonomy): Eukaryota > Metazoa > Chordata > Actinopteri > Centrarchiformes > Terapontidae > Amniataba > Amniataba percoides. The sequence goes on along the minus strand of JBAJHX010000002.1, from coordinate 13,941,292 downwards.
AACCTGAAGAGAAAATGAATCCCACAGTTGCACATGCCTCACTTGTGTTTTTGAGGTGCAGATAAACCTGTTCTGTTGATCTCTAATTTTGGACAAATATAACTGAACCTGAAGTACTGTATTTTTTGCAGTCTGCTATTTTAATGCTAATTTAGTTCTTTAGTAGTCCTTAATTAAACAATTAATATCCGTAATAATATATACATAATTGTAGATATAAACTGTGCTAATACCAACATGTAAATGGTAAAATATTAAGTTCTTGCGAGTAGTCTTATTCTACAAGAGAAATGCACTTTGGGAAAAAAACTTCCCATGATCCCACGGTTTGTAGTTTACAGATTAGCTAGCTAGCAAAACAGCAGTGAAAGGAGCCAAGTTCAAGAAGACGGACGAGGCTTTCAGCAGCAGGCTGCTCCAGTGTGTGAAGTAAATTGTAGTGTATTTAAACAATACTTCATGGGGTTGTAATTCTTTGCTTCAAAACCAAACTTCAGCCTGTTTGCTCATAACGTTGGCAACGTTAGCATGCTAATGTTGTGCCTACGTTAACTGGCTTACCAAGCTGCTCTTAAAATAGCATGTAGCCGCAAAGCTTGTAAGGTTAAGTCGCTCTGAACTTTTGTTTAGCCCGCATTAGATTTTCATCGATATGAAACGTTTGATTCACACTCATGCTTGTTTCAAGTGTATGTTTTCAAGTGTAAGTTTACTAAATAAATGTCAGAGTGTCCGATAACGGGCGCACTGCAAAGAGCTAGCCAGCTAGTTAGCACACGAAGAGCGCCACATTTAAAAACAACTCAATGCTTTCTGTTTTCAATTGGAGTTCCTTAGTTGTGATTTATTATATATAAGGACTTTATACACTAATTAAAGCTGTGTGTTTAAACAGTTTATAGAGCCTGATACGAACCTCATAAAATTCACATTAACAGTCTGGTTATGTCTCTTTGAATCTGTGTATGAAACTACAGTTTGTGCTTTGGTGACAGCATGTTGAAGTTAACTGAAGTGCTAATTTATTCTGACCCAGTGACACTGGTGTTCCTCAGAGATAATAGACCTGATGGCTGATGATATGAGTGGTACATTCCAATCAGAGCCAGCAGACTGATAGAGGAGCTAACTAATCACTCGAGGCTGACTCAGAGAGGTTTTGATTTTAACAAGCAGCTTAGGGACTCCTCTCAAAGCCACCATGGTAACAAAGCCACAACAAAGCCAATCTTTCCCCTCACTTTGAGAGAGCGCAGTCAGCGTTCCTCACTGGTAAAGGACAGCTTGCTGATAACTGCATATTCCTGTTTTGTTTTCCTCTCTCCAGCTCTCCTTCATCTGGCCCGGCTCTCTCCCTGCAGGGCTGAGATGAGCTCCTCTGCTCTGGGCCCGGCGGCTCCTCTGCTCCCAAACCTGGAGTCTGCGATGGGGAAGTCTGCAGCTATGCTGGGTTTGTCTGCGGGGTTGGGGGGAGCGGAGATGGAGCTGCAGAAGATGTTAATCGATGAGAGGATGAAGTGCGAAAACCACAGGACCAACTACCAAACACTCAAGGCTGAACACGGCAGGTACAGCACAGTCTGACTTTTTTTTAAATATACTTTGTCAGTCATTTTGTCACATCGTGTTTGAAGGATGAACAAACACACTGAGGAGAACAGGAAAGAAGATACAATTCTGAATTTCACTGTGCATGTTTGCTCGTGATCTATGAGGTCAAGGTGTGTGTCGGTGCGTCTCCGTACTCAGTCTCTCTCCCTCGTGTGTGCACCGAAGCTTGCAGGACGAGTTCACCCGGGCGCAGGCTGAACTCAAGCGTCTGCTGAGCGACAGACAGGCTCAGCAGGAGAAAGTGCAGCTGCTGCTGGCGGAGCTCAGAGGAGAGCTTCTGGATAAAACCAGGGAGCTGGAGGAGCTTCGACTGCAGGTAGGCCAGACCCGGAGGGGGAGGACGTCGTCACAGCAGTTTCCATTTTGAAAAACTAAACCTCTGCTGTGTTTGTTCGTGTGTTTGCTGATCAGGTGATGACCCCTCAGCGGCTGGAGTTGCTGAGAGCTCAGGTGCAGCAGGAGATGGAGGGTCCGGTCAGAGAGAGGTTCAATAAACTGGAGGAGGTCAGTCAGTTTTTCTGTCTGTATCGTATCATCAGTCATGAGCAATATCAGCTGTCACAGACATAACCATGTTTTCCAGTTGTGTCAATAGAAAAGGATATGTTCTGAAAAGAAAAGAAAAGAAAGGGATGTAATAATTAACTACTTTTAAATGACAGGAAGCCGTGCAAGGTAATTAGTACTGACATGGAAACAGAAATAAGAAGGATGGACCTCCATGTTTGTTGTCAATGTTTGTGTCTGTATATGGAATTAGTTGTTTATTGGACATGAGTACGTGGCTGTAAATGGCTCCCGCTGAAGAATGATGCATTGTCCTTAAAGACTCGCTGTAAATTGTTGTTGGCAGCTGTGGACTATTAATGCCATGGCAACGGCCACTCAAAGTGCCTGACTGCCTTTTGAAAATCATTTAGCAGTCTCTTCTTTCAGTTAATTTCCATGTTATCTGCTTGATTGCCCCCCCCCCTCACCCCCCTGTCTGCCTTCCTCTCTCCTCTCACTGATTTGGGGCTAATGCATGCTTCTGTTCAGGAGTCGGAGAAGTACAGGTCTGAGTACAACAAGCTGCGCTATGACCTCACCTTCCTCAAGTCCCAGTTTGACCACCAGAGAGAAGAACATGCTCGCACACTGGAGGAGACAAGGATCCGCTATGAAGCAGAGGTAGACTTGTTGTTAGCTTGGACAGCTGCTTTCTAATGATAAAGGTAAAGGCTCATTTAAGCGATCCCCTTTTCTGCTGTCAGATCTCTCGTCTGGAGAAGGACAAGGAGGACGTGGTAGCTCAGTATCAGGGTTCGGACCCCCTCCGTGACGGGAAACGAGTGGAGGCCCTGCTGAAGGAGAAAGCCCAGCTCCACCTGCGGCTGAAGGGCCTGGAGGCGGAGGTGGCCGAGCTTCGCGCCCAGAAAGAAAACTCTGGCCAGCAGGCTGAGAACGTCCAGCGCATCCAGATCAGACAGCTGACGGAGTCTCAGGCTGCAGTGAAGTCTCTGGAGGTGTGACAGTCGAGGATTAAATACAATTTCTTCAGTTTTTTCCTTTTGTTTTTTGCCTGATGGTCACATTTAATCTTGCATTAGAGCGATTTACGAGGCAAAGTTTCTGTTGGATGTGATTGGCTGTTTGTGTGACAGGCGGAGCGTCAGTCACTGCGTCTGCAGCTGGAGCGGATGGAGAGCGAGCTTCACGTGATCAACGAGCAGAACAGCCAGCTCACCACACGGCTGCACAAAGCTGAGAGAGAGGTCAACTCCCTCACCTGCCAGGTACGCCGCTCTCTGACCTCTGACCCTGACCTCTGACGTTTTCATTGACTGTCACATCGGTTCGTGAGTTCATGACTTACAGTGTCAGGATGTGTTAAACTGGAAATGTTTGCCAGCGTTTAAGGAAAATGTAAACCCGTTTCTCAGTCTAGGGTTTGCTCACCTCTGTGTCTTCTGGTTGTGAATTGCACTTAAATCTGGCTGAATTTGTCGAGTTAATTCATCAGAATCAGAATCACCTTTATTTGCCAAGTATGTGAGCACATACAAGGAATTTGACTCTGGTATTTTACAGTACCCTCTCGTGCTTGACAAATAGAAAATTAAATAAATAAACATAAATGATATAACAAAGAAACTAACATAACCTTAACATTACGTAACAAAGAAACTTAACATAACTAACATAACATAATATAACTTAGTTTAAAGTGATCAGAGTGCAATGACGTGGGTGCAATAGTGCATTTCTGGAGCTCGTGTACATGATACACAGAGTTTTATTTACACAGTATATACAGATGTGTTTAGTTATATGTTTGTTGTTTATTGAAGTCGTGGATGTTTTATGTTCATGATTCAGCCTGTGACTGGTGTCAAATGTTCATCAGAGCAACAGCCTGTGGAAAAAAACTGTTCTTGTGTCTGGTGGTTTTGGCATACAGAGCTCTGTAGTGCTGCCTCTTGCTGTCTTAAAGCTTCAAACAAAGATTGGTTCTCTGATTTCTGTGAGTCTCCGGTTCTCAGATTGAAAGCTTGAAGCATTCACATAAACTGGAAGTGGCCACCATCAAACTGGAGTGTGCTCGCTCTAAGGGGGAGTTGGAGAGGGAGAGAGACACACTGCAGGGGCAGATTGATGGTATGGATCACACACACACACACACACACACACACACACACACACACACAGTTTCTGTCTCCTATAATCATGAATAGTCTGTTTCTTTAACAAAAAAATGCTTCAACTGATCCAGACCATCCCATCTTGAAACACACATATGAATCATTTGCATCCAAAGAAAGATGCAGAATACTCCTCTAATTTTTGCAGTCTGTAAAATTGCCAGTCTCTCTGGTGTGTCTCAGGTCTGCAGGCCGACGTGGAGGTGCTGAAGGCAGCAGCGGAGCGCCACAAGGAAGTTCTGGTGGAGAAAGAGAGAGAGTTGGTCAGGAAAGTACAGCTGGCCCGCGAGGAGGAGTTTCGCAAAACTGCAGCTTTGCATGAAGAGAAGTGAGAATCGCCTTTTTATTTTTTAGTCACTGACATCAGCCATCTGGGGGTGGACTTTGAAAAGATGGAAAGATAATGTTGTATATTATTCTAGCATAGTGGACAATTTAAACACAATGAAATAATACCTGTCTAACTGCTGTGCTGCCCTTCTTTTTTGGTATGTTTCCTTCAGAGGGATTTTAATTGCTTGCTTTCTTTAGGCTGGAGTTGGAGACCCGTCTTGCTGCGATGGAACAGCAGAGGGCGCTGCAGGATGCTGCAGACAACGCCCAAAAGGAGGACAGGGAGGAGCGTCTTCGCAGTGCCCAACAAGGAGAAGAGTCAGCACGGAGGGAAGTGCAGAACCTGAGGTCAGCTTTGCATGAATGTCGAGTGTTAGTAATACAGCACAGATGGAATATTCACCATTGTTATCTGCTGTGTGGTGACATGGTCATTTCTCATCTATATGGTTGGTTATCTTGAATAAAAATGCACTTAGAAATGAGAATGAAACCAATTTCAATGACAGGAAACAAGTGAGATTATGCAGTGAATGTACCAGCCGTTACTGACTGGCTGTGTCACATGCTGTTACCTGCCTTTCACTTTCTTTTTCGGCTCCTTTGCCCCAGTTTCTTTTGTAAGTTTAGATTTTGAGGTCAGATAAACAGTGTCAAGGGTACACCTATCCAGCGTGTGAGCATTGTCTGCCATTTCACATCATAACGTAATGAGTCTTAGTGAACAGTAATCTTTAAATTTGGTGTATTTGTGCAACACATAAGGAAAAAATAATAAACCGAAGAGCAAAAAAAGAGCCTAACTTGTAATGGCCTGTAATAAAATCAGTGTGCTCTGTCTGACAGAACCAAACTGCAGCAGCAAAGCTCCCAGCTGGAGGAGCTTGAAAGACAGAAAGCAGACTTTGCTGACCTGCAGCAGGTAAGGTGACATCAGCTGTGGCAAAACTTAATTTGTCCTCCAATCACCAGATTTGGATGCCTGAAATAAAAGTGATTTTGATTTTGACCCTACAGCAAAACCGGGAACTGGGTGTGCAGCTGGGGACGCTGTCTCATTCTGAACACGAGCTGATGGAGACAAACCAGCGACTGAGAGAAACTCTGGACAGAGTGAGGGAGGAGCTGAGGACGGCCCGAGCCCAGGCCGAGAGGAGCCAACACGAGGCAGAGAGGTACGTCTGCTGGCCTTCTCTGTCGTGGTTGTCGTGGTCAAGTCATCGATCATAGAGATAACAGCCCGCTTGAATCAAATCACTCTTTCTTCCTGTTTTTTCTTCTCTCTTCTGTTCTTCTGTTGTCTTCGCCTGCAGGCTGCTGGAGGAGCGTCAGGTCGAGTGGTTGGAGGAGAAACACAAGCTGCAGGAGCGAGATGCCGGGCTGCAGCACAAATACACTCAGGTCAAAGAGAAACTGCAAAGAGCGGCGGCAGCCCAGAAAAAGGTACCACTGTCTTCATACAGAGACTCTCACTTCAGCAGATGGCAGGGTTCGCATGGTCATGAAAAACCTGGAAAAGTTATGGAATTTTAGAATTCAACTTCCAGGCCCTGGAAAAGTTATGGAAAAAAGTATTTTGTTCATAAGTTTTGGAAAAGTCATGGAAATATATCTAATGTTTAATCAAAATCGTTGTGCCGTAATAAAATGTAAATTGTCGCGAGCCGTCTTGAATTTTTGTTGGCTGACGCAGTCTGTGTTACTGGGCATGCGCCTTGGGAATGCAACTAGAGCGACTCAACCGCAACGTCTGTGCTGGTAGTAGCGGGCGTCCATGTGAGCATGTGAGAAAGCAGACGATGCCACAGCATGGCTGGAAAGTGTAGTTTCAATAATGCGTGGCTCTCAAAAGAAAGCTACTGGATCAGGGACGTCACTAGGGTTGAGAGATGGGGGTGGGGGGGAGGGTGTATTAGAAAGTGCGAGCTATGTGCACTGAAAAACTTTCATTGCACCTACCATAAACGTAACGTTAAACAGTTAACAATGACATCAACTTACAGTCTCGTTTTGCCGGAGAGAAGTGGGGCTTTATTTCAGACTGCACTGTTAATAACAACTAACTGCCGCTCGCTACCTGCCCCAGTCGCCGTCTTTCTCACACACACACACACACACACACCTTCCATTACTGGCTCATCACACACACTCGCGGCGCGCCTTGGCCGTGCTCGCACACACACACTCCCGTTCACGCACTGAGTTGACTGAAATATACATCGGTGTTGACTAAAGCCCCCCTAAAATGAACCTAACGACATGTACTAGATTCAGAAGTGGAAGTTTGCTTCATACAATTTTTATTTATTTTATATATTTATCATTATTTTGTTAAAAGTGAATAGTACCCACATTTGTCCCGCACTTGAGTACCAGGCTTTGCATATTCTGTCTAGCTTTAGGAATAGAAGTTAATTTTGGAAGATTTGTTATACCTTTTTTGACAACTCGGTTATACCGTTGAAATTAAAATGAGAAAATGTATCAAAGTAAGTGTGTCTGTCTGGTGTTTTTTGGTTTTAGAGAGGGGCCGTGCATTTCAGATGTAAACCTAATCTTACTTATTGGTACGATAATCAGCTTTCATTGGTCAGTATAAGGTAAAATTATTTATTTTGGTCATGGAAATTCAGTAAAAGGTTTTGGACGAGTCATGGAAAAGTTATGGAAAATCACTGGTGAAAAAGTGTAAGAACCCTGAGATGGTGAAAAAGTATCACAAGCTTGTAAGAGCTTAAGGTTTATTTGTGATACAAGTTTAGTCCTCATTTACTCTGACCAGGCGTAGAACATTAAAACGTACTGAAGAGATTTTTTTTAACCTGGAGGTAACATTTTCTTGTTTTTGTGTTTGTTGTACAGAGAAAAGTTCTGACAGAGAACAAAGAGAAGAGACTGCAGGATAAGATCCAGCTGCTGGAGGCCAAGGTAGAGGAGCTGGAACTGGAGGCAGCTGCAGCCAAGAAGTAAACTTCAAATCTCTCATCTCACATTAACCTTTAGATGATACCTCATGTCGAAAATGGCCGTGTAAAATACTCAAAAAGTTTAAAACGGAGGCTAACCCGCAGTTTTCAAATGCCAAGTTGTTCCTTTTTCCCCTCTGTCCAGGCGCTCATCTTTCTCAGAGGAGCAAGCTCAGCTCAGCAGGCGCTTAAAGGAGCTGCAGCGACGACACAACGAGTTTCGACGCCTCCTATTGGGTGGCCACGGTCCCTACAGTGCTGGCCCCGCCTTCCTGACTTCCTCACCCACCCCCTTCCTCCTCCTTGGGTCTGAGGGACCGTTCTCTAACATACCTGTAAGCATAACTAGCAGAACCACCCACATCATTTTGGACTGCTAAAGATGACGTAGTTAAATGGTAGAACTCCTTCATAAAAGAGGCCAGCTTCTACACACACAAGGAAATGCGGCACCGCAGGTTAAGTGATGAAAAAGTGAAATCTCTCTTCTCACACACTAAACCTCCAGCCCAGTGCAGTGAGCTCATACCTCTTCTCTTTAGGTCAGTCAGTACAGCAGCAGAAAAATACCTAAAGATAGCTTCACCACAGTGAAACCAAGTAACCAAAGAATGATGTTTATTTACCAAAGTGTGAATGAACGCACAGGAAGCAGGATGCATGTATGACATGCACGGTGGTTGAACGAGGCCTCCGTTTTGGGTTTGAAGAGGAGCACGTAGAGGAAAGTGTTAGCGTAACTCATCAGCCTGTTGTCACATGCCTATGATTTTTCCCTCCGTGCTGCAGGAGGAGCAGCATCAGAGGGAGCTGTCTCTGCTGCGTCGGCGGCTGGAGGACCTGGAAAGTGCCCAGCAGCAGCAGCTGGAGGAGCTGGGATCTCTGGTGCAGAGGGAGCGGGACCCCACTCCCCAGCCTGACCTCTGACCCCTCCCACACCACATCCCATTGGACATGCATTTGAAATGCAGAGAGGGGGCGTTGTGTTTGTTACAAAGGACACCAGTAGTGTTTGTATACATGTAGAAGCATTATTTATTGATGCGTTTCCTTAAAAATGGAGATTTTAATACTGGGTGATTTGAAATGTTGCTGCACCCTGTTTGTTTTATCCCAGACAGTGACATCCTCAGGGTTTGATTTTGTAGAGGTGTTTGTTGTTTACACGTTTGCTCTTAAAACACTGTCAAGACACTCCAGGCTGTGAAGTGCCCAATGTTTCTACAGACTGCTGATGTCACTTCAGCAGATTTTATTTGAATTGTATTCTGACAATGAGCTACTTTTTGACTTTGTCTGTTTTGGACCCTGAGTAAGTTGTTTGGCAACACGTCTTTGGAAGGTACTGGTATAATTGGTTTTATTTATATAACCTGATATCACGCAGTACAAATTATGCTCTTCTGTACGGCACAGGACACCCTCTGTCCTTTAGAAGCAGATTTTCACTGTGTGAATGTGAACAGCACCAAACAGCAGACAGCCTGCAGATGGTGCAGACAGCTACAACACAGCATTCGGGAGAAAGGTCCTTTGAGATAAGCCACTGGCAGGAGAAATGTGCCTCAATTCAATATCCTAAAAGTCTATTACTTTAATGCTAAAACCTGCCTGAACTCAGACCTTTTGTCAGTGCAAGGCAGGAAAATTGAGATGGCAGTTTATCATAAAACACAAAGCTCCCTGCTGAAATTAGACATGGTCAGCAGCTCCTTATTTTCCTCATCTCCATCCTGGTAGCAGGGAATCATACATGTTCAACTACAGTCTGTTGGGTACTCTGCTGACTGATGGCTTCAGAGGAGTTTCCCTCCTCACTGTGTTTTCCGTGGTTCATCCATATAACAGACAGACGAGCTCAGTTCCAGGAGCAGCTTTTTAGTCCATTGAAAGAATCTTTTACGTGATGTAGTTGCTCTGTCAGCTCAGTAGGGGCTCCGTTTTGGTCCAGCTTCTCTGTGATCTGTAGAAATGGGAGGAAAAAAAACAGCTATTTTAAGACATTTTAGAGGCATATTGAAAATCAGCCTTGTCCTACAATGTAGTCAAAGTTCTGTCAGTTGTTTGAGATGAATTCCAGACATGCCTTTAGATTCAAATTGCCAATCTCGGTAATTAAAATGCACTTTTAAATGAAACCTCAAACAGTCTCTAACAAGATCAAAGAATCTTCTAGTTGTTTTTAGTGAAACATTTTACAGGCATGTTAACCTGCATGTGTTCGGACTGTATGTTGTCTTATGTGTTAGCTTAAAGCTTAATAAGACACAGATTTCCTGTCATATTAGAGAAAGGGACACTTCTCTCAAAAATGCAGCGTTTGGAAATTATCAGTGTTTAGCTGATTAAAAAGGAGTTTGAAAAAGTTCCACTCTGCACACAAGAACAGGAAATGACACCCAGATAAATGAAGCAAAGGGAAATCAGAGGGTTCAAAATCTCATTTCCTCTGTCTCATGTGACGGTCGGTTTCACAAGTGGAGTTACTTTTGTCTGCTGCTGTCACCATCTTGGCAGGAAAGCAGCTGTGCTCATGAAGCAGGCACCACTCGTATAAAGAAATGACTCCACTCCTCTGCTTCTCTGAGCGAGGTCGTGTTAAGACGACAGCGGTAAGACTTGTGGTTTAGTTTTGTTGTCGCTCAGTCATGCACAAGGCTACCAGCCTCCCTGCAGAAGCCCTGTGTTTGATTCTGACCTGAGGCCCTCTGCTGCACATCATCCTCTCTCTCTCAAACACTCATTTCTTTTCTCTCTTTAGCTGTCCTGTCAATAATAAGGACTTCAAAGCCCAAAACAACAGTCTGGGTCTTAAAGACGTGTAACTTGTATGTGAAAGACCAAATGAAAGGTGTCTGCTATAAATAAAGAGACCTGTTTCTTTTTGATTCCTCTGCACCAACGTCATATATCATGTGAGCTGAGATAAAAGAACAGTAAGGTTTGATCAACCAAGCTCCCTTGGTCCAACTTTTTGTTGGGACTTTGGTAGCATGAGCTGTAACTGAGGAACTGAATCTGAAGTTTTCATTCTTAATTAAAATAATATGAAAATGTTAAGTTATTTGAGTTAAACTGAAAGTAACACCTTTGGTTCCATAACTAAATAGAAAATGTGTGTTGGCTTGTCTGCTGATGAAAAACTGACCTCTGTGAAGTATCGCTCGATGAATTTGTAGAGCTCTCGAAGGGCGGCAGCTTCATTGAACTCATTTTCATGTTTCTGAAATGGAAAAACATCCATTCACTGCTGGTCCTCAGTATTTATCTTTAGTATCTTTGTTAGGATTTGAAATGGACGCTACCTTTGACTCCTCCTGCAGAAACTCCTTGAATTCGGTGTCTGTGATTGGTGACTGGTCCCTGATCTGCTTGTAGTAAGCCTTTACTTCCTGTTTGAACTTGGGAATGTCTTTAGCATAGAGGAGCTTGTTGGTTGGTGTATGCTAGAAGACAATAACATTCAAGGTTTAGTGTGAATCAAACTGTTTTTGCATCCATTGGTGCAGTGTGTGTCAGACTGTACCTTCCCTAGCTGGGTCTCGCTGAGAGAAAAGGAGTCCATGAAGGCCTGAGCAATGACAGACAGGCAGCCATCCAAATTTGGAGTCTTTTCTATGTCAAAAACAAACTGGGGGTTTTTCAGGATGTTGACCCAGAAGCGCAGTGGCAAACTACCAAGAGAGAGAAACTGGTTCTTAGAATCTGAATTTCAGCAGACTTCCTTTTGCCTAATAACTGCACTGCACTACTTCCCATTTCTTTTGTTCTTGCTTTCCAGGTCGTACCTGTTGGTTTTCCAGATGTGCAGCACGTCTGGGTCGGTGATCTTCATGTTTTCTGCCTGGCTGTCTAGGAAGTCGAAGAAGTATTTGACAGCATGTGGGGCTCTGCTGTGCGGCATCCCCCAGATGGATTTGAACAGGTTCTCAACAAATGAATGCACTGCCACCTTAAAGAGAGAGAGTGAGGCCACATTGTTTTTTGCGGTCCTTTAGAGTTCAGAAGAAGAATAATTTTATAAAGCTACTGTAGCAGCGTGTCTGCACAGGAAGCTCCTCAGCCATAGCATACAGCTTCAGAAGTGTCTGACAGAGCAGTTACTCTTCTATTTTAATCAAGGCAGCTGCACACAGACCACATGCACTTAAGGCTTATGTAAAACATGGGTGACCTGCACTCTAAATGCATCAAGTAAGAAACAGATTGAGCACTGATGTTGAGGAGATGCAGAGGAACCATTTTTGTTACTGTCACTGCTGCTGGTAATAATATAAATAACCAAGTGAGAGACTTGTGGTATCAGTTCTGCTGGTGTTGCTGTGTGTTGGTAGTCAAATGTTGCATGTCAAATGGTTCCTCTTGCCTTGGTGGAGAGCAGCTTGGTTAGGTGCACTTCCTTCAGTTTTAACTTCTTCCTCTCTGGGTTCTTTCTCTGGTCCTCGTCCACATCAGGATCAATCTGCACAGAACAACCAGTGAATTAGTCAAGTGCTGAGTGATAAGCACAAATATGTGCAGTGATTAAAATGTTCCTGTCAGAAACTGATACACTGACAACTGAAACTGATATCTGCAAGCATAAGACAAACAGCTTCTTACTAAGTGGAAGTATTTTCCAGTGAAGTTCTCATCATCTAAAAGAAAAGACAATCAGAAATCAGCAGTGATCATCATCAGAAATTATTTCTATCCTCTTCTCCCATTTGGTTTGCTCTTTACAGATTTATTAAAAAGGTGTAATATGCAATTTTTTCTAAGGGTGGTTGAGACAGTTTGGGGCATTTCACAATTTTTTTTAGTGTCATATGGGTGTGGCTGGCTGTGAGATGACTTATCATTGAGGTTGAGCAACACCACTGACTGTGATATAGATCTAATCATGTATTTCGGGTAAGATAGAAGTCAGTCTGATATATTTTGGGTGTTTCTACGAAACACAAACTTGTAAACATGTCAACCCATGTTGCACATTTTTCTATGATCCACTTTTAGGACACATGATGACAACTCAGCCTGTTTTTCTTGCTTATGCTTATGGTCGGTCTTGGTCAGAGATTCATCAGTGGAACTGACAGTAAATTATAAACTCTTTTCTTTTATTTCAAATTAAGGCGAACCCAGCTGTAACTTTGAAAACACAGCTGTTTTTCTTGCAGTAGCATTAAAGGAGTAGTCTCACATGTAATACATGAGATACCACTAATGTTTATTATGCGTTAAAGCTTATTACTGAACTTTGCACTGAGCGTTCTCTCCCTGCTTACAGTCTTTATGCTGAGCTAAAGTAATCTCCTTCTGGATAATTTTTGCTCTGTCATCAAACTAGAGTATATTCAATAAGTGTATTTCACAAAACTGTTAACACAAGAGTGTGAAGCAGGCAGTATTTTCCTTCTCAGCTCTTACCCTTTACACTTCCCTGTGGGCTTAGGGGAGCATGAGTTTTCCTAGAAAGCACTTTGATTGTCGCCCCATCAGGAACCTTCCAGAGTACCAACAGATAAACACACAGAAAGGTTAAAAAGGGACATTTGACAACTTTTGCTCCAAAATGACACAAAAACTTCTGCAAAGAGATTAAAGCAGCATGAGATGAGAACAAAGAATTGCACAGAGCCTTTGCTGTGCATTTCAGAAAGCTTAAATTCTAGAAATGATACCAGAGAAACCACAGAAACCACCCAGATATTTGGGTGTATTCTGTTGCTGCTGCAAAGAGGTAACATCAATGTTTAAATAACTTCAGAAACTTTACTTGACTCCAATTCTGTTTAAACTGTATTTTATAAATTTGAAGTAGAATGGTTTACTTCTTACATAATTTAGTGTAAAAGGCAGCAACACATTCTTATTGACAAATCAGACAGTGTTTTAAGTTGTGGTGTGACTTTGGCTTGGTCAGCACAGTCCAGGCCACTAAGCTATCACACAGCTCATGTGTCCATCTTTCCAGAGCTCTGATGGTGCTCTGATGGATGGTAAATACACAGCACAAAAAACACACCATGATCCCATTATGAAGCCATTACAAACCACTTTACTGCACGTTTTTCTTCTTTTATATAAAAATTCTCTCTTGCTTTAATCACAAAGTGAGATCTCCTCTCACTGAGAAGATGTATACTGACTCAGTTTGTCCAAATTTAATTCTGTTGTCGCCCACAGGAAATGATAAGTCTAATTTTGATGGTACATTTCAAAGTGTGATCACTTAGTAAGTAAATTCCCCAAACCACAGTGTGACAACGTTGACTGATAACACAGTATCTGACTTTCTGTTGTCACCTCACAGACCACCTGGGTCTATAATGGGTGTTTGTGCGTGTGTATTTGTCACCTTTTCGAGGTTCTTGCATTCAGTTTTAGCTGCTATTTAGGTCCATCAGCAACTTATACTATGTAGCTTTCCTGTTAGATTGAAACTGTACAAAATATTGGAGGAAGTATTTGCAGGGAGGGGGCTGAGTTTTTACATTCTGAAACCTGTTTTTGTTTGTTTGTAGGAGGTGAAAGCAGCAGTAATACTCAGAGTGAAAACAGGGGAGATCTGCCAACTGACACGGTCAGTTCTGCTCCCATCACACTGATTGACAGTGTGTTTGGTTTGCGGCATTTTAGTGGGAGTGGTTGCGTTTCTGTTTCTGTTAGTTACACCTCAGAAGCATCCTTTGTTTAAAATGCAGTTGGCTCTTGCAACAACACAACAAAAAAAAAAAAACCGAAAGACCCGCAGAGTGATGCAACTTTTTTTTTTAAGTATACACATTTCTCACCTTGTAGTGCTTGAGTGTGTTGAGCATCGTCACCTCGCCGATAACTTCTGAGCTTGCGTCCACTTCCTCAAGAGGAATAAAGGTTCCTTCCTTCTCATACTCTGAGACCAGGACATGGTTAAACAACATAAAAATGACTTCAACAGATCACAGATATATTATCTTTATATGTAAATGTTACTCAAATACGACAACCATCACCTGCCCAATGATGTTGTATGTGCGACTGACATGATGAACTACAGTTCCCACACTAATAGTGACCAATGACTTACCAATGCAAACGTCCCTGATGGAGGTGTTGTAGGGGAAACCAAACTTGGCCTTGAAGGACGTCAGGATTTTCTCTTTGACTTGCTCAACTGTGTCACAGCTGAGAGCGTTGACCTCCAGGGGCTCACTGACCTCTCCATCACTGCCCACTGCAAACAACACCTTCAGCTTCTGTAGACAATAAGACCCAGACATGGAAGAAAATGAGACATGTCACCGAAGATTACTGGAAATAACAGCTAGAATTTAAACAACAAACTCCAAATGTATGTGCTAAATTTCATCATTCATTCATGTATTTACTTGCCACTATGAGACTTATAAATTCACATGCTCTTAACTGTTTATGCCCAAGTGCATCTGAGAGTAGTGACTGAAAGCTTACAGCACCACACATACCCACCCATTTGCAGTCACACTAGTCAAAAACCACCTAGATACCCACTAATGCTAACCTCGGTTTTCTCACGATGAAAACTGTAAGTGAACTGAAGCCACAGCAGAGCAGCAGCTGTTTCGTGTATCATTATAAAAGGGATCTTTGAGTCAAGGTGTGGTTAATGAAAGGCTTTCACAGCAGCGTTGTACAGCGAGTTAATGTACCATCAGTCTTCTTCTTATTTCCTTTCTGCTGTTTTGTGGCTAATGCGCTCAGCGTCTAATGGATGGAAATGAGCAGTAAAGTGAGATGGTCGTTTCGAGTAAGTGTTCATGACTGCTGTGGGTTGGGTGTCTGTAGCAGCAGAGAGGAAGAAATGTGAAAGAGGGCACACAGAGTAATGAAGATGTAACAGAATCGTGTTAAATTTGAAGAGCATCCCGGGGATAAGTCAGCAGACAAATTATTGTTGCAGGTTTGTAGACATTTGCAAGCTTAAGTCCTCCAATTGACATGTTTGCAACAATTACATTTATGAAAACCTCAGGCCCCTTCCAACAACGCTTCCAAAATATATAAAAAGAAAACAGTATAGAGGTGTGAATAAACAGTTCAATAATGTTAAGTATTTGCAGGTAGCACACGTACAGAAAATGTGTCTGTACATTTATAGCTGTCTTACTGTCAGACATTTGACACTGAGAGGGACGAGGGAGGATTACTGTTACAGCTAACATGATGGTTTAAAAGTATTTCTCTGTAACTTTATTTGCCATAAAAAAATCAACAATTGATGTTAAAAGTGGGGGAAATAGCATCTTTAAGTATTAACAGATACCCCTGATTCCTGATCAAGCAGATTAGCTAAATGGATGATGGCTCACAAGTAAACACTATCATTTTTGTTATCTTCAAAAACTTGCAATTGGTGCCAAAATCTGAGGGATCTGTAACATTTGATTATATGAATTTGAAAAAAAGATACGGATATATGCAGATGAGCTGCAGTGGTTGAGCAAGTATTCTGTAAAAACTTTCATAATGTCCCGTACTACCGATGTTGCTAACAGTAGATTGATCAACCCAAGGCTTTCTCACTTTCTAGTTTTCTGTCACCATACTGAACACATCCCTCATTGCTGTAACCAAACATTTTTCAGTCTAATTTTCAGTCAGACAGAATGCAGATATTTCCTACCAGTAGGATGAGAAGGTACTGTTTTTCAGTTTCACTTGTGTTGCTAAGAAACACAAGTGGTTTGTTTGTTTTTTAAACACCTTTTAAAGAAGGTGAATTCACAACAGACTTAGTTCCTGGCAAAAATACATATCAGATTACTATTTTAGAACTTCTCTGCTGTGCAGTGGCCAGGAAATGAGTTTTTTCAAGATGCGGTAAGTAAGGCTTTGCGTGTTCAAAAGTGCCATAAATATATGGAGGAGGAAGTGGTTCAGTGCCAGCCTCAGTGCACTGACAACCTGGCTCTCTCAGTGTTGCAAACAACAGACAGAAAAATACAATAAAAAATGGATGTGGATCAAGTTCAGACCTGATAGTCTTTACATTAAAAAAAGATTGCAATTTGTAAATGTATTGTCACAGCACCATTAGTGTTTTGGATGCTGTGGGTACTGTGTGCAGTGCTTACGAAACTAAGACTAAAAACAAATCTACAAATTGGGAAGTACAAGCTCGTCGTCGTCGTCTTCTCCCGCTTATCCGGGGCCGGGTCGCGGAGGCAGCAGTCTAAGCAGAGAAGCCCAGACTTC
>JBAJHX010000002.1:13889402-13908789 GCA_037176925.1 Amniataba percoides | reverse complement strand
GATGAGAAGACAGACACCACTCTTGCGTCTGTAAGCTAAAAACGAAGGTGTAAGCAGCAGCATGTTCATAGGCCAATTTAGTAACTTTTAGTAACAGCGAGGATAGCTGCTTGTGGTTTTATGCTAAGCTATGCTAAGCTAAGCTAAGTGGCCGCTGACTGTATTTAGCATACAGAAAGTAAGACACAGAGAACACATATTGCCCCAAAATACAAACTCCACCTGTTTTCTTAAATGTCAGCAAGTCCTTTATACAGAACAACAAAACTGCCCTTTAGAAAGACACGGCAGCAGGTTTGTATATTCCTCTAAAAAAGCTGTAAGTCATTGCTGAAAAATAAAACTGCTTTATGATATGGTTGAGATTTGGTAAGGTTAAGGCACAGAAACAGCTTTGTTAGGAGAGAAGATCCCAGTCTGAGTTAAAATAAGTACTTAAAGTTAGGGGACCTTCATCGTCATGGTTACAGTGATAACCACGTGGCTCAGGAAAGTGGACGCTCATGCTTTTTAAGAAAGGAAGAATATCAAGCTCCCTTTTTTTCCTGTAAATGGGAAACACCCTAAAATCCGATATCCCTCTCTTCCAGTAGAGCTTTGTCTCTCGGGTGTTTACGAGGATGACAGTCTGGGTCGCTTTTCTTTCGGAGAACAGTCTCTAAATACATGCGGCACAGTTTTTTGCTCTTAACCCTTTGACAGATTACAGCTGATTACGACTGATCACATCGCACGATCGCCTTTCGTCTCACCTCCAGTGAGTAAAGACCACATAATCAACTCATACATGCTCCAAAACACCTCAAACCAAAGTGGAGAGACGGAACAAAATGTCACCAGCATTACCATTACATCATCTCTACATCATCACACGCTGTCCACGTGAAAAACCCGTAATGTTTAAAAGATGCTGACGGGTGCCACGGTGACCCTTGTTGAGAGAGACACCCATGGATGGACGATCGACCTCCACTTGAGCCACACCAAGCACCATGCAGCCACACCATATATGGGCGTGTGTGTGTTGGTACAGAAGGGAAAAGGTTAGCTCAAACTCTGACTGTGTGTGTGTGTGTGTGTGCTGTGGATGAGGAAGGCGATCACTGGAAGTTTGCCACTTCATAACTTCAACCAGTGTGAGGCTGGCTGGCGTGTCTCTGGCACCGATGCACACGCAAACACATTTTTCAGCTTTTATTTATCCAGACGGGGTGTACCGAACGTCTGTTTTCATTTTCCTCCCATTTCTTCTCGCTCTATCTCCTTCCAACCAACAGAGACTAACAGAGGGATGAGTGAAGACATTTTCTTGTGCGGTTTAATTTACACAACGGCCGCCGATGATCGATCATCTCACAAACATGGCCGACATCCTTCAGCAGGATATTTATTGGTTCTCACAAGTGCCAGAAGGGCCTGGATGCCAGTTTTCTGTCAGCTTTGATCACATATCGGCTGTTTCATTACAATGTGTAACACAATACAGGGATCAGTTTTGTAATTACTGTTGACTTTGGCTTGTCAGATCTCATTCTGTCCCCCTTGATCACATCAGACTGCTTGTGTAGGTGTGACAATCTGAAATGTGATGAGATGATGTTGATGTGCACTATAAAACATTAAATGTGAATGATCAGACAGTTTGAGCCAGCAAAAAGGTAGATGATTAACTTTCTGGCAGAATTGTAACTTGCCAAAGTGAATAAGCATGAAATTTTCATATCTCCAAAATCTTAGCGTGCACCTTGACTACCATGCAAATTTAATTTAATCTCAGTTGGCTTTTAAGGGTTTTTTTTTGTCTAAGTTAACAGACTTTCTTCCATCCACAGCAGAGTGTATCACTCTTGGTAATCTGAGCTCAGTGTTGAGTGAGGTTGATCCTCATTTTACAGCCGGTCAAACGAGATATAAAATGTTAATCATTGAGTTTAAGAGGTGTTTGTATGCATCTTTTTGACAGTCAGGAGTGTTTCTCTCTGTTTCTGCTGGCGATTACTTTATTTTTAACATACAGAAGTGAGAGTGGTATCCATCTTCTCATCTCACACACAACAAGGTCACAAATAAATGTATTTCACCAAATGTTTCAGCAAACTATTTCTTTGAAAAAACTTTTTTTTTCAGTATGGACGGTGATTGACTGCTCATGTCTTCAAAAACATATGACAGGGCCACAAAACACTGCGGGGAACTGTGTTTTTCTTGAATTTGTTGACAGGGGTGATGACATGCGTCTCTACTGCTGTATTCTAATCAGGATTTTCTTTTGTGAGCACAGCAGAACGTCTGAGGAAAATATGAGTTTTCTTCTGCTTCTCAAATCCATGACCCGTCAGTCACACCCACACTTCTCAATGCTGCGTACGTTTAATGAAAACACAAACCCCAGTCTTTGTTGTTGAATAATCTCTCGGTCAGCATCCCTGCTATTTGGAAATGCACCATTCCTGAGCCAGGACTCCTCTGGAATCTAGATTTCAAACAGATTGTGGCTCTTGTTTGTGGTAAATAGTTGGAAGAGCCTTTAGAAGAGAGGCAGAGCGTGTTTGGGGTAGAATCAGCTACCTGGTGAGATAACTTCACAGCGGCTTGTTTTCTCATTTAACAGACCTGTGCTCGGTTGTTTTAATGGGCCGCAGTTGCGCTTTTTGAAGAGATGACTCCTTCCTTCTGTCTTTCTTTCTGTCACATCTCTCGCACACCTGCACGAAGAAATCCCCCCTAGGTCAACAACTCCCCAAAACACACTGACACCGCCGCCTCTGCAGGACTTGCTGCTCACTTTGCTCTCTCACATCAGCGTCAAACCTGGCTTATAAACCTTTCCCACGTGTCTCCTCAGACGCTGCTTCCTCCTGTTTGGACGAGAGGATGGATGGCTGACCTTGGAGCTCACTGATTGGTTCGCTGATCTTCGCTGGCCGCAGCTGCTGTCATGGCCAAAAGTCCGGAGGTGAAGCTGGCTGTCTTCGGCAGGGCGGGGGTGGGCAAGTCAGGTAAACTGCTACCTGTGTATTTTTCACATGCAGGCTCTTAAAAGGGCTCCTCTCAATCTATTTAAATAGCCATTTATTTGTTATTTAAGCTTATCTTAACTGCTCATTCAGGTTTACAAGCTAATGTAGAAGAAAGTGTCTGACAGATTTGGAGTTGTTATTTTGGTGTTTTGAATGATCCCGAATCCATCCAGACAGCATTTGAAAGACTTAAAGTTCGCTGCAGGGTATCTGCTGGTTTCATGGAGGGTGTTCTTTCTGCCTCATTAATGTTGCCACCGTGCGTCTCACCAGGACCTCCGCTTTCTAATATTTTCCTCCATCATGCTGTCAGTATCTTTAGGCCCGCCATCATTTCTCCTCTTTCTCAGTTTGTATGTGTAGTCAGCGTTACAGTGGGAGGTTGTTTTTGGTCCGGGCTAAATACCTCCACTCCCACAGATAAGTCAGTTGAGTCATTATCATTTGGTTTCAGCATTCCTCTATAAGCTGCAGCAGCTCGGCCTCAGCTGGCGCCCTGTATGTTTTCTCCAGTAGCTAGCACAATAACACAGAACATATGTTTCCCGCCGGCTGCAAATCAAGACAGATTGCCTCTGAGTAGCAATCAGCTGTTGGAAAACATGCGTCGGGATCTCTTCCATGTCGAAGGAGGCCATTAAAATGCCTGAGGAGGTCAATGCAAGTACTATACTGAAAAGCACAATGGCCCAGGAGTCCGTAACCTTCAGCTGAAAGTAGCGAGGCCAATGGTGTCTTGTTCAGTAAGATGAGGTTGTGAAGCTGCTATTTGCGATTCTTTCCTTGTGTTATGAAGTGTACCGTTGGCCCCGCCCATTTCCTCTTCACTAAATGAAGTTCTTCCACATAAAAGCATCATCGTCAATCATCTTGATGGATTGTCACCTGCCGTGATCCGTCTCTACTGTTGTTGTTTCTTCTGTTTTTACGCTTAATTTTTGCCCTGTGGCTGCTAACCTCATGATCCCTATTGAAAATAGTAGAAACGACTGATGTGATTACTTCAGGCATTATTGTATGTCACTCCTCATTTTGTTTAAAAATAGCCCCTCAGTGATCTTTATTGAATTTGAACACTTGCAAGAACACGCTCATCTCATATCCAATTTCAGAGCAGTAGAAACATCACTCAGAAACACAGAGTCATGGAGTGGCCAGAGCAAGAGAAAAAAATGTTTTTTAGAGACCTCGTTTCACTACTCTAATACTGCATTGATGTGTTATCAAGACCTGAAGGCAACAAATCAACATATTTTACTGGACTACTGTCAGTAAAAGAGTGAACGAGGACAATGAGAACGTGTGGATTACATTGTACATGCTGGTCTGTTGTGCTGGCTTGTTGCATTTACTCTTATCTCATGATTCTCAGATGAATCAAAACGTGTGAATGAATTGTATTTCGAGCACATTCAATAGCATTTCGAGTGCTCAGTGTTGTAAAACGTGGCCTTGGTCTGCGGTCATTCCAGAGCTCCATAGAAATACCATCACACAGACAAAGACAAGGTTAATTAGTCACATATACAAAACTAAAGGGAAAAAACTTGAATTGAACTCATCCAACAGAGAGGTACATCTTTGTCTTTGAATGACAAGATTTTTCACCGAAATAGTGAAATTTCCACAAGGTGAGCCCCAGCGTGAAGCAGCCACATCTTTACATATGAAGAGGAAAGTGTAGCTGGACAGCGTGTGGAAATATTGTATTTACATATCGGTTTCAATGTGGGTGTTTAGCATTCCTGGCAGACAAAATACCTTCGAGGATGCAGCCTGCACATAGATAACAGTTAAGACAAGCCAGAAATAAGTTTTTTTTTTCCTGACGTGGAGTCTGAGCTGAAGGCAGCCGGGTTGAGAAAAAGAGAAAATTAACTAAGAAGCCTCAAGCCACACAAAGAAGGGCGTTGATATTCAGTCTACTCGTTGTTTAGCTCTGATGATGAACTTTATTTGCTTGTTGGAAAAAACTCTACAATACCAGCTGCCTGCCGTTTCACGTGGACATTTGATTTTCACGTGGACGCTTGATTCGCCCAGCTCTGCAGTCGCCTGATCCTCTGCCGTCAACCGCGAGCCTCCCTTTGCTCGTTTTAATACACAAAAAAGACACACAGCGGGATGGCAGCCATTGTTGTCGCATCTGAAGCGACATGTAGCCCCGGTGATCCTGCCAACAATGGACGGCTCTCATCTAAACATAGCCCTTTAGTGGAAACCCACAGATGCTAATGAATCAGCCTCAACGGACAAACATCGGGACTGAGGCTGTAAATTACACTCCCACTGCATGCACAATATTACAGAGAGGAAAAAATAGACAAAGAAAACAAATAATGATGTTCAACAGATTTTACATGCTGCTTTGAACCCTCTGGTGTTGGAGTGGGCACTCTTTTATAGTTCATAAATCTCTATTTACTGTAGCGTGCTAAAGAGGTTCTACGCCTCATATCTCTGCATTTAAAGGGACTGCTTTTAACAGAGGGCCACAGAATCTCACCCCTTACTTCCTCGCGTAGGAGGTGTTTTATGCAAATATTGTAATCAGTTATAATACAGACCAAAATAAAACGCGACCAAGAGTCCACAGTCAGTCAGGTATAATGTTCATTATGTTGGTTTTGGTTCATCAAATGCGTCACCTGTTCTTTATAATCACACACATATACCTATTTAAGATGAACATCACTTGATTCATCCATCATCTTCATCCACCAGTGTTCCCATCCTGACTTAGGACAGCATGTGTTAATGTTCATGTGATGCTAAAGTGCTTTTCTTCAGCTGGACTTGAGTATATTTCTGCCTTTATAGTCATTCACCTCCCAAAGCTGTTTGTTCCCCTGCTGGGTGATAAAACTCTGCTCTAATGAGCGGGTGCAGACCCACTGGGTGTCTTGGCGTCGCTGGGGTTTTGCTGGGCGCTTCGTGATGGTCTGACCTGGACTCCTACGGGGCAATCCAGCCCTAATAAAGAGCAGAGTGTATTAACTTAAGTGTGGCTGTTCTGGTGCGCTGCAGCCTTTTGGTTTATTGACTCAGTGGAGGGAAACCAGGGTTAGGAAATAAGATAAATTTGCCCAATTACTGTACCTCCAGCTTGGTTCCTGCTAAACACACACGTGTACATGAGCACACAACACACACACTCACACACATACAGTGAATTGCTCCAATAAATTAAAGTACCCACTGGCAAGGTTTTGAGGAATAGTTGGTAAATACTCCGTCCCATGACAATTTTATTAAACTATTATTGACACATTAAATACAGTAGTTGCACTATTGTGCTGTCCTGCAGAGATCCAGACCCCATATGTGAGCATTTATCACTCTTTCCCTCTTTTGTTTTGTTTAAAATTGCACTAATCAGTATTTATTTCAGAAATGGATCAAATGACCATGTATCATTAATGACAAACCTATAGAGAATTAAAGGTTGACAATGCAAAACAGACATTAAAAGACTCAATATTGGACTATTACATTGACCAGGGATGGTCAAAAACTTGACTCCAACTTAATGCTTGTTTCCACTGGGTGTGTTAATAGGCATTTCTTTGCTAACATGTTCACCATTTAAAAGATGCCCAGAGATTGTACACAAAGATGAGTTTACCTTTAATGTTACTCACCAAAGTGATTCTGAGGTCTTACAAACAATGCAATGCTGAATGCATTTCATTTGCAGAGTACACCTTTAAAGTGAGCTGATATTTTGCAATAGTTTCTACTTTTACTTATAACTGAATAAAATACAAACTAATAATTCATAACAGTCATCACCTGGCCCTCATAAAGTGACATGAATAAAAATCTGGCTGTTTACTGCTGTGAAAACACTGGCACATGTGTGAATAGCGTGCTTTGAATGTTGATGCTGGGATGGTCTTTTGGGAAATTAACTTTATGGGCTTCGATGAGCCGGCTCGTAAAACATCTCGTCTCGTCGCCTCCTCAAAAACATTCCGCCTCCCTCCTCCCACCTCAGCATGTCTGACGGCCAGACAGCAGAACAATAACAAAGGAGCGGGCCAACATGTGTCTGTCTCAGAAGTACTACTGTTTACCACCTCCAACGCCAGGAAGGGCCCATGAATCAGCCGAACGTACGTGTGGGTCTGCAGCATGATGCAAACAGTCATTCACGGGCCAGGCGGGCGAGACGAAGCCACAAAAACAAACGCTGGATGGAATGAAAGCTACTGTGCTGGGCCGAGAAGCACATCGTAAAATCTGTGTTTTTATTTTTATTCCATGTAGTTTAGTCACCAGCTTTCTCCTTCTGCCCTCCAAAGCTTACTCATCACTTGTCCAGCAAACTGGGTCACCTCCTGAAAGTTAAATGTGAAACAAAGACCAAAATAAATGAAGGTCATATTCTTTGACAGCGCTAAGCACTGTTTGGATTTTTCTTTCTCCTGCTCATCATGTGAAAAGTCTCTGTTCACGTCTCTTCTGTTTAATCTGTCGCTGCAGAGGAAACACAGTATTTTCACTTTTACCTCGGCGCTCTGTATTTGCATTCTTGATGAGTCACTGTTCTGTCACGGTAGTTAGAAAGGAAGGAGGACATTCATTAATATGAAAATGGCTTTGATTATTTCCAGTAAAGACTCTCCGTTTTTGGTAAATCCTTGCAGCTAACATCCAATATCATCAGTCCCCCTACACCCTCCTCCTACCACCAGAGCATGCGTAACAAATCCCCACAGCTCTTATGACTGGTGAAAAATATACAGGGGGACATCTTAGTCATATTGCGTATATCCCTCATCAGTCATACGCTGGAAAGGACATTATCTGGGAAAGCGTGGGCCCTCTGCGAATGATGACCAAGTCCTTCTGTATTTTTTCTCACTTTGCTAAAGGCAACTACGCAGCATGTCTTCCAACTGGAGCTCAACCAAGAAAGAGGACTCCCCCCCCCAAAAAAACAGCACGGCTGTGTTGGTGACAAGGCTAAAAGGGTGAAAAGGCCTCAAAATCTGGAAAGGGGACCTAAGATGGCTGAAAGATTTTGTCAGGCTTGTCATCTGAATAGTGTAGGATCATATAAAATTGTACTGATTTATAGACCTCCAATCCCTTATATAATATACAGCAGTAGAAGACAACAGTGCCAGATAACAACATGTCTCTAAGTGATTTTGACAATATTACATTGCGATCTCATCATAACGACTTTGAAATAGGCTTCCTGCTGCAAGATGGCGCGGCCAACCTTTTACACCCAAATCACTGCCGCGGCAATCATGCTGCTTCCAAAATCAACTTCCTGTGATGCCCGCCAGAGGAAATGAAAGTCCTGGGAAGTAATTAAATAACATCCATCAGGCGTTCTGCACGCAGCTCTGCGCCGCCGAGCAATTAACCGGACGCTGAGGCGCGGGGACGGTCGCCCGCCCCCCCGTTCAGGTTTCCAGGCACATCTTTGGCCTTTGGCAGCCGAGAGAGCCCACGGCTGGGAAGTTTGCCGCCTGTTTGACTCCCCTGATTACTTTCTACGTGGCGGAGCCGGTGAGCCGCCATCAGGTGTGACTCATCGAGTGCATTATGCTGCGGCACAAGTGCTCTAATCAGTATGTCAGAGGCAGATTTGAATCTTTTAGATAAGAGATATGAAAAGGTTCACGAGTGGCTTTCAGAGAGACCGGAGCGATGTGAATGCTGAGCTGAGAGGTGTGTCCGCCGTTAAGAGACTTGACTTGAGTGTGTTACATAAGGCTTTATTCTTTTAAATTGTTGCTTATTTGTACATGTTGAGCCCAGACGTGGCATCGTGCTGCTGTGTGGGTGAAAAGTCAATGAGAGCTCGGCAACAGTACTACTGGGGCCGGGTGTGTGAATGAAGTACGGCACACTGAATTATGTGACTGTGTTGGGTTTGGATAAAAGAATCAGAATTACCCTAAAAAAAAGAGTTTTTGACGCAGATAAGGAAGGAAAAAAATTCTTTTTGAAGTCTTTTCAGGAAGGGATGGAAAAGAAATGTGTTGGGATTAGGGAGGACAGGAACCTGCTGAAGCGAGGCACAGAGGTTGTAAGTTATTAATTCCTCACACAAGAGTTTTATCCAAGCTGCCTGTAAAACAGAAATCTGGCAGAGAGAAAGAAACGTAGAGGACGTCAACTTCAGCTAACACTGTTTTGTAGCTTTTTCAGTGGGCGAGAAGAACATTATGTGTAATGTACTTTTTGTTTCTTGCCGTTGTCACATTTATCATTTCACCTTGCTAAGATGAAAATATGTTGATGTCTAACAAAAAGAAAAATCTACTGATACTGCTTAAAAGACTTTTCCATTGGAATATGTTCCACCCCGTTTCACATTCAGACAGCTGTAGCTACTGAGAACCATTTCTGGAAATAACGCAGAGCCAGTGCTTCTCTTTTTACACTCACTGTTGTGAGAAAGATGAACACTCCTTCACCCAGTTTCCTAATTAGATGTATTCTTAAGTGTTAGCATTGAGCCTGTAGCTATACATCAATACCAGAAAGACGTAAGCAAGACAATGGAGAGAGACGGATGAAGAGGCTGCCGGTGTCCGTCCTTTC
Source organism: Amniataba percoides (assembly GCA_037176925.1). Classification (NCBI taxonomy): domain Eukaryota; kingdom Metazoa; phylum Chordata; class Actinopteri; order Centrarchiformes; family Terapontidae; genus Amniataba; species Amniataba percoides. The sequence goes on along the minus strand of JBAJHX010000002.1, from coordinate 13,899,202 downwards.
AATCAGGTTACGTTAACTGACACAACAGATTGGATTAACAGAGAACTGGTCCTCATAGATACAGTTGCGTGAGTGCTTTCATTGTTGCTCAGATCTATCAGATTATCAGCTCTCTGCTATTCCTTAATGTGACGCACTCATCTGAAACATGACAGACTCTGAAACATGTTAATTTAGCATTCAAATTGAGCCGTAAAATGAGGAATGATTATCAGGCGGTGGCATTTTTTTTTTCCCAGATAGGTGAGTCATTCAGAAAGGAAACGTTCAGGTCAATTTGAACGCGTGTTCACAGAGACTGATTGAAGTCGTCACAGACAATTGAGAATAAAATTGTTTTGCACCTTGGCAGGATGTTGTTCAAGGCGTACAAATCATTTCAGCAAAAATCACTGGTTCTGGTTATTATCACACCTACTGTCGCTGGTTTCACTTTCCATGTGTGTGAGCTGCCAGTTTAAAGGAGACTGTATCCATGTGAGCGGCATGTGTCCGTCAGTCAGTCCACCACTTCAGTCCCGACTGAACCATCTCATCAGCTATGGGATGGATTGCTTTAAAATGTTGGTGGCTCTCTTAGATTTCCTGCAGACACATACTCTAAGAATCAGCACTTTTTAGACTTTTTCTCTCTCTTTTCCTCTGTCGCTGCAGCCCAACAGCTCTGAGGCTTCATTAATCTGTCAGAGAACCTCAATTCCCTCGGCATGCCCGCACTGCGCTCGTCTTTCTCCATCCTCCTCCACTTCCCCCTCTCCTGAATGCATTATCTGCTTTCTTTTCTCCTCAGCGAGGAACAGGGTGTCTCTGCCATTCACCTTATCTGTTTGAGCGCTCTGAAGGCCGTCTGCCTGTTTCAATGTCTATAACACCCCCTCCAACACACACACGCACAGGTTTAGCTAAATAAAGGATTTATTTCTGGAGTGAAGAGCCCTGGTAGCCAATGTTCTGTGCCTCCAGTCTGTATAAATATCAGCAGATTAATCAGTCCTCCCTTGACACACACAAAGACGCAGCGGACCCATACGGCGAAATGATTGTGTCACAGGAAGGTGGGCTCCTCGAGTGGTCGCGCGTTATGTACGTCTGCTGAATTATTTTTAGAGCAACCCTCCGAGTCTCCTCCGCCTCCACATATTGTCCGTCCTCCACCGGCGTGCTCTGACTGACGCCGGTGCCCTCGGCCCCGCCGTGACTCATCTCTGGTTATTTCCCTCCTCGCTCTTAACAACCCGACTCTCCGGAGATTAGCGGCGCTTTTAAAATTTCATGATGGATCCATTAAGTGTTTTCTCTTTTGCTTCTGAAGGCGCGTTATCAGCCAAGGTATTCAGGGCCACTTTGAGACACCTTTGATTTATTCAACGCGGTTACGTAACGCTTTCTGCCTTCCTGTTAATCATCTCCAAACGTTGACTTTATTCTGCCTACAGTCATTCTTGTCTTCTGGATGGCATTTAAACAACCCTTCGGTAACAGGACCACAAACAAACTGAGCTGCAAAACCAGGATCAGTCAAGACATCCCCCACAAAAAAGGACAATATGAAAAATGAGTGAGAATTTAAGGACTAGCTCATCTGCGTCTCCTCAAAAGTGCAACTGTATTTGGAGTCTTCTGCTCTGATTGTATCTGCAGTGTAGACAAGGCCGTTTGTGTATATTCAGCCTTCATGGTGAAAATGGGCACTTTACTTTTCCCCCACTGCTTCACCTTTATGCGTGTAATCACTGTGAGGATCGCTCTCCAAGGTGCGGCTGCCCTCATCTGCCTCACGCATGGCTCTTGATGAATAGCGTCGCGGCTCTATTGTTTGAAGCTAAATGAAAAAGGGATGAATGCGCCGCTAGAGCCCTCATGTCTCCCCGTCCCGACCCCGCAACTGCGAGCGTCTGTCCTTTCGCATCCTCAGAGATGTGAAATCAAAGCCTCTCTGGTGTCCCATTTTAAAGAGCCGCGGGGCCCTGAGGAGAATGACTCTGCCATTGTATGTCCGTGAAGCTCGTCCAAGGTAGACGGAGGGGGTTCGTCTGACCTTTACTGTCATTCAAAGTGAATTTGATACATACAGCGACTTGTTGTCCTCAAACAAAGAGGCATCCATTTTCATAGTGTGAAAGCAAAGTGTGATCAAGCAGAGGTGCACTGAAAAGAGGAAGCATTTATAGGACAAACTAATGCTCTGCAGAGGGTGGACAAATAACTCGGTGCAAAACAGCTCTGAGTGAATCAGCAGTGCCGGCAGTGGCCTGACAGTCATCAGTATTAGATGAGGATTGAGCCACGGTGGTCTGGTAAGCCCCTCAAACATGTAGTCTTCAGAAACAACCGAGGCTCACTCAAGTGACCACCCAAACCTTTTGATGCGTAAAAATCTGTAGAAATCAACCATGACGCAGCCACTTACAGAAAATTGTGTTGCATCTCTCTTTTATTTCCATCCATCTCTCCTGTCTATAGTAAAGACTTTGTTTATTTAGATATTTATTTTTTAATAATATTATTTTTGGGGCATTTGCCTTTATCACAGAAAGCTGAACAGAGACAGCTTTCATATTACAAACATCATCATTTTTACCATAGTTAATGTAAAATATTGCGACTCCATAAGTATCATACGTGTCTTTAATTAGACGTGTATGTTGAAGGCAATCTGCATTCCTGGGCTCTGTTAATTTTCCGCCAATCCGTCAACACAATACGAAGATTATCGCTCTCTGTCGTAGCAACATTACCGGCGTAATTACACCGCTCGTGATTGCAGCAAATCCCTCTGCACTGGAAATTTACAGAGGAAACGATTTAATGGCTCGGGAGAGTAAAACACTGCGCCTGATGCTTTAATTGCAGTTTGATTTATCATGAGAACTTGGCTTGAGGCGGCAAAACCAATCTAGCTGCCAAAATGCCATCTTATGACGCAGGAAACGTGCTCACCGCACAACAGATTTAAACGGTCGGCTGTCTGCCAGCCGGAGACCGGAGGCTGCTCGCATCGATATTAAAAGAGATGTATTCATTTTCACTGCCGGTGTTCTCCTGGGCAACACCGGGTGATTTATGATTCTCAGAAGTTTCAGAAAGCAATTTGCTTGTCTAATATGTTGACATCATAGTACAGCTTAAAGGGTAATTCATTTGGTCTATCTTGGACAGGTGGGGATATCAGATGGAAATTGGTAAGTGGGAGGTTAAAAGGCGTTCACACAAAACCTCTCAGCTCTCAAGGATTACTTACTTAAAACACGTAATTTACTTGTTGTTTGTGAAAAGGGGCCTAATTATTAATTATCCCGTGGCTAATGACTAATTAAGCATGGCTGTAAATGGAATGCCGCGCTGTTATTCTCAGAAGAGCCGTTGTGCTGATTATGTCCCACGTCTCATTAATTTAAATGCTGTATGATAAGCAGGAATCTGCGAACCTCAGAACTAATGAGTTTGCAGGCGTGGAGGGGGAAAGTGTTAATTGGCCAGCTGTAATCTGATCAGGAGAACAAGCGAAAGGATGAGATTTCTTGGACCGTGTACAATTTTATATTTTTGAGATAGTTCTCTAAAGAGGCACAGCATCATTCACATCTTTCCATTTCTGATCAGCGTGAACAGCAGAAAAATCTGCATCAAGTTGCATTTTTTTAAGCCCCCTGGATCTCACAGATAATCTAATTCATAGATAGCATAGTTAAGCGCCATGGAAAGCAATGACTCACAACAAACGAGAGAAAAGCAGACAGCTAATGGCTCATTTGACCATTTTCTAAGCACTTTAGTAACTGTTGCTAAGGCTTTTAAGCTTCCTGTTCTCAAATGGCTCGTATGCGGTTTATGATGATGATGATAATGTGGAAGACGTGCTGCTTGCAATTACTAAATCATGAGCATTACAGGCAGGTGTACACAGAAGCAGGTTTATGGCAGGTGAGTACTGATTGCAGACTAAGATGATTACTGTTGGTTTTTATGATGGAACGTGTTGCTTTTCCTACCTTTTCTATATATTAGACTTTCTAAAAATCTTTACATTAAAATTATGGTACATGGTAAAGTAGAGGTACATAGACGTACATTTTGGGTTAAGACCTCCTGTACTATTATTAAAAATGATCCCTTAGTTGTTAGAACATATATGGTGTCATGAATGTTCTTTTTTTTCTGTAGATTATCTTGAAGCCAAATAAGCATGTACCCACTTGTTTCATTGGCTGATGTGCGTGAAGGTGTGAATGACTGGATGTCTTTTATATTCTTTTAACTTTAAAAATGCAAAGTCCACACGCCACCAACAATAAAGTCGTTCTACACACTACCAGAGTTGCTGGAGTTTTGACATCTTTAGACTTCTTTACCTTCTCCATGCAACTTAAAAAACATGTCAGATGCTACGACCTTGATGGCTGCACCCATATCGTGCTGAAGGTTAATGCGGCAAATGCATTTTGGGTAACGTTGGCTCAGTTTGAAGGGATGTAGCACGACCCTAAACCTTGATAGCATCCTGATTTCTACAAGTGGGGAAGTACTTCATGCACCAGTCATTAACTTTTAATGTAACTCTCAGTTCCTGGTAAAGACTGTAGTGTATGTTAGAACAGATGTGCAGCCTGTGAAGCTCTCACAGGACAAGCGCTGTCTGGAGAGGGCGATTAGGAAATGCTCACTTTAGTCTAAATGCAGAACACACTGCTATCAAAATGTTCCTTGTCTGTGCTCAATTTTTTGTGGTTAGATCGGCTTTAAACGTCACCCTAAAAGGTTTGTTGTTTTGGCCAGAACACTGTGCTCTTTCTCCTGCATCTCACCGTTCAGAAACTGAATCCCCCTCTGAGGCCCAACTCGCACAAAGTGAAATATTTGTTCCCGATTGGCCCAGACTGTGACGCCATCACTCGTGGGAGATGACATGTTTACTGTTGCCTTGTGTGTTATTGCTTCTCCGCTCACTTTTGACTTCCCACATCCCTTCTTATAGGGTACTGATTAAATCCTGGAATAGCTATGAAAGCAGCCACATTGGCGGGCTTTAATCTGATCTGGAAAGGGACTGAGATGATAAGACGTCTGACGTGATGTCATTTATATTTGGCCGTAGACGTAGATTGAATATTTCCCCTGACACCGCGGGGACTCCCAGAAGTCCCTTTTCCGCAGACGTGCATACATTTCCTTACAGTGACAGATACAGTTTATGTCTATCCAGCAGTTTCAGACAGGCTTGGTGTTGGTGGTTTGAGATGCAGACGTGCCCCAGAGAGACACTGGTGATGAAAGGAACTCTGGGAAAGCTCTGGGAAAACAGTGGCCTGACCTCCCGTTTCAGGAAGTGGCTTGGGTGGCTTTGCAGCTAATTTGTTTGCCTGTTTCTGAGCGTGTATATCACTCAGGCTAAGACAAAAATGTGAAAATGTGTTTCATGCTGTTCCATCTACTCTGTCTGGCAAGAAAGAACAAAAGAGATGAGGTAGAATGTGCTGCTGATTTATCACACTACTTTAAAGCGAGCCTTTATCTGTCACATTAATTAAAAAAAGTAGAATAAATCTGTGTGAACTCTGGAAGCAACAAACAGCAGACCTGTTTTTCATCCTGACCCGTGTAAGCTGCTGCACTCAGCGTTCTCCTGCGTCCGTGCTGTGGTTCACGTCATGTTGACTCTCCAATTTCCCTCCAGTGATTTAGTCCAGTATCACCTTGTGTAAACGCTAAAGCTCTACAGATGTTCAGGATTAATGCTCGAGCTTCCACAGAGACGCTGGTTAAAATGTCGCCCTAATTGTCTGAGGTCCCTTTTAACTGCTGAGTGGGTTTTCAGGAAGTCACAAATCGATAATCACTGCATGAAGCGGTAGCTGTTCTCTGGTAGTGAGTGGTGGGCGTATTGATTAGAGATGAGAGTGTGTTATAGAAATGTAAGCAGGCAGCAACCCGTCCAGCAGTCTCACACTGACGGACATAATTGGAACAAAAATGTCAATAGTGTTTTGAAGTGTAAAGGGTCACATGTAAAAGAAAATGATAAAAATGACAAAGAAGTTTATGATGTAAGAAGCCTGTTAACTTTGAAGTTCAACATTTTAGTCCTTTACAAGCATTTGGGACCACGCTGTGTGTAAACCGTAGCTTCTTGTCTGCCAGCACAGCAGCAGGGCAGCGGCTGTCTGCGTTTCTGACAGAAGAAACGCAATGAAACTCCAGAAACAGCAAGTCTAGTTAATGGTTCACCTCTCATCTATTCACATAAAACATGAGACGCTTTTTCCTGCCAGCAGAAGAGCAAATTTACAAGTCTGATGACATCAATCAGCCCAAAGGAACACCTTAATCAGTCTAAATCAGATACAAGATTGAATTTTGTGTACAGCTCAATTGGATTTGTCTTGATTATTTTTATGAGGTTGTGCCAGAGCTCTTAAGTGACTGATCAATTATTGACATCTCTTGCATTCTTAAAATTTCTGAGCTCTCATGAGCCGAATGGAGATGGAGTTACTCAAGAAGTCAGCCCATTAAAAAATATACATGTACAGATTATATAATTCATAAATATGGATCAATCACCAAATGTATGAGTGCTCCAATAAACAGGAAGTTTTCCATCAACACTGCCCCACAAAGGCTGAGGGTCGTAAGAAGCAGTGAAGTGAAGGAACAAAGATTTAAACTTTTCAGGCAGGCTGGTAAAGTGCAAACATAAAAAGTAGGATTCCTGCGTCTGCTGATTAAATTGATTATAAATCCCTTTAAATTTGGAGAACTTTCTCTTGTGGTTTTGTAATTACCACAAAAATGACACATTGTTATACAGTAAAAGATGTGAAAAGTCAGTTTCAGGTCAAATATTTTGACCAAATGTTATTTGATTATTATTATTAAATACTTTTTTTTCCTGCTGTCTGATCCCGTCCGGTCTTATCTGCACAGCTGGCCTGTCTGACGTGAACCGACATGACACCAACACAATAGCTACAAAACATGGCCGCAGCTGTGCAGTTTGAGCGCTCTCCTTGTCAGCCGGTAAAGAGGTGTTTTTGTGGCCTAAAGGGAACCAAAGAGCCGTGGGTGTCCGTCTGATGGCTGTGGGGAATCAATAGAGACTGTTCAATGAGTAACCCAGTGTCGGCTCAGAACAGGGCCACGGGCGCCGCTAATTGCTCTTGCTTTGTTTGCAATTAGTCCGACATTCTGCTACTAATGTGATTAGGTCGCTTTGGACAAAAGCGGCTTTTGCCAAACAGACAAACTCCCGCGGATGACGCGTCTGACACGAATCTGAAAAACTCTGCACTCCTCCATCCGTCTGCTCGAGCCCGGGCTGCAGAATTTGATAAAGTCAGATTAGTTTTCTCAGCTCAAACTCAAGCTGCAGTGTTTGCTGGGGAATATCAAGTTGTTGAAAACCTGCTTTCACCTTGAGAATGTGTGAAACACAATAGTCCGTCTCCAGAAGGCGACTCGGTATTGATTTTGTCAGCGTGCCAGATACCAGATATGATGGGAACAGCTCCAGTTAAATTGGCAGGGAATTTTTCAGCCATAAGTGGCACATTGTACAGTAAGTGTTGGGGGGGGGCAACAGCTGCTCCTCCTTCACCCTGATTTTCTATCCCAGCTTTGCACAGACTTTGGGGGTTTCGTGATAATGTAATAACAACAAGGTGAAAGCAGGAGTTACTTCATTTTAAAGTGCATTTCCCTGTCAGTTGCCATCGCTGGTGGGGAAATCTGCACACTGTCGGCGTGGCAGGAGGCTTGTCGGTGAAGTGTGCTTGTCACAGTGTCTCTCCTCGGCTCCCTCGACGATACTGTATCGACACCTGCTACTGAAACAGACACCTGCTACATCAACAAACATGCAGGAATGTCAAGTCGCATCCAAATCAGGGATTATTCAAGATACTGCAGAGTACATCAAGCTGATACTCATGTGGAAGAAAACTTGAATCTTGAAGGCATTAAAGGGAACTTTTACTTTTAAAAAGAAAAGAAACCACACAGACCTTCTTCCTCCTGAAAATGAAGAGTCCATGTCATCACAGCTTTACTGCCACAGTGTTAACATATCTTATGGTGGCTACTGTCACTGCTGCTACGTAATTTAAAGCTTTTAATGAATATTTTTTACGTTAACAATCGATCAAATGACTGTGAATGTTTGCACTGAATTATCACAGGATCCTGCAGTTCCCCTCAGGTCTATGAAACATTTGAAAGCAACGATGATATCAAGCGCTTTATGTGACCAAAGTTAAGTGTGCTACCGTAAATCAGATTCCATTTTAATCTTTTAATTATACTGAAAAACGGACAACAAAACTGGCACCCTGAGGTTTCAGCGATATGTCGGACCGTGACAGGTGCGAAGAGGCTTCTCTCTTTTTCTTTCTTTCCTTACAGGCACTGTTATCAGCTTTCCTCTCACTGCACACAGTCAGAGAATCGCTCGCCTTTGTGATCCGCCCGGCTCGGTGATACAGTGCACATTATTCCCTCTGCAAACCTTTAGCGAATCTGGGCCACAATGTCCATATTGACGCACATTAACAAAGGCTCCTCTCTTTCCATGTGTACATTTTCTTCTAGTGGCAGTGAAAAGCAGGAGATACTGTTACCTCTAATGAGGAAACCACTTCACACCCCATTGGTTGTTCTGTCTACCTGGAATCCAGGCCGCTGTAGCAGAAACACCATGAAAATAACCTCAGTGCACCGCACTGCCTGGACAAATTCAATTTACTTTTAAAAATTGAGTAATATGCCATGAAAACTTGAGTGAATTTAACTTAAATGCTTTAACGGTTGGAATCGTTATTTTAAGTAACGCCAAGTTGATTTAACTCTGCAAGTAACCTCAACTTGATTTGTCCAATTTTTCATTCACTCACATTTCCTAGTTCCTAGTCAAAAGAGTTTAGTTTTTTTTTTGCATTTTAAAGAATCAGACAGAAAATGTAATATAATGTAATGCGGTTTTGTGGCAGGTAGTGCAGTGATACTCACCTGAGGAAGCTGATGTGGGATGTCAACCCATTTCTGTCATTTCTGAGACAAAAAATCAACAACATCAGCTGCAAAATACAGCAGCCGGCACAAAAATAACAATTACTGTCAGACAGCATGTCCAGAACAGACACATTACGAACACTCACAAAAAGTAACATTCATATTTTTTACATCTAACAGCAAAATGCACAGTGTAGCAGGAGGCATGATGGGAAATGAGGGCTGGCGCTGCAGTATTTTGTTGATGAAGAGGTATGATTGTGACTAAAACTTGATCATTTTAACCCACTTAACCTTTTAATTCAAATATGTCTTAGAATATGAGGAATATACATTCTTTTAAGCATATTGCAATTAAATAGTCAAAATAGATTTGAAATTTGGGAAATTCATTGTAGAACAAGAGTGGAAAACGTGTCGGGGAGGAAACGTGCGTGCCAGTCTGTCTTCTCAACAGCAGGACAAATGATCTGCTGCTCTGCTGTCAGCGCTTTTCAGGGAATAATTGAAAGTTGCATGACGCACTCCTGCTTTGCCTGAAAACACATTAAGTGTGTTAGGAAAGAAAAGGGGGAATGTGGTTTACTGAGGAACATAATCAACACAACAGGCCTCTTCAAAGGAGGGAACAAAAAGCCGTGGACCTGTGTGTGTAACATGAAAAGAGCCACCGGTCTCTCTGTATTGAGTCTGTTCACCGGGTCCATGCTAATGAACAGACAAACAGACGTGATGCTGCCAAGTGAAAGAAATGTTGATAAAAAGAGGGTAAGGTGAAGCCTGCCACAGCGACTCTG
>JBAJHX010000002.1:13857170-13875975 GCA_037176925.1 Amniataba percoides | reverse complement strand
TCAGAATTAAAATAAACAGAGACTGCCTCCAAAGAAGTTCGCTGTCCTGGCCGATCATTACAAAAACACAACGCAGATGATAATCCACCAGTTACATATATATGTACATACATTTAATGAGCATGACATATCTACATAAACACAACATTTACACAACTATTATGACATAAAGGTGTGAGTATTATAAAACAATGAAATATTCATTACGAAACCAAGTCCTTTTACTTGGGACTTTTTAACTGTCTAAGGCACCACATTCATGGTGACCTGGTCACGTGATGTTTCTCAGAACACCTGAATAACTTCTCGTCCATGTTGGCATGATTGATGATGATTAGTCCATTCTATACCTTGGAAACAGAAATCTAAGATGAGGATGATGTATTGCAGCTAAAAGCTCCTGTAAGAGCCCTGCATGGACTGTGAGGAGAAACTGTTTTGTCAAGCCAGTGCGAGGGCAAGTTTCTAGAGGCAGCTTGAATAACTTTAATGAAGTTATGCCGAGCATGTTTGGAACTTATTATCTGACTTCCATCTTTCGTATCATTGTGCTCAGCTGGAGGAAAATATTCAAGCAAACATTCGTTGAAAACCCGAACCTCTCTCTGGCGATGCAGCAAAACATCTCTGGAGGGAAACAAACGTCGCTAGAGCGAAAATAATTCCCATGTCCTTGCAGAGGCTGATATCCCCATACATCCTGTTTAGATATGCAATCATGGGGAAAATTAGCGCTGCAGTAATTTCGCCACACGCACGTAAATAACCGTGGAAGAGTACTTTCACTGACAGGTGATGTAAGTATGCAGGTAAGAAGTCCACACACAGAGATGGATCAATAAAAGTTCATAAAAGTGATCATGAGCTGTATGTTTGCACATTATAAACTTGTGTGGTACTGGACAAGTTCTTGAGGTGGTCTTAATGAAATTTTCCATTTTAAGGCAGTGCAGGGGGGAAAGAGAGAGGAAAGCAGCGGCGCTTCATAGCAGAGGAAATGAAATGGCTAACGTTCCCTCTGTAAACAGGTCGACTCTCCAAAGCTCTTCTCTCCTCTTCAGCCCAATCTCTTACAAACAACACATACTTCTTCCCCGAGTGGTCTGGCAGTATACTGACAAGCTGTTTAAGCTGAACTGGAAGAGTTTATTTCCAAAGCGCTACACAGCACATCCGCTTCAGAAGAGAAAAACATCATCGCCTCACATTCATCATCCCGTGTCTTTTAAATGTTACGGAGTATTCAGTGTGTGAAAGCATCAACATTTCATCAACTTCACTTTCTTAAGAAGACCTGTCAGTGAAAATATTGACAATGAAAAATACTTTTACATGCAAATCAATGAACCCATGAAAGATCCATTAACTGTCAATGATTAATGTAAAACTATTTTTGCAGCATCTGGAAAAATGTATGATTATAACTTGGATATATAGATGAAAAAGTGAAAACACATTTTTCTTTTCAATATGTTTGCTCTGTCAGCAGTGAGGAAAAACACTTTCTTCTTAAAAGTAACACTGATTATGACTTTTTTCCTCATGATATCTTATTCATGATCCTCTAAGGATCAGAACAGAATTTTTCCAAAATATTTTCAAATGATTGAATGTCTACTGTCTATTTCTAATATGTTCCTAATTATAGGGTAAATAGGAATTTGTTGCAAAGAAAGAAAATCTCAGTTTAAACCCATGTAAACAGTGTTTGATTATTCATGTAAATTTTATTCTGTAGACAAGATTTCGCTCCCTAGTTAGAAGTTAACTATCAGTTGACAGGGCAGAGCACTTCTATCAATTTACCTTCTATCAAGACTCAATAAAGTTGTTTTTCGATCTGGGCACAGATATTAATAGGTAATAATGTCATGCAAACATCTTGGAAATTAGAAGGAACTAAACTGAAAATGACAGGCCAGTAACAAAATATACTAATTAAAAATCCACTTGTCTTGAATAGAAGATATATGGCAATTAAAATTCAAATATAGTATCTGAATTTGGACTGAAGCATATGCCAATGGTATCAATCTCCTTTGCTCTTGGAAAGCAGAAAAATAAATGGATATATGTCACTATTAATTTACTGAGCCTTGAACTGATCTTGCACTGGTGGTTTTGTGAAGTTATTTGAATGCTTGCCTCACTGACCTTTCCCACTAAGATGAATATATAATGCTTTGGAATAGCAAGTGGTGTATTAATGTGCAGCAGAGTATACACACCATTTATGGTTTTAAATGTGAAATCCCTCAGTATATAAGCCACCCATATTTATAGTCAGAGAAGCCACAGCCTGAAGATATAAGGTATTTCACATGACAAACATAACATATAGTGGAAACTCTTCGATAAACAGTGCTGTTTGTCTGCTGTGGTCTTAAAACAATACTTTTTTTCTTTCTTTATCTATGGCAGCATCTGGTCCTGCAGATTGTTTTGAATTTATGTGCTGACATTTTGAGATATCTATCTTTGAAATATCTACTGCCAACACAGTTTCGTGGAAAGAGTTTTCATTGGAACTACTTTCCCTCCTGTGGAAACAGCCCTCATAAAATCTGTAAACACTGAGATCTGTGAATTATCCTCACTAACTGATGCATTGTTTCCAGAAAGACATACTGCTGTTGAGTTTATGAAAAGTGATTTTTAATGCTTTGTACACCTTAAACCCTTGTGTGCAAAAGTTTCCTCACTACTGCAAATAAAACCAAAGCTACAGTGTGTGTGCAGGAGAGAAGAGCATATTTGTTTTGTGTGAGAGTGTGATTTAAGTGAGCTGACCCTAAAAAAAACATCCCTCTCTCTTCTTATCTGATTTGCTTTCTGCCTTCGTATGATCCTCGGCCTGTGTTATGTCTTGACCCAACATCCTGCTGAAACAGGAAATACATCACATACATGACAACATTAGTCAGTAATCTTAATCTCTTTGTGTGCACATAAACACAGAAACCTGACAGCTATGTAGAAATAAGATGAAACCAAAGTAGAGGATTTCCATCCCTCTGTTTCTGTCCCTATCCTGTGCTCTATGAAGCATTGCAGTTGCCATGACAACCAAGGCCTTTCCTTGTTTTAAAGACACTCACTATGGTGACCAAGGCGTTGTTGTAGAGTGGGCAGGTCTGAGAGGGGAAAGGATTGTTTCACACACACATTTGCATGTGTGCTAATGCAAAACACTTACAGGTGCATACACACACTGTGGTTAAATGATGTAATGAAATCTTTGATACATGCTGAGAAGGGAAGGTTAAATATAGAAGTCCTTCTCTTCCATTTAAAATCAGTGTTCCCTTTGTTGGAGGCTGCGTAGTTACACACATCTACCTGTAGCATGGGGACAAAATCTATATGTTTTCATGAAAAAAAAAAAGATTCATGGACAGATAAAAACAATGGCAAAGGCTTTCATAAGCTGTTCTTCTGAGCATCTGCTACAGTACACATGATGGATTTATCTGTGTGGTAACTTGCGGCCTTCTCACATTGAAATACTACCTTAAGTGTGGTATTGTGTTTGTGTCGATGACATATAATACAAAATTATACAAAGTAATGGTAATAGTTTTTAAGGTTCGGTGTTCCCAGTAGAAAGAAACCTGTCCCTTGTTGCTCAGCAACACTCTGTTGCAAACTGATACTGTTGGATTAAAGCTGCATATTTGGTCTCTTTGCCTCCTTTATGCTTTCATCAGGCACAGAGAGCATTAGCATTTGTTTGGGGTTATGTGGGGACATTATTTAGGGAGTCCTGTCTCATGTATGTACAACTATTCTCAGGATAGCTGTTGACTAACAGTGAAGGACCTTTGTGAGAACCATGAGACTGTGAAACAGTCACATGAACTAAAGTCAAAGTGAGTCAATGCTGATGCAGTAAATAGTTCAAACATTGTGTTTAATCTAAGTGTATGTATTTATAATGCAAATGGTCAAAGATACGTTTTGTTGAAAACAATGTGAAAACAAAAGTGAGTGAGACTTGAGCTCAAGTCAGTTCAGAGGGAGAGTGTTTGTGGATGAGAGGAAGGATGGTTTGTTTGGGAGGACAACGCCCCCTTCTGGTTTAATTAGTCCATAATAGGAGTGTGTGACTAGTATCCACAAGTGTTTTTGAGCCAGAACGACACTTCAGGGGGAATGTGAAGAGTGAAGACACAAAATGTAGTTAGTTATGTCCCTACATACAGTACTAAACGTTGTTGTGGAGATGGACTATCAGTGTTTACAGGCACGGTGGCTGCAGGCAGGCACGGACCTGCGGCAGATGAGAGATTTGACATTCCACCTGATACTATCAGGCTGCCAGTGGCCTGGTATGCAACGTGTGTCTCGAATGGTGAAACAAATGTGAAGCACAGGACAGGGTGTGGGCGAGTTCCTGGACTTAAGGTGTCGCAGAGGATCAGGGGTGGACTGATCTGAGATTTTGAGGGACAATAACAAACCTGAATACTCAGAGCAAAGGAGTTTACAACCCTTGTAAGAATCATGGAAAGCTATGTTATACTGTATGAGGTAAATTTGTGGAAAACATAGCAGTAAATTACATTAAACTGATATGACAGGGTCATTTCCAGGGGATGTGTGATATAATGTTATGTGATGCTGTATTTTATCTCTCTCAGTAAATCAGCTGCTGCTGAGTGCATTCAGGGTGGTCTGCAGTACGACCTCCACATACTGCAAAGGCTGTGGCGTCCTTAGTCCTAACTAAACAGTCTTTTTTTAAACTTGTCATCACTTTATTTTCTCAGTGGCATTTCTTAGACACCAGCGAGAAGAAGAATAAAAGACCCATAAGGACATAAACATTTGAATGAAGCAAATGTGGGGGTGGAGAAGCTTTAATTTACCGACTTGTTTACAGTTAAAAGCACTTTACATCTCATTAACTGTGATAGCTTACTGGAACGTCTGATGGATGCAATACTTTCATTGTCTTTGCACACAGTCCTCCATCAGATGACACCAGATGGTTTCATTTATGGTATGTTAAGTATGATAAGTATTTAAATTTAGAGTTGTTATTTAAGGGGAGTTTTGACTGGATGTTCTAGATAAGAAGCAGATATGTGCAGATATTTATCAAAGTACACCTGTGGGCAGAGCACTTCTTTGGTTAAGAGTGGAGTCAACAATCCTGGAGGAAGCTTGTTGGTATTTGAACTCAATCCACCCCTCCCTCCAGTAACACACTTAGTGTTGCCTTGTGCATGAGATGTGGCAAACTTATATACCTATATGATGACCTATGAAACACTATGAAACGCGGAGTCAGGTTAGTGTGTAATTCTCTCTGTTACCCCACCGTGATCACAATCTGTCTAATGAGCTGCTCTGAATGAAATATTCAAGCCCACACAACACACAGGGGCTCAATGCTGTGCTGGGGTTTTGTGTTTTCGAGATGGCACAGATACCAAAAGGCTTAGCTTAGGGCGGAGATCTGTAATGTAAAGGTACGGATGAAAATATGCACACTGTATAATTTATTTGAATAACTTAGTTCTGTTTTCCTGACATATTCACCCAATGCTGATGTTTTTTTTCATATGACTCACTTTCTCCACATTTTGTTAAACTGAATTAAATCAGTTACAATATTTAATAACCTTTTATAATTTCAATTTCATTTCATTTCAAATTTAATTCATCAAGCACTGTAGGTGTAAGCAAATCCAGTTCACAGTGGTTCTATATTCTTCCCCTTTCTGTTGTGAAAATTATAAACTTAAAGTTGCACAAATCAGTATTTTTATTGTAGCAATAGATGGAACGATAGTGTGTAACCTGAAAGGTGGTGCTCACAGTGACAAATCGACAGTGTACCTGTGTATCAAACAGCAGCTTAACAGACACCAAACCAAGGTTATGAGTGGACATAGTAGACTCAGATATAGCAGGTTCCAAATAAATACTTCATATCTGGATGTGTAAACCTGAGTAAAGTGTTTGCTATGTTCACCATCAATTCAACTTTAACAATTACCTCCTAATTTACACGGTGATATTAAAAGATGTAGATACCTGGCACAAGTAATCAACGTCAGCATACTTTCAAAGTGACTGTACTACTTGACGGGCACATTCAGACATGAAGTCGTCTGAGAAATATCTGAGCGATGATGCCATTGTTTGAAAAGTAATAACGTCTGTGTGCACGCACAGTGACATATTGCTGACCGAATGTGTTTCATATTACCGCGGTAACATGAGTGCCTAACATAATTAATGTGAAGGCTTGACGTGAAGTGGGCAGCAGATGAAAAGCAGCACTGGGGTCCAGCAGGCTTCCCTCTCTGTGGCCTCGTGTTGCCAGTCAGCTTTAACACCCCGAGGCTCATGCCAAGAGGAATAAAGTGCGGTAGTAATCCAAGATGAAGGGATTTTGGGATTATCGCTGCATATTCTGAAAGTTGCGTGTTTCAAATAGGAGTTTTTAAAAGCGCAGCGAGAGCCAGGACTTCTGCTTTAGTGACCATAAATGGAGAAAAACCATTCGAATCCTCTCGTGTGGAGCTGTGCGCATGACTGACACAAACTGGAACGCACAATCACAGGTATAATAAAAGTTGTTACCTTTAATAATGGAAATATTGATTTTCAGACAAAAGAACAGAAAGTACTGAGAGCAAAATAATCTCGATACTGATAAATTACAGAAAACACATGAGATGCATCGCACTTCTCACAAATAAGCAGCCAGACGTTAAGATCACATGACGACCAAATTTACACACCTGAGGCACACAGGAGGGGTTGGTTTCCATGCCACATTTACACCAATATACAGAACGTTAATACACTTAAAATACCATACTATACCATCCACCATTCAGCAGAGGGGAAGGGACACAGTGGACCGAAGGATTGGCAAATAAACCCGTGCAATGACATTATATCTCTCATTTACAAACGGCACATTTAAAGAGATTTTTTCCTTGCAGTATCAGCTATACTTCATGGCAAGTCTCTGCGGCTGCATATTCAATTCAGTATTACGTTATGAATCAGTTCCACACACGTACAGCTGAGCCTGCGACTCAGCCATATTGTGACAGAAACAAAAAGAAATTTGAAACATAACAGAGTATTGCCTTTCTTCCAAATCACGTTTCGTGTTTAACTGAAATCACGCGATGATGGAGAAGATGGGGCGAAGTGATTTCGATGAAAATGAGCCGACGTGAAATGAGCAAATTCTGCACGCGCTGTTAGAGACCGTACATGCAGCGTCTGTGACAACAACAGCAGGATTTTAAAGATACTTTTGGAAGGTAGGAGTTTTCAATGAGGACGTCTGGGTGGAGCTGAGGCTCTGATAGGATGAGACCTCTGTCAATCAAACGAAAGGCCTTTAAAGACATCGTATAGTAATAAAGACTTCATATCTTCTTGATGGGAACATTTTTTTTTCAGGTATATTCCTCTAATGCTCACTACTTGTTGGTTACCTCCTTTGCTCAATTGGAGATCTATCCATGTGTAAAAAGGAGAAAACAATATCTTCTCTCCAAAATACAAAGTCAGACTGTTAAAATAAGCAGTTAGGATATGAACTGATCTAATTATATTTTCATTAAAGGGATCTTAAGACTTAAAAGAATCTGAGGAGTCCTCATCTACGTCCCACTTCTCATCCTGCTGCGTCTGTCTGGATGTAACTGGAAGACTCCGATCTTCCTCAGGTTGATGTCACAGACCCTACATAGTTTTTTTTCTAAGACTAATCCCTTCTGGCTGTGAGAGCATCATTATGCTCTCAAATACAATCTGAAACACTGCTCATTTCACAAAATAGTTTCCAGTACTACCACTCTTGAGTCAGTTTCTGCAGAGCACTGCTGAACTTGAGGTAGTTACGAGTAAACTTTGCAGAATTGAGTCAAAAATATTCTAAAGAAAATAACAAACCTGCACTGGTGTGAGACCAAAATCATCATCATCGTCGTCTGGTCATAATCTGATGGACTACATGGATAAAATGTATGGCATCCACTGAATTCTAAACTGCATTTTTATACCTAGATTGCGGTAAAACTGAGAAAAGTGACATCAAAGTTTATCTTCCATCTTAACATAAGGACTAGTAGCACATAATTAAACAGTTTCTCTTGATTTGAACTAAAAGTCAGAAACAGTCACTGTGCCTCTACAGGGCAGGACAGGCCTCCTAAAACCTTGTCAGTTAACAGACACAGTGATTTAAGTTCATATATCGGTTTGTCAGTGACGTCACAGCCATTATTGCGTGGCACATAAGGGATAGTAAATCCTCATGGTTATGGCTTATCACACTAAGCGGTAGGCATCTTTACAATACAGACAAAACAATGTGATGTAAACCTTCGAGGGGCCTCACAATGAGATGCTAATTTGGTCCATTTTGACACAGTGCCAAAGGTGAAGAAATGCTTGCAAAAGTGCTCAATGACGCAACTCTGCATTAAGTCAGAGATAAGGCTGACTGCAGATCAGTTTGGTGGTACAAACCGTCCTTGGAGGCAGAATTATTACAGTCAGTGGCTGGTTGGGGCAGGCTGAAGAATCACAGTGTCGTCCAAATTAAATGAAGAGCAACAATAAAGGAAAAGATCACTGGCACAGACTTCCTGATGTCGGCAGGTGAGTAGGTTAATTGACCATTCACTAGCCCCTCCCCCAAACAGTGGATTTACATGTTTGGTGTCTTTAACCGTTAAAAACACAAGAGTACACAAGCAAATGAAATCAGGGATGGATTCAACAGCATGTTCACCTGTTCTAATGTAAGCTGCTAACCTGTGTACTGCCTACACTGAACACTGTCTTACTTGCAGGGATAAGGAATACTTTATGTTATTTTGTGGGGTTAAAGGTTACATAAAACTGCTGCTGTGCAGAAACAAGTCCTGGATGCTACATGAAGTGGAGGCTAACTATTCTGCATTTGTGATTTGACAAACAGAAAGCTCAACAGCTGACAGGAGTAAGGAAGAGGGTGAATGAGGGTCAATTAACCAGATGACACCTGTGATTCTTTGGCTCCACCCACTGATGCTCAATGCAACCAATCACATCATTTTCAGGTTTTTTTGGTAATGAGCACTGCAGTGAGTATTTTGTCAAGCTAATGCACGTCGTAGCTTATTAATGATGTTAGTTTTTCATTGTTTCTGCCTATGAGACTGGAAGGCAAAACACAAAAAAATAACTTCCCTTAACGTGTCAAACTTCATAGCTTCAAATCAAAGTGGCATAAAAATGATTATTAGCATTATTATTGCACAAATGCAAAAAAGGGCAGTTATCTTTTTGTGGTAGTTTGAGTATTAAACATAATGGCAAAATGTACAACTTTACACAGACACACACGCACACATACACACAGGCATACACACACACATGGCCATAAATTTTATACACCTTCATGCATTTGAATAAACTGCAATTTAAAACATAGGGCATTATTATTATTATTATCATTATTATCATTATTATTATTGTTGTTGTTGTTGTTGTTATTATTATGATTGTTATTATTATTTAAAAAACAACAAAAACTTTGGAATCATGACAGGTCCATTTAAACAACTGCTTACTGCTCACAGATTTTCAAATGTCCTTTAACTAAAAACACACTGCACACACTGTCACGTTGAAATTTCTCACTAAAAAAGGAGGAAATATGCGTTACAGTTTTCAGTTTTGTTATTCAGGCTTATTTAGTTTGTAGTTATGTAGCCGACTACAAATGTCTTGATAACTTCCTGCTAAAAGAGCATTTTACAGATTCTCATTTTGTGATTGTGCTCTGCATGGAAAGCAACAAATACAATCGATGCAACAAGCTGTTGCACTGTGGATCAAACGAGGAATTATTTTCTCAAGTGTCACCATGCTAACAATTTACAGGTTCTTGCTGTTTATAAACGAGTTATTTGAAACGCAAAAGTTTTAGAGCTTAGTCATAATTATGACATAATCTGGTGTTACTTATAAAGAAAACCGGTATTCAGTTGCTCTCTTTATAGAAGAGTTAACACCATAAGCTTTTGTTGGTTATCTGTTAAAATAGCGGTAGGACTTTACGTACGACATTCATTAAACATTTACATGCAGCTCCAAATCAGAATGAGTGTCTGCTTTGCTACCACTGCAGGTGTTGCACACACATTTGACAAAAAAAAGAAAAATGAAGAGGTGATGATAAATTATCTGCAATCCCAGCTGACATTAACTGTGGAGTGTAAAGATGAATAAAGATATGCAGTAAGATGTTGATGTACAAGCGAACCTTTTCTGCCTCAGTGGAAATTTAAGCACATTAAGTCTCAAAATATTATATCCTCACCTGTCGCCTTTTAACACACAGCAGTAGTAACCATGACACAAATCCCCCACAGAATATACACCATAGTGCTATTCACAAAGCACAAAACGCAAAGAAAAAGAAGAACAGCAGGGGAAGATCTGGGCTGTGATGGAAGACGATGGCTGTAGGCCAGTACAGCATTTGCACCTTGTGAAATCACAAGCTCAAAGGTTGGTTCGCTCTGTGATTGTTTTCTTGACCCAGCGCGGGGGGGATTTTTTTCTGTTTTTTTTTTCCTTAAAAAGCACTTTGGTAATGTTAGGTAGAGGAGTCACTACGTAAGCCAATGTGTGTCTACAGCACATGGATGTGTGAGAAATGTGGCTGCTGGCGAGATGCTCAAAGTCGCTGGTGAACCGTGAGGATTCAGTACGTTTCTCAGGAGCTAACCGGAACAGTTTCAGATAAGAATATTGCTGTAGACATCTGCAAACAGTTTGGAAGCTGTGTGAAGCTGTGTCAATTAAATAATAAAAAGAAATTGAACTGAATAAATATATATATATATATATATATATATACCCAGAAATGAAGAGTTTCACCGGACAAACAGAATGCAGAATAACAACTATATACCAACCAGTATGAGCTAGATTATGATTATTTACTGTCGTTATTCACCACTAGAAAGGCCAAGCTGACTGCTCATCTGACTGTAAGGGACGTTCATGTGGTTTATTTGTTCTATTTCAACTTCAAACACCTCAAATTACAGAGTCACAATACCTGAAAATGTTTCTGTCCATGAAAGGAAAAACTGCCAAAATAATGGTTGATGCTTATATGAAGTGATTTCTTCACCTGGTCTTTACTGGCATGAGAAACAGGGGAGAGACGCAGTGATCAAGCTGAATAAATGTTAGAGAAATCTGAATGGGATTTTGTGTGATTCTGTGCCTGCACTGACATCCTTCCCCTCTAAAATGTTTAACCCTTTAAAGGTTTGACATCGTCAGTCAGCACCACGGCCGCTTTCATCTAAGAGCCCCAAAATCTTTTTGGCCTTTCTAGTGATAAATGAACGGCGGGTTGCAACAGGTGTTAAACTTCACAAACAGTGAGAGGGAGAGAGCAGGAAGAGGAAGCTGAGGCTCTGATGAGGAAGGAGACTCCATTAACAGATTAACCAGTCGGGGTTTGCTTCGTTTTTTATAACCTGACTGCTGACAGACAGAGGAAGCTTGTGGGGAAGAATCTTAGTCAGAGAAGAGGCTGGCGAAGGACTGTCGGAGGCTGCGGATGGTCTCGGCTTTGGCCTCGTCGTCGGTCAGGCTTCCTCGTAGCGTCTCTGTGAAGGTGTTGGTCAGCGACTGGGATTTGCTGTGCAGTGAAGAAAACAGTTAGTGGGTTTAGTACTTCTTCAGCTAAGAGGAAACGTTAGCCCCATTGCTCCTTTTTAATGACTAATGACTTTTATGACAGAACATGGATTTAAGGTGAAGCCTCCATAACAAGAGTAAGCATTTCACATTTGAATAGTAAAAGTAGTTATCTTATATGAATTCTAAGCATATCTTATGTGAAAAATAGAGCTCACTTCAGCTGTGGTGACTGTTTCTGGGCTCCGGGCCCGGAGGAGGCGGGGATGGGACCAGGCTGGAAGGCCTGGCTGGGTGAGGTGGTGGCTGAACGGGCTCGCTGAGGTGAACCTTGAGCCGACTGGGATGGAGAGGCTGAAGCAGAGCGGTGCCCCCCTATTATAAGCACACACAAACGACACACAGATGAGTCATTTTACTAGCACGGCCCTGCTGCAGCCAGTACTCTGTCGCAGTAAACAAACAGAAGTGTCTCCTACCTCGTCGGGGCTGTGTGGTCTGTGGATGAAGGGACACAGAGTCATTATTGAGTCATGCACATACAAATGCCCAGCCCTCACTGATTTACCAGACACCAACAGCTGCAGTTGTCAATCATTTGTCAGGCATGAACATTACTTCCTATTAACGACACAATCTGTGTCCTGTCTCCCGAGATCTTCATTTAAACAAAACAAAAAAAAAACTGCACATTTAGGAAGCTCTAGTGGAAGATTAAAAGAAAATAATCCTGGGCTGGGCTTTGCTTTTGACACCCTGGATGTATGATGAAGACGTGGATATCATTATCAAAGACTTCAGTCCTTCTACAGCTGAGCTGGTTGACAGATGTGACTTCTGCTGTAAAGTATATTATCAACAAATCTATTCATTATTAGCAATATGAGCAATAGTGGTAGTACTCATATTAGTGCTGTAACTGCAGTAACATCAGTGATAGTATCAGTAATGGTAATACTGTCCTCCATAATGTTTAAGAATTACAGCAGATTATATTTTAACAACAGTATAAGTAGTATTGACAAAAAATATTATTGTACTTAAAATAACAGATTCAGTAACAGTAGTTGTCACAACCGTACTGTAATAAGAGGTAACCTGATCACAGTATCAGTCGTGGTCATGGTGTAAATGTAAACATTACTATAAACATTAGTAGTTTTTTACAGTAACACCAACAGCTGTAGTTAAGTGTTGAGTGTGTGTAAAAGTGACGTGTAAGGTTTAATGCTCTGATGTACCTTGACGGAGGAGGGCTGAGGTGTGGAAACTCCCAGCAGCACCTGGGCCATCTTGTTGATGACCAGCTCGGTGATCAGCTGTTTATCTTCCTCGACATGCTCACCGATCAGAGGCATGGAGCTGTCCATCACCTACGCATACCGGAAAAAAAGGAACAAAAAAGAAAAGAAAAAGAACAGCCTGTGAAGTTCATGGATGACCGTTTCAGCAAAAATGGCACACAACTGAAAATGTATCATTCCTCCACTAGATGGCACTATAACACCTCCTATCATCAAAATAAGACGCTCAGGGGCTAACTGCTGTCAGTGATAATGGACTCTGTGGTGTTTTGCCAGATATG
Organism: Amniataba percoides; assembly: GCA_037176925.1. Classification (NCBI taxonomy): domain Eukaryota; kingdom Metazoa; phylum Chordata; class Actinopteri; order Centrarchiformes; family Terapontidae; genus Amniataba; species Amniataba percoides. Next base: position 13,862,702 of record JBAJHX010000002.1, on the reverse strand, counting down.
AGTCATTTGAGAGAGATCTCAGACAATATAAACTAAACAACGCTCTGCTGCCCTTTAATACAATTTATTGCCGGATGCACTGAGCATGACACCGACTTTTCTATGTGTTCCCATGCACTATCACACTCCTCAGAAAGCCCCTCGTCCTGGACCTCTACATCCTCTGCCGGACCACCACTACAGGGTGGTTTGGCAGTTTTTATTCAGGGAATTGAGACGCTGCAGAAAGATAGGACAGAATGTGTAATGTTTGCTTTCTCTTTAAAAATCCTTCCAAGCCGTCAGCCCCTGAGCCCTCTCTGAAAATAAATCACAAGAACCAAAGTAAGGAGAGAGATTTTAATAGTTTTCTGTGCATGTGTAGCTTGAGATGATGAATAGTTTCAATTTAAGGGCTCAGGAGACAAAAATGTTGCGAGCTCCTGACCTATTCTCCTTTTAAGCAGCAGATAAACTGCACAAGTATATTTGAACTCATCTTTCAAAATGACTGCTGTTTTCCTGTGCCACCCTCTGATGGGCAGAGATGGCCCAAAATTAGAATTTCCAGTGAGCAGCAGATAAAATGTGACTCCATCTGTAAATATTATGTTGCCCCGGGCATGACTTAGAAGGGCACAGACCACATCCATTGCCATACACAAATAATTAACCTCAAAGAAAAAACAACTTTCCCACCGCTGCAGCTCACATGCACATACACGTGTGCTGCAGAGCCGCGGAGCGCACAGGGCTCAGAGACCTGCCGTCCTCCTCCCCGAGGACCAAAACAAACAGGAGCAGAGAAATGTGGCTGTTGGCACCGCTGGCTCGGATGCAGATGCCCGGCGTGGTGGGATGAGGCTGCTGCACCGCGCCCCGGCCACAGGCTGTAAACACAGCGCCGGGAATGCGTGTGTGTGCTGATCCTCGTGTACACAGTGTACACCGAGCAGAGCCCGACCATGTGCTGCAGAGAGCGTGCAGGGATCCAAACAAACACTGCACAGACTCGTGTCACTACACGGGCCTCCACTCTCCTCTGGAAGAAGTTGTTTTCATCAGTGGTATCACTTAAATTAAAGCATGTGGTGTCACTTTTGATGGTACGAGACACTACTGATGTTCGCTTTGCAGGGTGAAATGCCTCTTTAGGTTTGTTTCACACCATTAGGAACATACAGAAAACAGATATGTGCAGAAAACTAACAAGTTGATACTTTTTTCAACTGATTAACTCTTTTCTCTATAAATTGTCTATAAAGGGGGTTTGTTTTGTCCAAGCAAGATCCCAAATGCCCAAATATTTAGCTCAACATTTATGCAAATATTTATGCCTGAATGCAGTTCCGAGCCAATCACAGCTGAGCAACTCTAAGTACGCTGCAGGCCCTTAAAACCTTCAGCACACGTTGAAGCTGTCTGCGTGGGGCTGTGGTGAGAGTGATGCTGCTCATTAAAAGAGTTTGGAAGGTGGTGTCTTGTCTTTTTGCCTTTCCCAAACCAAAACCACGAGTGGAATGGATCAAATTGTGTTTATCTGCTCTAACATAAGCTGCAAGCGTTGGCATGTCCGACCAACTAGCTGACACCCTACACCAGAAAGTCAGCTGTAGACACCTAACGTTGGCTCCAGCTGTGAAAATCTGCTTTTGAACTGTCAGCTCAGTTGGCAAAATGGTGGCTAAAAATAAACGAGCCATTGTTTAAAAAATGACAATGAATTTTGATGTTAAATCAGCCACAATTCCCCCTGTAAACTCCACATGTGCCATGGGAGAATGGAAAGTTTGACAGGCGCAGCCACAATAACTAAAGGGGGTGTGACTAAGCCAAAGGTCAATTAAAGAACCACTTAAACGTCTGACGACGGCTCTATCTTCTGCTACATGCACTGAGTGTTCCCACCATTTCTGCTACAGTATGGGAAAAGGCATGTTTTTATATACTGTGCAGAGTATATAAAAGTTCCATCCAATAAAACATGACACATTTTGGTAAAACCCAGCCAAGCCACCCTTGATCAAGTCTCAATCAGGTCCCTTTAGTTAAACCCTTTGCTGATGTTAAATCCTCTCCTCACATCAGGTTTCATGTGGCGACATGTCAAAACCACAAAGTTAAATTAAAATCTTGAAATCTTGTTTCACGCATTCTTGGATGTAATGAATCCAGGGAATCCAGAGTATTGAAAAAAAACATCTAAAATCCAAACCGAGTTGTGCCAAGGTTTCTGACTTTTTTTCCCTTTGTTTTTCAGAGCAGTTTGGGATCTAACCATTTGGGCTTTGTGCCGTTCGACGCAGAACCACTACCCATACCAGAGAGCCCTTCAGAGCCCTTCCCTTTCTGTGTACCCAGCTTCTTGGCTAAGATTTGGCGGTGAGGTGGGGCGTGGCACGGTGTTTTGGCCAGTTGAGTCATTACCACAGGGGACTGAGCAGAGGCCTGGCAAGCGACCGCCAGGCCCCACTTCAAACGGCGTGCGGTGGCAAGCAGAGCCGGGATCCACCCTGCTGATTTATTAGGATACAGAGTCATCGAGCAGAAGACTGGAGCTGCCACTGGCCTTTTCAGCACTGGAACACAGAGGTGTTATTCTGCACTTTTATTGAGCTGCACAGCGTTCTGTCTGGACAATATACCCTGCTGCATGGGAAAGTTCACAGAGCGCAACGCGTGAAATGTGCTCATTCAAAAATTACGGTACGGTTGCGGTTCAGGGTCGGGCAGAGAGAAACAACTTGAGCTTTAAGATAGCAGCCTTTATGTGACAACTTTATCTGGATAAAAATAAAACATATACCATACCAGAAGAACAAGGAAAAGTGATCACTTCCTGTTCATAACATGCGCCACACACATGCCAAAAAAGCTGTTTGATGTAGCATTTAATCGTAATGCCACTTTCCTTCCTGTGTGAAAATGTCCTTGTGTCATGTCCTGTTGTGTGAGTGTTGCTGTTTTGTGTTGTTGGGTGTTCATATGTCATGCAGCATCACATTGCTCCGAGCTGTAATATCATGTGACACCCTGTCATGTCATATCACAGATCATAATGTGATACATAGCACCAGAGGTGAAAGAAGTATTGAGATCTCTTACCTCAGTAAAAGTAGCAATGCTGCAGTATAAAAACACTCTGTATATAATGATGTTTGTCATTCTAGCTGCTCTGTGGAGGTGTTCTGTGTTATGTACACAGTTTAGTTTGAGTTTTGAACTGAGACATTTCAGTTAAAACCAGAAACATGTAATGGCAGTGGAGGAGGTGTCAGTGAAATTTGTGTCAATCCATCTTATAGATGCTGACAGTGTGCACGGGATAAGTGACCAGTTTTACTTCTAATGATGCCAGATGACTTAACAGGGATCAGTGAGTGGCTAAGTAAGAGTTATCCACCGAGGAGCACAGTAAACCACATTTTATGGCACTCCATCCAGTGGTTATTTCAAAGTACAAAATGTCAGCCTGCCCGTGGTGGTAGAAGAAAAATCAGATGTTCACCAAAGTCAACGGGCTTTATCGTCTGGGGCCCCTGAATGTTGGTACAAAGATGTCTTAGCTACAGTATGTTGTCATGATAGTTCAGTCTGCTGAAAGAGATGGGCTGACAGACCAACACTGGCTAAAAATGTCACCATACTGTTTCAGATGATATTAGAAGCACGTCTCTGTCATATGATTTCACATGATGTTACGCTGCTGTGTTGTATAGTTACTGTGATGTCATCTGACACGAAGATGAGCCGCGTCGTGATTCTGTGGGATATCACGTCGCGCCGTCCTCCGTACACTTTTCCTCAGCCAGTCGACACAAAGCTGCAGTTCGCTCCACGTTAATACCAGCTGCAGTAAACTCCTAATGAAGTGCCTGTGAGCAGCTCATTACTTTTCATTAGGGAGAGGTGTCATGGCTGATGTCTTAGTCTGGAGGAAAAAAAAAAAAACAGATTCCCACTGTGATGCACCGACGGCTCTTCCCTGTCGCGGGTAATTAAATTCTGTCATCTTGAAGGGTTAGAGAGAGGCGGCTAGATAGAAGAGGCGAGGAGGAGGAAGTGTCGCCCGTCAGAGAACATTGTTACTCGACGGTGTGTGTGTCACCAGTTTCTCCATCCAAACAGTCCGGCTCAGAGACCACACGTCCCCGGAGAGCTGGTAGATATTTCCTGAGATAGTTGGAGTGTTTAAAAAAAGAGGTTATTTTCTCACTGCTGACCTCACCCGGTGTATGGATAGGAAGAGATATGATGTCACTTACCAGACTGTTTCCTCAGATTCGAAGACACAGATTCTAAAAACAAATCTGATCACAGATTATACAACTATTCGCCTCCTGCTCCTCTCCTGGGTATCATTTTTGAAGGATGTTTCCCACACACATTATCCTGTTGCACGTCTTAAGTCATTAGTCATCCCTGTTAGAGGATTTCTTTTTAAAGTTTAGGTTGTGCGATTCACTTCTTTACTGTTCTCTCAACTTTCCTCATCTTCTTCCACTTCGGCTCCTGATTTCCTGTTTTGCCAAGACCCCCACACAACATGACTAAACCCGCTTGAGTCTGTTTTTTTATGTGCCAGTGGAGAAAGTGACAACAGTACTGATAGCAGGCCGAGATGCTCATTCCATCTGGGATGAAGCAAATCACATCCCTTAAAGCTCAGCTGTCTTGTTGCAGAATCGTATTTCAGTCTATCTTCAGCTCTTATGGAGGTAGAAATTGACTTCTGTGCCTCTTCTATTATGTTTTTCGTCCTGTCTGATTGTTGAATACTGGGGCAAAGTGGCAGCTGTAAAATAAGTATTGCTCCTCTCTGAGGGATGATGCTTTCGCAACTGAAGACAGACTGATAGAAAAACTTGATGGTTTTCTATCTAACAAAACAAACTGAAAGTATCTGGATGTAACATTTCTCTCCTGTTATTTTAAGATTTCTCTAGCATTCAGCTTGTTTTTTGGGGGGGTCTGTAAGAACTGGCTGTAAATACAAAAGTGACTTTCAAAGTGTCGAAGTCCACTACTTTTCCTCTGGTTTTGGTTTTAACCATCTTATGGGGGAATATCGAGCTCTTTGGCAGCTAAATTCTCCATCACAATCCCATAGCTAGCTGCAGCTCTGTGTTTGCTTTGGTGCTGGGAAGAAAATGCACCGCGGTTTTTATTTTGCTGAAAACACCTTCCTGCTGTGGTGGTTTAGGACCTGCATGGTGCTGACGGACATGTTTAAACCTTGGCGCCGTTCAGGTAGCATACGGTGGGTTTAACAGAGCTTATTTGTCAAAATTGTTGCAAGATGGTGACGAGAAGGTAAAACAATTAACTACAAGACACAAAAACACTCAAACCGAAGCGATGATGATTATTATCTGTAGTTTCATCAGTATGGCCGACGTCGTTCACATTACACGCGGTTAGTTAATCAGTGATTGACATAAAGATACTGACAGGGAGGGAAAGCTCCACCAGGTCAGCTGTGTCAGGACAAACAACGGCCTTTTGATTCGCCTGCAAACTGTAAATTGCACGCAGAATGCCCAACCTTACCGG
>JBAJHX010000002.1:13803381-13857070 GCA_037176925.1 Amniataba percoides | reverse complement strand
GCTGTGTCAGGACAAACAACGGCCTTTTGATTCGCCTGCAAACTGTAAATTGCACGCAGAATGCCCAACCTTACCGGTGGACTCCAAATAAACAGGCTGTTGGTAGACGCTGTGAGTCAACGGCAGACTCCTGATGTTGTTTTCATTCTCCTGCCCGTGTTTGGTCTACGGACTAATCATTCTTTCAAGGCTCTGATGATCATGGAACATCGAGTCTGGCTACTCCCTTCCCTGTTGACTTTCACTATGATATGATATGAAAAAAAAAAAGCAGGGGAGGATTGCAAGGTGATGTTTACTCTGGATTAGTTTTTTACCATGCGAGTCTGTTAACAACTGGTCCACAGATGACACGTGTAGGTAGTTCTTGGAAACTGCCAGGGAGAGGGAAACATTTGGAAGGGGCCAGGTTTTCCATCAATCCACCCACCTTTAAACCAACTATACAAACTGTGGGTGCAACATATTAGGTTTATCTTCCCAGTACAAAGTTTCAAGCCCTTTTTTTTTTTAAATTTCCCTCCACGAAGTTTGAGACTGAGCGTGGGTTTTGTTCTGAAAACAAACTGACCTCGATGATATAGTCGTTGCCATCTTTTCCGTGGACGGCCTTCACTGCACAGATGTCTAGACCACCAAACATCTCGGCGCAGGAGTCCACCCACAGCCGATATCTGGAACATAGTGACACCAACAGCTGATAAATCTGATAGTATTTCAAAACTCTGTAAGTCTTACAAAATGATGAAGGACAGGGTGGACTTTGAAGGGCTCGCATTTACGAACAAACTCGAACATTTATACTTGTTGCATTGCCAGTATTTGTACTTAAAAGCTGTGTCAGTATGTGGAATTGATAGATGTGAAGTATAACAAAAAGACAGATGCCTTTTGAAGGCATAAAATATAGAAAAGGAAGTAAATAGTCAAAACAGGTCTGCACTTTCCTGGCGTATCTTTGAGTCAGCTCACCTGTCAGTCATTGCGATCTGTTCCAACATGGCAGAGCCTGTATTAGCCTTCCAGTTCCCAGAGATGGACGTTCTCCTGCAAATCAAGGAAAAAAACACATTGACCGATGAATCAGTCTGCCTCAAGTTAGAGCTCTACAACATGTTAGCCACTCACAGCACTGGCATGTGTAGCTGACTGGAAAGGCCCACGGGAGACGATATCGTCAGTCCATCAGTGATGATGATTGCTATCCACACATTATGAGCCATTTAAAGACGTGTTGAGGCCAGAGGGAAACAAGATGAGATAAGGCTTGGCTACTCTGTTCCTCTGCTTTTGGTCAAGTAATTGTTTAGATACAGAGACTTGAAAGTTAAGAGGGTGTTGACTCACATTCTTTGTCTTCGTACGCTCGGCTGAATTTACAGAACAAGGTCTTTTGCTTCCAAATGGGTGTGTGGGTTTGAGGCAGGAATGGGACCGTGACTTTGAAAGAGTACAGACATCTCAGAATCTTGGAAAATAGCTATTCCTAATTTCATGCAGCACAGTGAAAAAAATAAAAAGTTATTCTAAGAGCTCAATATTGAACATAAATTGAGGGGTTGGCACAACTTGTAATAGCAAAGAGTTGTACTCTGATGCTAACTGAGTGATGAGTGCTGCCTTCTGCTGGCTTTGAGTCAAAGTTGCACTGTAGTGGCTAATTTTTTTTCTCAGCACACTAGATCTTTTGCCAAATGTATCACAGTTTTTGGAATAGTAATGTAAGGCTTGTTTTTTCTGTTTATATTTCTCCCAGTACGTGTAAACATCAACCGTGGCAACAAGTTAATCAAAGTACTATTGTGATTTTATGCCATAATTTCCTGCAGGCTTTACTGTTTTGGCATATTCTAGTTATGAAACTCTACCTCATGGCTGTGAATGTCGGGGTAAAGTCACTTGGTTCATTATACGCAGCCCTCCCTCACTTATATGTAAAGTAAGTTTGACTGTTGTAATGTGGAGATGTAATGCAAAACTGTCTGTTGCTGAAAGAGATTTCGTGACTTTCATGTATCAAAAAGCAGTGGACTACAGTGATTTTAAAAATGTCGGGAAATTTGATTCCCTGACCGACTGCTTTCTACCTGAGCACTCAACAGAGGTCCACTGAAGAAAAAGTGATCAGTTACATGAACTTAAACCAAAATATCTTAAGTGCAGAGAAACACTTCAGCAGATATTCTCCTTTGACATGAACACACACATCATAGAGGTCTTTGGTGCATGAATTTTATCAAATGATCATTTTCTTAGGCACATTTTATATTTTCATTTGTTGTTTTCTTTGTATGTATGTTTATTTGTTTTCTGATATTTATGTTTTTATTTTGTTGCAGTCTATCTCAGGCCTCAGCTTTAAATGAAGGTTGGAAATAATAATCTAAAGTTTCTGTCGTGTAAATGATTTGTATATTTTCCACTTCAGAAACTTTTTAAGGGGGTTAGGGGGAGCTTCAGCACCTCTGCAATGGCATCAAATGTGTCAGATGTGAAGATGCAGGTAGGGTGAAAGATCTTACATGTAAGCCTTGTAGTTGTTGCCGATCTTCTGGATGCGGATATCGTACTTGGACTGGACGAAGGGCTCAGTGGTGGCGTAAGTCCCGGCCAGAGCCACCACGCTGGTGATGTCCTGGAAGTCCTGTTGGTTTTCAACTTTGATCTGTGGGAGAGACGCCGCTCGTTAGTGAGCGGCTAATTAAAAGGCGCGCAGTCGAAGCTGGCGGTGGCTTCTCAGAAACCCACAGGAATTTCACACTTGTATACTGGCAGAATAATGAAGGGTCCCTGGATGGAAACATAACCAGGGGCGGCTTTGAACTACGTCACCTCTCTCCCGTCAAGTGATTAGACTGTAGACACAGACTGAGGGGAAATGACGCAATGGGAACCCATGGACACAAAACATAGCTCTTACATAAAACTCAGAGGCATTTTTCACTAAAACTTTTCGATAATGAGGTAAAAATGAGGTGTGAGCTTGTAACATAGGAAGGAAACAACTAGTTGCCCTTAAGTGGTAGTCTGCCTCATTTATTGCTATCTAAACTTCACTGTGGAAACATAAACTCTCATCGGCTTCCTCACTCCACTCCACAGACGTCACCTGTCATTTAAACAGCCTTGCTCTGATGTCTTCTTCTTTGGATTTTCTTTCTCACTTAACTCTGTGCATGCACAGATTTATGAGCTGTATTCCATCAGGTCATGGGAAATGGGACATCTTTTCAGACAGACTCATTAATCAGCAGCTTCAGTGTATGGCAAACTGTCAGAGCCCGGTGTCTGAGATGCAAAATGATTCAGTCCAGAGCTTGCACTCACTCATCGCCGTGCTTCTCACTGGTACCATCATACTGGCTGAAAGAGGAGGAAACAGTGAGGTGCCATCATAAAAAAAAATCATGGCAAACAAGAAAGAGAATCCAGGAAGCTCTGGTTTTACTTCAGGGTCTCACTCTGTTTCACTCTAAGAACGAGTGGGTAGTGTGTGTAAAGGTCACCAACAATGTGACAGCAGTTGTCTGTTGATCTAAACTCGGCTTCGTGTCCTTTCTAGACGTGTGCAGGGTACATCAGTTTTTCCTCAGACGCTAATATACACTCCGTTCTGCATGACTCATGGCCTGATGTGTAAAAGTACTCAAAAGTATCTCACTGCCAGATCAACATAAAGAAAACAGCTGTATTGTGCCATACATGATGTAAGTATGTTCAGTATATTGCTGGATACTGATCAATGGAATGAAAAAAACTGAATGGAAATTAGACCCTTTGTGAGGTCTTAGGAAACTGTTTAATGCAGTTTTTATAAGGGTTTAACTTAATGCATTGTCACACACAAACAAATCCTAAAACTGCTGAGAATGAAATACAAACTGTCCGGGTGGAACAAAGATCTCAAGAGCTTTTTAAAATGATGCAACCCTCACCAAAAAATGAACAAGAGCACCGGCAGTGGGGAAACAAATTAAGTGAAATTGAGCAAGAGTGTGAATGGCACCGAAACAATAAAAAACACGTTGAAATGTTTATAAGAAGGGTGGGCAACTTTGATAGTTGATGTGGTCCAATAAACAGTGTTGTTACTTTGATGGGTGATAAAATGGAAAACATGGTTGGAACCCACATTACAAAGCTGTTGCAAATAAATCAATTAGTTTCTCCAGTGAGCTCAGAAAGCAGACTAACTTTAATTTTTCAAGCTGATAAAGCTCAGATGTTGACTTTTAAATGTAACAATTTCTCATGAGGCTGAGGCACCAGCAGTAACACAGCACACACACTGGTGTCTATGTGGGGAACGTTTGAGTTATTAGGGAACAGCAGCTGGAACAAATGATGCTCTCTTTGGACCTTTGGTCTGGTCTCATAATATCTGATTTATTTTAAGTTAAATGATGTTAGCTTATAAGAAAGTCCAAACTATACATTATTTCAGTGGATGTACCTTTACTCACATACAAGTGGAGGTTGCCACTGACTAAGAGCTGCAAGTAGATGTCTAGATAAGCCAGCATTTCCTGTTAAAAAAGGATGTTTGGCTCAGAAATAAAAGTCCCATTTTAACATGTTGATATGATACTGTTAACTTGTACACTGACCAGCATACAACATCAGTATACCAGAGGTTTCAACAGTTTCAAGTATATATCTGAGTAAAATCATCAACAGCTTGTCAATATGCATTTTCTATGAGAACAAGTTACGTGATATTACTTGTAAACTGTTTTTACTGGCTTGAGTTCCTATACAAGTTATATTTTTATTGCATTTGGCTGTGTTCAAACATCAACTTTTATCCCTATGTTCTACTAAACCTACTAAACTGAGTCATGCAACTTACATTTACATTATGATTTTAATGGTTTTACTCTTAAGAATGTATTACTTTCTAATGCAAGCAGCCTGCATCCAGCAGACATGCAGCAAATCTCTCAGAGTGGTTCAGCCATAGATAACTGATGCAAAAATACAGATAAAGAAAATCTGCACCACCATCGGCCACTGATCATACCAGACCAAGCAGGGCTGCACACACTGTGTGTACTGAAGTGAGAAAGAGTGTGCTTTATATCTTATGGATTCAGTGTATCATTTGTAAGAGGAAAATGGTTATTTTTTGTTTTAAAAGCTACATAGTGATGTATTATGATTCTGATTTGAACCTTGCCTGTTTACAGCAAGTGGGCAGAAGTTGAACCAACAAAATGAAGTGAAGTGGGGAGGTGACTCACACTGTGGCTCCGGAGGTAAAACCTGATAGCTGGTGGCAGGTCCAGCTCTGAGCTGAAAGCACGCACATCCATCCAGAGCATTACGCAATTCCTCAGAGAAACTAAACACACCGTAATGATGCAAACAGAAAGTAAAAAGGTAAGCCAGAGAAGGTGAAACACTGGCACAGAGATGAAGAACGGTGCCTGGTGGAAAAAGTCATGTCACACTGGTCAGTGTCCAGATTAAATGACATACTAGCTGAAATACAGAGCCTGACCAGTCTAAAACCACGTAATGGGAAAGTTAGGTAAAACACTTTACTCTGCTACTGTTAAAACGCTACTGTTCAATAATGTTTGTCAAATGAAAAAGGCTAAATCAGTATCTGCACTGAATACTCAGTCTATGAAAATATGAATATTTAAACACGATCAGCGTCTAGTTTCTAGTTCTAGTGTCTAGACAGCATCTGTTTCTAGACACTTTCATTGACCTCAGAACTCAGTATGTTACTTTGTCACACTGCACTGCCAACATTTGGATTTTTTAAAAAGGCTTCATTTCATTCACTGTGACTGAAAATCAGTGAAATGAGATGACAGGCGAGAAGCTACAAACATGTCTACTGGTGATAGGAAAGGCTCATTTGTGACATGATGAAATCCAAAGCAACAAAAGTAAAAAAAAAAAAAAGACTCATGTCTTTCAGCAATGCATCAATTTCTATTTATCTATTAGCTAACATAAGGCACACTAAACCACTGGTCATACCAGACCATGTGGGGGTGTTGCAGCAAACTCCCTGAATGTATCAGATAAGGAGAGGTTATAAAGTGTATATATGTATTTTTATATGTTTGATCAGAGGTGAGAGAGTTTTGATAAGGCCTAGTGCCTAAAGTTGATGAAAGTTCTACCTGAACCCTTCAACTTATGGGTGATGTAATATTATATGGTCAGTGTTTGGGTAAGTAAATATAGTATTACCAAGCTAGAAATGAAAATGAATTTTCTTTGATCCACTTTTAAAAGCATTTCATTCTGTCAACAGCAAACAAAACAGCACTGACCTAAATCCCACATGTTCCTGCTCGTTCTCAGAGCTCTGTGCGGTCCGAGAGGTTAAACGAGGTCCTGCTCAACAAGGGCCTGCCAAGTTCCCCCTCCAGCCTTATGGGAAATTCTATAGCATGTCTGGCTCCTGAACAGGAAACCAAGCCCATCCAGACAGACGAGGGCAAAAGACATATAGGAAGAGTCTCCCACATGAAACCAAATTACTGGAGGGAGAGAGCGAGACATGTTCGGGAGAATAAGTGTGTGAACTTTCTTATCATCGCTTGTGTAACTCCGTGTCTTCAAATAAACAAACCTCCAAATCCATTTATGAAAGAAATGCTCTTCAGTCAACAAGGATGATAGACATCAGTCTACACTCATTTTCATGCAGCAATCATGCTGAAATTGTTTGTCGGCCAGACAGTTGTGTAAGAAAACATCAAAAGTGAGACTGTACTCAGACTTTATCAGTGATGTGTCTGTCTGTGTGCTCTTCAGCCTTTCTAACAATCAGGTATCTGATCAGTGCGCGTAAGGAAGGAACACGTTACGCACCTGTGATGTCATGATTTGGCCACAGTGGCTGATTTTAAAGATCATGGAGCGACATTACTGATTACTGGTGTTTACAAACCAGAGCAGACAGATTTTGAGGTTTCCGATCTCGTCTTGATCTTTCCAACCTCAGACCAGTCAAAGCCGTGATGATATCACATGTTTGATTTGCATGACAGGAATCTAGATAAATCTCAGTGAGCTGGTGTCCATGGGAGTGTGATGCAGACACTTTTCACAATGTGTGTTTTTGTTATTTTGAATGTTTGCCGTATTTCTAGTGAAAGGAATAAAAAGGCATATTGAGGGGTCTGACTGCAGCTTTGGGCAACACCCACTGAGATCATTGGTTCATGACAGGAAGGCACACATAGATCACTGTTTTACGTAAAACAGGAATACTAGGACAGCCAAAGTAGACATCAGTCAGCGTCTGAGGCTTTCTAAAATGGTACTATGAAACAAAAAAAAGTGAGTATTCATTTGGCACTGTTCAAAGTTTGCTTGCTAAGCTAGCTGGGTTCAGCCAGTCCACACTATTTAAAGATCAAGCTGGTGCAGATTACATAAATTAATTAAGAAATTAAGAAATAGTTAGCTTGCTGCACATGTTTCTTCAAATAATGCTAAGATAAGCATTTGATGAAAGGTAAGTTCAATTACATGAGAGAAATAATATTACAATCTTTTTGAAAATCAGAAAAAAAGTCTTTGTGCTTTTAAATGTCCTGTTTCCTGATCAAAACATTAACAATCAACAAGTGTGTCTCTGTGAATCCAGTGATCAGTGTATGCATCTGAACTTAAAATCAATAAGTTATACTCAAAGGGAAAGACTATGCTATTGAATAAAGATATAAAATAAAGCCCCATAATCTACCAACATTACAGGTGCTGGTATGTATACCTTTACCTTTTATTTATTCTGACCTTTGGACAGCACATGGAAGCTCGCCTGTCTCTAGTCTGCATACTAAGATAAGCCTGGTATCAACCAAGGTTCAACTGGCAAGCAGTTCACTGATGAAACCTCCAAACTTCATGGCTAGGCCTCAAAGTTAAGGGTCTGTTTAAAAGTCTGGGGAAAATAAAAGCACCACTTAATGTGTGTGAGTGTTTTTGTCTGCGCACTTGAAGCGACTCACCTTTCCCATGCCAGCGTGGGCGTGCCCCATCTTGACGACCACAGGGTAGGAAGGGGTTGTAACCTGCAGACGAAAACAACATCAGATTACTGGCTGGTGTGATAATCCTGGTCTTTCCGTGTTTGGATGGGGGTGGTGGAGTTTATGTTTGCTTTCTTGGCACCTAAATGCAACTCCTACACAAAGTCAGTGTTAAATTAGAAAATGCTACCGTTCCCCCATCACCAGCAGGGTTGGTGGTCAGTTTCAAACTGCACTAGAAATCAAAGCAGGGAATTAAGTTGCTCCTTCAAAATGCTTTAACTGATTTTTTCCCCCAATTATACAAAATCATTTTTATACATAATGATTATCCCAACTTTAAATTAACAGCCAATATCACTGTGTTGTTTAAAAAATCATACAGTTGGGTTAAAATGTACTGTAAGCCTGTGTTAACCTCAAGATGAGAACCTGCAGACAAAACAGCTGGAGGCCGAGGGACTGACAGTTTGGAAAAGGATGTCACAGTAAGTAGGAACATTCAGAACTGTGCTTGGTGCTTTAAATATACAGTAAGACAGACGTGTGGTAAACGCCACATTGAGAGACAACCAACAGGGGAAAAGTATTTCCTTTCCTTGCAACTGTTTTGGATGTGTACATGAAGTGTCCTGGACCGTGGCCTTGCAAACCTAAAGCGGTCCAGTTTAGGAGGCGCGAGGTGGAGTCAGAAGAATGTTGGTTTATTACACAAAAAAACGAGGTTCTGGGAAGCTGGGTGGACGACCACAGATCATTGGGATGGGTTTAGACAAACCAGACAAACCACAAACACGCCATTTCTCATAGTTTGTAGAATTGAAGTGGACGAAACATCAACAGATTACTTCAAACCTCCCTGGGGTTTAAACGCCCCTTGATAAATCCACTGATATGACTGTAAATGGGATGTAATCTATGAGGGACTTTTCCAGTTTCCACTTTCTCTGCTCTTGTGTGTAACAGCTCTTAGCAACGGCAGGTTATGTAAAGGCCTCTTCAGTCAGGTTTACAGCAATTATGATAAGATTAAACAGACCTTTTGTGATTAACTGCTGATGTTTAAATGCAAATACCACATGGGAGTTTGCACTAAAACACTGCGCTCCTTCAGCGTGAGATCCCCAATGCTTTTATGCGTGTTGCACTTTCGCAGAGGCATGTCGACTTAAGAACCCAAAAGCTTACACAGAGTTCGCAGTGATTATCTCTGCGGCCACCTCCAGGTGAAGCACACAATTAAATAAATGATGTAACAGAAGACGTTCGGGCCAGAGGTGCGAAGCCAAATCATGCACGGAGATATACGCTCAGACCTGCGAGGAGGAAAGGAATGCCTAAACAGCTGCTATCGCTTCATCCAAACCCTGCGCGGCAGTTGACAGGACTCTACATCCTAATGTTGCTGTCAGCTTGTTTTGCGAAGAGCCCCGGACAGACATCGAGCTGCTTGAGGGCGTGAGCGCCGCTTCTGTTGACAGGTTCTGACAGTACAGGCCTGGCAAACATGCTGCCAAGATAAAGTGTACTCTAATTGTCTCTATTATCACTTCACAAGTGCCAGAATACAGAGGGGAGCTGAGACTGTATCGAGAGGTCCACTTTGTAATCCACTTTCATGTGCTCCACAGTGTGTACGTATGAGGCACTTGGTAAACTGTGAACAATTGTGTGTGGCAGAATTGTACAAGGTTTACACATTTTATGTAAATTTCAGTTATATTTATGATTGTAGTACTTTTTTTTTCTTACTTTACTATAACTGTGCTTTGACTGATATGCACCGCAACACCAAGGCAAATTCTTTGCATGTGGAAACCTATTGGGCAATTAATGTAAAGTGTTTTGAGCTAAATCAATTGAAGATTTGTTTGTGAGTCAATAAGCACGATATGATAAGGGTCTGCAGGTGGGTACTGCTTTATTATCTGACCCTATGAACCTATCTGGAAGAAACTCACAGTTTTCAATAGACCATGTCTACATCAGTTTTATATCCTCAAATTAATGTGTTAAATTAAATGAAGATATCTGGGGTCAGGTAGTTTTGCAGAAAAACTAGATATTGTAGAGATACTCTGAGTAACAGGCGCTAAAGGGGGCCTACTTTTAATTGAGATACTTTACAGTGACTTCCCACTTTAACAACACCACAGCAGGATAGTGGTTCTAAACATTCATACAAGGCAAATTAAGGATGTTTAAGGACTAAAATTTATTGATATACCTGTAATTATTGGTGATGGCCTACAACAAAATGAGCTTGAAATCTATGAGTGCCTATGTTTTACAGACACATACAGGGCTGGTCAGATGTGCAAACCCTCTGGTAGTTGCGTGTGCGTCACATGACGAATGATAAGGTCTTTGAGGTCTTCGTGAGTATGTGAGAAGAGCGCAGCAGGAGCACAGGGTGGATGTGTGTTTGTGTCTTGGGTGGACGGGGCTCCAGCCACCCACTCTGTCTGGACATATTCCTTCCAGTCATTCCCATCAGTGTGGCAATGACGGCAGAACATGAACATGCTGGGGAGAGACGACCACATCCTCCGCCCCCGCTGAAACTACAGCATCAGACGGAGACGTGCGCTCACTGTTGACTTCTGATGGACTCAGAGACCACAAAAAATGCAGTGTCATTGATATTACATTACCAGAAAAAGAGAACATAGACATCAGACTCCCTCAGTTCAAGAACATTTGCATGTTATGTTATGTTGATGCCATAAAGTTATCCCTGACATTTTAACATGACTGTCTGCAGGTTCAGTCTGGATCTTTCAGACTCTGCATACTGGCTCTTTTTAAAGCCAAAAAACTGTGTTAAAAAGTCTTTGAAGGGGTATAAAGTTAAGTTGGTCATTAAAGAGACAAAACAGCACGTTTACACAATCCTAAGATGGACTTGTAGCATCAATTTCTGTCTAGACACTCTCTTAAAACCATTTCTCTTCTGTGGAACAGTTTATTCTCTGCTAGAAGAAAGTTCAATATATTAACAAGCTTAAACTAGCAAATCCTCTAATTGTGGCATGATTTACTTCACTGTAAAATTTTGCCTCTTTAAACCCTGGTGTGACTAAGTGACCAGTCTGCAGAAACAAAACAAAAACAGTCATTTTTTATTGATAGAATTGGATTTATGTAATGATGTCATTCCTATTTTCTGCTGGTGTTTTATGAGTCTGGTTTTGTATTTTTGTGTCTTTTTAAAATAAATAAGTATTTTCATGTTCTTTGAAAAAGATTCAGCACATTAATTTGGTATTTTTATTCATTTTTATTTGGAATCAGCAATTTGAATGAAGTATATTTTTCCATTTCTTTGTGCATCTGTCTGTTGGAGCCTCCGGTTACAAAACAGAACATTCGGTGTCACTGGTGTGGCTGGAACCTTTCTCTCAGACATGAAGGAGGCTATTTTATGGGAAGAATCTTTATTTTGCACTGATTGACATTCTTTATGAGATTGTTCAACAAAACAAGTTTCCTTCCTTAGAAAAGCCCTGGTGGCCCGTGAGCCCTCAGATGTGGAAATTTTGGTTTAAAACGTCAGTTTTCTGTTTCATCCCAGCTGCATGCGCGCCACTTGGCCTTTTATTCCCAGCAGAAATCTGTAAAAGGCATCCAGTGTGGTAAAGACGTTAAGAAGTCACATGCTAAAAAAGCTAATTATATGGTGGGCGATTTCACCAGTCTAGGTTTTATTTCGCAACACACACGCTCCCTTCATTTACAGTAAATGTGCCAGACGACCAGGCCTGGCACATGATGGAAATACTTCAGGGAAGCCCATCCGCCCTCACATGCATCCCCTCCCTCTGGCTGTATATGCAAAGCTTGTTGTAAATGAGTCACTCAGGTCAGTGTCTCTGGTGAATCATGCTTCCAGAACGTCAAAACACCTCCATGTGATGTTCCGTTCCCAAAAACTGGAGTGGAGTGGAAAGTCTGCAGATCCCACTTACAAACGTAAGGGGACCACGACAGGCCTGTGTCCATTACTGACATTTTTAAAGACCCACACATGTTGCATTTCTTTCACTCCTGTCACATATTAGGACAACCTAAAAACTCACTACAAGATAATAAAACAACTGTCACCATTTTACAGCTTCTCTAAATAAACATACTCAGAAAAATAGACATTTTAAGCCTTTCCAAATCCATAAATACTGGACAAAGTGCCTCTGCAGAGAAAGAATGTGTGATAGAAGTGAAAAGTTTTGGCTGTGTTCAGCAATGTTTCAGCTACTAAATGGACTGCGTGGTGAGATTGTGCTGTCAGCTACTGTTTGAAGGGCCAAACATCAGCCATATTTATCTCAAATCTTGTCTACAGTAAAGTGAATGAAAAATGACCATGTCTTTATTTACAAACTGTGATGCTTCCACAAGTGACTAGAAGGTGTTACAAATAGAGAGGGAAGAGCATGAATGTGTCCATTTCAAAAGGAGAGTACAGGCTTGACATGGGATCAGTGACCCTATTCATTCATTTATTCCCAGTCAAATTCGTATAGTTCAGTAAAGTCATGTAAAACTTGAGTTAAGTATTGAACACAAAGCTGAGCAAAAATGGGTCACACCCTCTCCAGTGAAAAGTGCGTAGAGAGCAGTGCGGGCCTTCAGTTGCCGAGCAGAGGAAGAATGTTTCTTTGGGGGCACATGCATTATCCAACAAAACACATGGTGCATCCATCCTGCATTTATGACCTCTTAATTTTTATTATGGCCACTCAAACCTGCCACATCAAGAAGACATGAGGCGCAATGGCTTGGGTAGACGACGAGAGCGGGGGACCCCGACCCAGAATCCTTTTCAAGAGTCCGACCGCAGTGGGAGCAAAGACAGCCCGCCCACATCAAACCCTGCCCGCGGATTAAGTGAGCCTCAAGAGACCAATAATGTCTATCCTGCAAGTCCCAGCAAAGTTACTGACTGAATTCATACACCTGACAGGGATGGATTCAGCTCTCTTTGAAAAGAGCTGTATGTAAACGTTGGAGTCGTTTCAAATAAAGGCAGGAGTGTAACCTTTTACTTTGAACCATCATAAATGGGACAGGTGGGCACTGGAATTTATGACAACAAAAATCCCAGGGAAGATATTCTTTGTACTGTGATGATGGGTACAACAGCACAATATGAGGTGCAGATGAGCTTGATGAACACATTACCCTGTGGAGGTGTAAAGTTTCAACTGTTTGAACATATATAGAGCAATAAAACTGGAGAATCAAAGGAGGGTAACTGTATCAAAGGCAGCAGCTACTGTCATCAGTGACCCGTGATTGAAAAGCTTTTTTCTTTTTGCCTCTTCCAAACAGAGTTGCTTTGTGATGCCACGCAGTAAACACACAATCTTTACTTTGAATTTCCACAATAATAAGAGCATCATGAGGCAGCTGTATGCTATCAAAGTTAAATACATTGTGCTATACATACACATTTACATATGTTATACAATATCACACTTATGTCTTTACACTAAATATAAACCAGAAGCTGATTAGTTAGTTTAATATAAAATAAATGTAATATTTACTGTAATATGAATTAATCATTAATTCAAATCACTTTTGCAATCCTCTCCTACCAATGCTGTGTGCACTATGTATTTGTGAACTACTACCATCTGTCTTTCATTGCTCATGTCAGTATGCAGCCTCTATCTGCCTCGTGCATGAATTGTCTCGTGTTTTGGTGTTTTAGCATTTTTTCAAGTAAAAAAAAATCCCAAATCTACAAGTGTTGATCCTAATGGCTATATAAGAGAAGCTGACATTAGTTTTAAGTGACTAACAGCAACAGGCTGAACTCCTTAAAAACAAATTTTTTACACGTTCCCCAATTAAAAGTGACATAAGCATGACACACACAGTAGTTCCTGGATACTCCCCTGTAACAGACATTTACATGTTGTCATGGTAACCACCCTCTGCTAACATTTGCCCAAAACCTACAACTAACAGTATATGCCCGTTGTGTTAAAGTGTATACAGTAAAGGCGGTGTAATTGGGCATGATAATTATTGTTGTGGAATTCTAGCTCATCTGGCTCGCATTACGGCCTGCGCTGGTGTATTTCCATAAGGGAGACAGCTGTCTGGAAAACGCAAGTTATTCCTGAGGATGGAAGTTTCCAGGCAGGACGCTAGCCGACAACACTGAGGTGCTGATGGAGAAGTGACGGAGACGGTCGGTGGTGTATTCTGGTGGTCAAGCCACCTGCTTTGTCATCACAACTTGCTAAGTGATTTGGTGAAAAAGAAATATACAGTAAAGAATCACACTGCTACTTTTTTCAAACCACACAAAAGTCAAAACAGTCCTATAAATACCATACAGCAGTGAAATACCATACTGATTCAATCTATGGCTGTCACTAATACTTTAAAGCACAACTGAAAGGGTCTGTGCTTTCCCGGAAAAATGAAATGGCAACAATTTATTTGGAATTAACTTATTTAGATGTAGATTACACTAAAAGAAAACAACCATTTGCATGGAGTGTGCTTCCCATTAAAAGTTGAGTCAGCATCAGATCACAGAAGCAACAGCTGCATATCTCTAAAGATATCACTTAAATCAAGAACCCGACCTGGGGCAACAGATCTCTCTCCACAGCCGCCCTCTGCCTCTGGAAGCTTCTCCACAAACACATCAGAGACTGCTGGATGGTTCCAGTTTGCACTACTGCTTTGTTTTTCGTTTCTTAGCATCAGTCTTAGTGTTGCATTCTTTGATTTTTTTTAAACTGTAAAGTGTCTTTGATCACCACCAAAAGTGATCTATAAATAAAATATATTATTCATTGATATTATTGTTATTCAGAACAAGAGTGTTTTCTTGAAACTGAAGTGTCATTCAAACAAAGAGTCTTAAAAGATGCTGCTGGTATCTATTCAACAACTCTATACACTCTATACTCAATGTTAAATATTAGGTCAGAATATAACTCTTTCATCTTTTAGCCATGACGTGGATTATAATGTCTGTCAGTGTCACTTTGTTCCAGACTGACTGATTTCAACATTCATGAAATTCTGTGCAAATCTGGCCAAACATTTAACTGTTCAGTAATTTGGTTTATAGCAAAATACTGAACACACACCAACCGTGTGATGAGTGGATTTCATTTACTGGGTTTCTTCAACTACATTAATACTCCACTCGTCTCCACTTGTAGGAGAAACCACGAGCAGCCTAAGCCGACCGGTCACAGTTCTTATAGTCTCCACGTGGCATCTTCATATTGGCTGTAGTTACATTTTAGTTTGTAGCATAGCTATGGGTGCAGGCAGCAAAGCTACATCAAATCCCCTGAATGCACAATTATGAATCCCCATTATGCTGTTTTAAAGAACATTCAGACAAAATACTATTATAAGAAAGAGTTACTTGTGATATTTCAGTGATCTCCCAGGCGGTTAATATTACAGATGGTTAACCAATACCATTTAATAACAGAATATAGCCTCTACTTGAGTCCAGGCTATTCATTTTAAATAAACACAGATTTGTTTGAAAGTCAGTGTTAAGTACATGTCCAGGCTGTACTAAAGCAGAGCTATTTCAGTCCAGCTTCTCTGCGGTCGTGCTGTAATAGGGACCTGGACAGCCCTTATTAGCACTAATCAATTCACTAACCTACATTCTTGCTTCAGAAGAAAAAGGACAGACGGGCCTCGGGCGAGCCAGTCCTGCAAAAACCATCAACGCCGTGCCACATTCCTCTCAGTCTAAAAGGAAAAGCGATGTTTCTTTCCCATTTTCCAGGGGCTCCTGCAGTATTAGGTCTCGGAAAAGGCTGAGCAGAAATGAGGTGACTGTGTGCAGTTTTGGGTTCCCTGTCCCATGATCCAAGGACTGAATGGAATCATTCACTCAGTCCTTTCAGCTTGGTGATGCTGGCGAAAACAATCATGGATCCAAATCTGTGTCTACGAGCAATGTGACAAAAGTGTACACAGAAAGGTAGAAAGTTGACTTACAAGATCAAATTTATTCTTCTCAGTCACATTTTCTCCAACTTATTTCTGTACACGCAAAGTCCCACCCAGGTCAGAGGTCAGCGTCACACATTAGTGGCAGTTCTCGCCCCGCACGAAAGCTGCTCAGCTGCCGTAATTAAGTCGCCTTGCTGTCCGCACGGTGGTTCCAAGAAAACGTCTACAAAGTCTGTCTTTGAATAATTCCTTCCTGCGCTACGTGCCGCCCCAATATCCTGTTTCCACAGAAAATACATCAGATGAAGAAAGCTGGATGCTCCATAGATGCAGCTTCAGTGTTACATTCGGGATACAAAGCAGATGTTGGATATGATGGTGAGGATGAACTGTTGCTTCGACTACCGTTTCTCTGGGCTTTACTCAGTGGTTTACCACAGTTTCATGCCACATTGTCAAGAAAATTACAGCACGCCAAAGCCTAAATTAAATCCCACAAGGTTAGCATCAGTTTATTTTTAAAAGCAACAACAGGCAGAGTGGGAAGTTAAACTGTTTAGATGTTTCAGCAGTGAACCCATTTAATTTACTTCACCTGTGAATCAGGAATCAAGACCCACAGGTTAAAATTATTTGTTCTCTCCAAAGCTTATTCAGCTTATTCGTTCACTCTAAATGCCAAAACCAGCCATGGATTTCTAAATGACATGTTGTGAACAGACACTTTCACATCGTAGGGCAAGTCACGTGGGACAAAGACTCTGCATGTGTGCAACACATGAGTGAAAAGCATGGATGATACTTTAAATACGCAATTTCTCAGAATCATGACTTCTGTGACTTACACTTTCTGAGGATATCATTATCTCTGATTATTGTGAGTAAATGTCCATAAATCAGCTTGGAGATCATAAAAAGACACCACTTGTAACAGAACTTTGTGTTCAGCTAATACCCAATTCAGCTAATACCTGATTTCAATGTTGCCAGTTTAAAAAAAAAAACAAATATTGCAATTACAACGACTGCTTCAACTATCAATGTCCATCAAGGGAGCACTGGAAGTTGGCTTTGGCTATATTCACATTTACAGTTGCTCAGATACTGTGCAATACACAGTGTCAGACTTTTGAAGCCCCTAGTTAAGAGTTTAGAAAAAGACACAGCAAGTGAAAGCAGAAAGTGCAACAGGTCAAAGTTAGTTCATACAATGCATGGCTGAAAGAGATAATACTGACACACTTACTCAAGTGTCACAAAATGACATTAAATTTACTGTTTATTAAGAAATGTTTCCTGCTCCCTGTTGCTGATAAGGTGTGGTGAATGAAAGAATAAATGAGGTGTCAGCAACTTTTTTGACAGTGGAGGAAGGAAAGGCGGACTTCTGCAGAGTGCATACCAGGGCTCAGCCCAAATGTCAGCACTGCCACTGTTTTCAATTAAGAGTCGGTACATAGGGAGGAGAGAGGAGAAACATCAAGGAGGAAGATGTTTTGGAACAGCTGGATGTGGCAGACCTAGTCTGTATTTATACCAGCTGTGCAAGCAGCAGGGATGGGTGGTACTCTGTAATACACTACAGCAATATTAAAACGACTGTAATACACTTGGTAATCAAAAATAATTTGTATAAGCCATCAGCAATCAGGCTGTGAAATCTTCTGAAAGTATTTTAATGACATAAAATGTTCAGGAATTTATAATCCTCATCAGGATTTCCATCAAAATACTCATGGTGATAATCATACAGAAAAGAGAAGAGTTTTGAATCACTAATGCAAGGATGACTTCTAAAGAGATAAAATCTAAAGGAAAACTTTAGAGTAATCCAATAAACTCAAAGTGCCATGCTAAACCAATGAAGTCCAAGAGCACCAACCAACCTGATCCATGTAACAGATCATTACTAATGATCTGGACCCCAGAGATTTATCTTATGACTCCTTTTGGGGTCCTGGCCCTCAGTTTGGGAACCACTACTCTACGCAAATGTTGACATGACGTGTCCATTACATCATAGCGAAGAGAGAAGGGACTGTGTTTGAAACCAAGCAGGTTTTTGAGGGGAAATGAACAATTGCAGGAGAAACATGGGAAAAAACACAACAAATGGGTGATTGTGTCGGATGTGACTCAGGCGAGAGGAGACCCCCTCTGCAACTTTAACAAAGACACTGTTATTGTGAACTATCCAAAAACCATTATGAATTTCTTAACAGCTAAAAAAATAATTGCGTCATGTGACTGTGTTTCCATGCTGCGCCTAAATGTTTGTGTTTGAGTCTCCCTTCTGGTTAATGGGGGATTCCAGACGTAAAAATAAATGTGGGATGACTTACCTCCTGCTGTGGTTTGTCCAGCAAAGCATGGTCAACAACTGCCCTCAGCCAAGGGGAGGTTCATCACTACCCACAGAAACACTGAGGCATCTTGAAGAAGAGCGTTTTAAAGGGAAAACTCCCAACGACAGTTTATCATAGCTCAAAACAAATATCGTTGAACCATGTGGTGCTGCATCCCTCCATGAGATCGCTCTATTCTATTTTCTTTCGGAGTCAGCCTCACTAATGTATACACATGATGTCATGTACAGATTTTTATTTAAAACAAAATGTTTTGCTGATCTAAATGAGAGGAGGCCAGCCAAGATAAATGTAAAGGCTCACATGATAATAAAAAGGGTAAGACAGAAAAAATACAGCATATTTGTGTTTCTGCCATACTTTGTTTTGCTTGTTAAACTTTTACAAGGAAAAAAACATGTTTTCAACCCCCTCAGGGCCTTTAAAATGAAATCAATAAAGTTGTTTATGGTTGTAGCTTGTAACGGCTAACGGTTGCCAATCGGTGGGGCATGGTGTCCACATTCATAACCTCCTGCTGAATGGATGCACCTTGAAGAGCTTGAAAAGAAAGGGTGACTTGAATGAAAAGATAATCCACCGATCTCAAAGGATTCCTTTGGTTTTTTTGTCGAAATGTTGGATGATAAACCATCATGTCTGTGGCATTTTTCACTTCCCACAGAGACACTGAAATTATACTTTTCTTAAAATAATAGCTCTTCTTGAAGCAAAGGTCAGATGACTCACTCCTGGAACAGTAACTCATTAATTGCCTCAGTTTCCTGCCAAACATCATGGGTAGATAACAGAGCTCTCGAATGGTTTTGCAATGAAACTTTGTTAAAAAAAAACTGCAGGGGTGTCCTGACAGTGCGATGTCATTTCTAAATTTAACCCTGCCTGAGTCCCTCCACCCTCCCACTGTGTGACGTCAGCACCCAGCGGACCCCGTTGACACCCATGACCTCTGACCTGCTGGTGACTCACTGGTCCTCCCTTGACCATCTTCCCTAAAATTAACTTTCTCTCTCCTCCTCCCACGCACACCTTCCTTCCCTCTGCTGCTCAGGTTCCTGGGAAACAATGCCTTTTTGAAGCTTTCCGAGTAGGAGAAACACTTGTATGATTTACTGTGTCTCCCAAATGAACTCTACTTGAGACAAATTAATAGGGCACACTGTGATACGAGGAGGGAATAACACTGCTAAGAGAAGAGAATGGGTAAACACACTTCTCAGTTTGTACTTTGTTCTCAAAACATTTTCAGTGGTTCTCTGAGAAACGAGTCCTTCTAAGGGCCCGTCAGCGTTTGTCCTGCATTCCCTGTGATTACCTGTCAATCAAACCAGTGATGTAATTGTCAGTTTCCTTTGTGTTGCTGCGGTGGGACGAGTACAGTGGTACACTCTCTCTCAGAAGTGCCAATTAACCGTGGAGGTTTCTCTTGCTAGCCGGAGGAGTAGGAAGTTATCATTGTCAGCCTGTATTTGGTGTATTTAAAAATGTACTTGTTTCAAGGAGTGTTTATTGTGTTGTGTTGGTCATTGAATAATTACACCAGATAAAACAAAAATTAGGCCTGTTAGCATGTTTTACCAGTAGAATATGCTACCACAAGAAAGAACTATATTAATGTTAATTTTGCATTGCGTTTCTGTTAGGTTGATTAATGTAAGTCTGATATTTATTTTCTTTTTCTCTTTGTTTAGTTTTTTGCCAACTCCCAAAAAGAAAGTATTTGGTGGGAAGGCTGAAACAATAACTGTCTATGGGTTTGTCCCTCTGAGCAACACCTCACACATTACATCACATTCACACCACATTGTGGTTATTAAACCTATTGCTTCATTAGTAATCTTAGTGTTTATTCAAACGAAACAGTCACAGTTTGTTGCTATGATGACCTAGTTTGGGAGTGCAAGATAAAGGCATTATGAGACCAAAGCTAACAGTCATTTTGTTTTTTTACTGTGCTCAGCATCAAACCCAGTTTAGGCTTTCCCTCAACCTTAAGGAATTCCTCAAAGTTATTTCCATGCTGTCATATGCCCGTCTTTATGGTTAGGCCTGGTATCTCATGCCGTAATACAACATAGTAATTTGTGGGGTTTCCTGACCGCACACGCACCAAATATGTACAGTAGAATACAACAGGGGACCCTGCGTCTAAGCAGCGAGCACTGTGGTTGCGTTTGGCCCGCCCGAGTAGGAAGTTACTGACCGTTCATCATATTTTATTGCAGGGGGAGTCCCATTGTGAGTGGGTTCATGGGCCAGGGCCATGTTTGTGTTTCCTTCTCTGATGTCTTAACTCCACATCAGATGACAGACGTGCTAGAGTTGGAAAGTGGGGAGCATCTGTTGAAATGCTCAGTGGACTGGACGGAACGAACGGCTGACGAAAGCGCCACCAGGCCTTGATATCACTTCCTTTTCAACTGGGAGGGTGTAGACCGAGAACGCCACTCAAACCGCCAATATCTCACTGTACCGCCAGCTCTCAGATACAGAGCTTTGAGCTCATTTCCAACAATTCAGTCTCCATTGTTCAGAGAAATGCAACAATGATAACAAAGGGTACATGTCACGCCACAGCGAACCACATGCATGCTGACAGCACTTGTGTCCTTCCTGTCTTATTTTGGTGTTTCTTGTTTTGTGCTGCTTTTGCAGATTGATGTCTGACAGCAGTCCAATGCCACCAACCCATTGTTTTCAGTGTTTGAATTAAAATGATTGTTTTGAATTGAGTTGAATGAACTACATTGTAAGAAAAGTCTTTAGTTGGTACCTGACAGCACCAAGGCCAGCAACTTATGACCTTTGTTCTTAACTGTACAAAGGTATGGCTCAAAAAATGATGCCCAATTAAAGAACCAGAAAAAATGTATTGCCTTTTTAATTAATGAGCTGTTATAGTACATGCAGCTCAGATAAATCCACTGAACTGCCTGCCAGCAACTAGCTGGTGAACATGGTGCTGCATTTAGCAACTAAGGAGACAGATATTTCCTTCAGATGTTGGTAAGGACCAAAAAAGAGCTACAGCTAGAATTCCTCGACTACTGAACTAAAAATACAACTCCAAATTAATTCTATATATGTTTGCATCTGAGGGATGTTTTTTTTTTACATATATATTTTTTATCTGATGGATCTTTGACCTCTTCACTCACACCATAACAACATTATAATGCAGCCCATGTATGTATATGCCAATTCTGCCCCAAGAGAAAAAAAAATGAATGCTGCTTTAACCTGAATCTTTTCACTGAGAAACTCAGGCCAAACAAAAGTGTGACTAGTAAGCCATGCCAAATCTTGAGATATTGAGATACCATTATATTAAGATGTTATTTTCTTGTACATACACTAATAACTCAATTCATCTACAATGTGGTAAGATGAACCCTTATTGAATGCTCTGGGAACTTCCTGTAATGGTGATGTTATGTAATTTTATCATCCTACTCATAATCCCATTTAAAAGCACCCTGTCAGATATTAACAGTAGTAGTCAGTATTCCTTTCAGTCGACTGCACGTGTTTCCTCTCTGTCAAATCAGCCACCCAAGAAGTTCGAGAAAGATCCACCGCCAAACCATCCTCCCCACGACCTGAGAACTGAGGTTAACACTCTCTGCGACTAGGAAACATCCAATTACTGTTTTCCTCCTGTGACACGACTTCCACTCGCCGTCCTCCTCACAGCACAGAGCTGCAGAGCAGGGGTCGTCCTGTCTGTCCCACTTAACTGGAATGGCATGTGGGCTGTGCAACAGGGCCGAGTGAGTCAGGGCTGGACGCTGTCCCTCGGTGACCGTCGCTCCCGGCGGTGCTATCTTTTCAAGTTTTGCCTCTTCCTGTGTCTCTTTAGCAGCTTGTCAGTCGGATGAAAGGTATTTCCTCTGAGTCACTGCTCTGTTCTCTTTTGTCAACCCAGAACCACGCAGGGCTTAAAGACCTCCGGTACACAATGCTGTTGTCTGCTCCCCCTGCGGCCGTCCAGCCTCCAAACAGGCCTTTTACTATAATTGGACTTTTTCAGATGAAATGCACTTTGCTCCGCATCATGCTTACAGTACGTTGGCCTAGTTTGATGGCATCGTTTCCAGAGGGTCGCCAGTTTTTTTTTTCTTTTCTAGTTGTGTGGATGGAGTCGTAGTTACAGCTGCGAGAGACACACATAACCAGAATATTCTGGCCATGCTCTTCCGTTTTATCCTGTCCCATTTCTGACAGCAAAGTTAAAGTGGAGCATGCAGTTTTGCCCATAAGTGGCCCACGGTTTTGTTGGTATAGTTACAGTATTCAAACACAGTGACCTTGTTGTTGGCCTCAGACACAGAGGAAGGCTTCATCTATCTTACTGTAGTCTTGACTATTCTGCGAGGACAGCTGCAAGCCAAGAAGACACATTGATCCCACACACATATGGTGTGCAGCTCTCCCTATTCAACAGCTCACTCTTAAAAGGAAAACTCACCCTCATATATACTTTTACAGAATATAAATCATTTTTTGATACTTTTTACATTCCAAGAAACATTTTATGGTGAAGTGTTGCCTTATTTTGAAGCCATTTTCCATCAACCTGCCTCGTAAACTTGTACTTCAGTTTGTGACTTCCTACAGTTTCAAGAAGGATTGTTGACGGAAACCAGAGGACGAGGTCGAGCTTGTTGCTTTCGGTCCGGATTAGAGAGAGTATAAACAGACAGGATAGCGAGAGGAAGGGGGTGCAAGTTCAAGTTCATTTATAGCTCTTTACAACAGGCGAGTCTGCAGAGGACTCCAAAAGGACTAAACATGTGAGCATTCAACAATCAATCACAGGACAAAATGAAGTGATGGTGTCCAAAAACACAACTCACAGTGACATGCAGCTCCATTGGCTTGTGTCCTATTTTCTGCTCTTGTGGATGTACAAATTGGTCTACGTCATGATGGATTTTTCCCTGCTCGATAGTTGAATGTACGGTTAAAAAGGGCAGCTCAAGACAGAAGCCATTTGTTTTTGAATGTGAGGACCTGATGCTGAAATTTGCATCACTGATAAACTACAAGACTACACCACCACATATGGACAGACTTTATATTGTCTATATTTATATCTATATTTGGACAGACAAAGTGAAAGAACGCTGTATAGTTACATAGATATCTTAAAGGAATAGTTCAACATGTTGGGAAATACAATTTTTACAATTACTTTAGTGCCAATAGGTAGGTGACAATACTGATAGCTTAACATTATCTCTTGTGACTGCAAACAACCCTCCACAAGGCCCATCTTAATAACAACACCACCCTTTACATAAGGAGATTCCTGAGTGCAGGCTTGCACGTTGTTATGAAGCCAGCTAAGGCAACTCAACATGTAAAAAAGACGACTTTGGAGAAACCAGGAGTCGCATTTCCCCTCAACCAGTCAAATTCCTGGTCAAGCAGCAAACAAGTTAAAACCTGAAGCAAACCAACATCAGAGTAACACATTTTATGTTCATCCCTTACAATAATTGTGGCTGAAAAAGTAATCACATTACTGTAGCACATTGCCAGTTAACACCCTAATGCTCACCACTTTTAAGTAGTGAGCTTTAGAGGTGCTGATGGGTGGATTTTGCTAAGTTTGGACAGAGCCAGCCTTTATACTATGCTAAGCTTACACATTAAGACAAACACTATGAATCTTTTCATCCAACTCTCATACAGAAACTGAATGACTCCTCTTCTTAAATTTCAGTAATGATGACTATTAAAGGGTGGAGCTGCCTTTAAGGCTACTGATGCAACAGCGTAAGGTCTTATTAGGCCTGTTTCCTCCCCACTGCCTGATTCATGTTGTTATCTTTGGGGTATAAAGTATGTTGGGAATGCATCTGTTTTACCTCTTTATGTATGAGTGAAGTCATATGTAATATTGCACAAGTGAATCACTCCTTTCACCAGCTTCTCTGTGACTTCCTGTGAGTCTGAACCTCTTTGTTTTCGTCGCCTCATTTGGGCATATAAACTGCGAGTCCACCTGTGACGCATGCCAATCCAGTGTCTAACTAAGGAATGTCGCATATCTGTTGGTTCAGACTTCAGGTCTGAGACTGAAATAATACCTGACCGGGGCTTTATCAATGTTTAAGCCAAGCAGCTGACGTGTTTCTGCTAATGCCTGTTGATCCATCCAACCTGCTCCAGGCCTGCAGATGAGGCCGTGCCACTGATAAAAACATGACTTCCATGACGGTGATGTTGAATTTCCACAGATGGGAAATGTCCTGTTGGTCCTATCTGCTGGACTGAACCCAGAAATGCTCTGTACTGCACCTAAACACACCACTGAACAAACATTATTTATTTTCGAGGTAATAGTGAAAGGACAAAAACACAGTGCGCGATGAATTCTTCATGTGAGTCTGAGTCAGGGGTGAAACATGAGTGGAAACTATGAAATCATTCATAGCACTTCCTCTGCATTATTCTCATCTAAAACAATACATCCTGCTTCTTTAGTTGCAAGTACAAAACTGTTGCATTTAGTGGCCAATAGATGCCCTATTTTTCTCAAATTTATGAAAAAAGCAGTCTCCTTTTCCAAAATTTGTTTTTGAAATTGAAAGTTGAAGCATACATTCGTTAGCTGTCAAGTACAAAATTCAGTCTATATCTGGTCACGCTGGTTCTTGAACTGAGATAACTGTTAATGAAGGCACATTAAGGGTCAGAGTTCCACGACTTGATTATTTCTGTCTCGGTTATATAACCATGAGCAGCGTCAACCCTTAACATAGCTCCCTCAGTCTCAGCAGATAAGCCTCTGCAGCGATAACGCCACTCCACTCAGATCCATGAACACAGTCAGGAAGGAGAGAACAGAGGGTTTAAATTGGCTAATTTGACTGATTGTGGGTGAAATCTTGCCCAATGAGACCTCAAGTGTTGCCCACAAGGTCACATAAGCATTAACAGGTAGCGTTGAAATGCCAAGGAAAGTCAAAGAAAAGTGGAGCCTTCATTGGCCTTCACAGCTATTGTTTTACCACTGTTTGGAGATAAACAGTCATCTGGTCGCCTCCGCTTGTGGTTGCAGACTGAAGGAATCTGGCTGCACCCTGCATTCGAGATACTGTAAGTATTACTAATTAGGGGGGCGTCAGGGGGTGGGCAGGATGACTAAGTGAGACTCTGAGTGAGGAGGGAGAGAAAACACTTTCAACAAAATTAAAGTCAAGCAGCCAGTTGTTTGCAGTTGCATTATTTTGCTCAAATTTAGAAGCAAAACTCTGTTTCCAGGACTCAAAATACATAAAAGCTGCCACAATTAGTCAATTAACCAATTATCTGACCAACATTAATCTGAAACCACTGTAATGATCAACTAAACTGTTAGGTTACTTATCAATCAATCAATCAATCAACAGTGCCAGTTCAAACAGTTCATTGATTCAACAGTTAAAGGAAATCATTATTAGTTAAAGACCTCAAAGATATATGAAATATAAATCTACCTATCTGACTCTTGGAGTCCAGAGGTAGAGGTCCATTTCACAGAAATCCCTCACCAATCACACCATGTCACATCCATTTGAACTATCTATGTATGAATGTAAAGTTTGTTTAAATCATATCAGGCTACATAATGAAATGCTTTATGTTAATCATAAGAATAAGCACATTATTTCCCAGTAAAACTTCATTCATACATGAGTTTGCTGTATTTCATCACCATGTTCCAGCCTGACTTTACAAATCAGACCATACATGATCATTTCTAACGTTCAGATTTTTCCAGTGATCATCTCAAACACATTGTATCTCTATCCGTTTTTTTTTCTTTCTCTTTGGTCAGTCTGGGAAAATGAGACGAGGCAGGGTAAAGTTCCAGTCTGTCATCCCGTCTAAGAGTCCGGATGGCATCGGCGGCCGCTGATTGGCCGCCCCGCCCGCGAGCTGCAGAGGTGGAGAGGGGCGTCGCTCCGGCGCGCTATATGTACGGCGGCGCGGAGAGAGGCGCGCTGAGCGGACACGAGACGTGGACCTTACAGCCTGTGATCCGAGCGGACTCCACTTTAACACGCACACTGAGAGAGAGCGAGAGAGAGTGAGAAAAAAAAGAAAAAGAAAAAGTTTGGAAAGATGCAGCCGGCGTACCCGCACCTGATCAGCGCGCTGTTCGTCCTCAGCAGCCTGCAGCTCCCGCAGCTGGCGGAGAGCTGCTCCTGCGCCCTGTCGCACCCGCAGGAAGCCTTCTGCCACTCGGACATAGGTGAGTGACCGCGGCGGCCCCCGAGCGAGCTCCGAGCCAGATGTTGAGCCCGATCGCGTGGCCGTGAACGCCTCGTTTAGCTTTTCATGAGGGAAGTTGCAGCGAGTTGTTGTTATTTTCATCAGCTGCTTTTTTTTTTAAATTCTCGCTCACATGTCTGCGGCAGGACTGCTGCTCTTGCTCGTGTCATTCGCAGGACACCGCTGCGATGTGTGAGGCTGTCTCCAGCACTGCCACAGCTGAGAGTCAGGTGTTTGTTCAGGATTTCATAGGAGTGTATGAAAATGTGGAAACTTGTGTAGTTTTTGGTCCTTCAAGGGATGCAGGTTACACTGAGGCAAGGGCTTCCCAATTTATAAGCTTTTTTTACTCTTACTTACAAACTGACTTTGATGTGATCAGATGTTTTCTTCACCTTTTAAAGCTGCAGGGGTGTTTTTTGTGTGTGTGTGTGTGGCTCAAAGCTGAAGTAGGAGTGGTGCAAAGTGACACCACTATTTGTTAAGAGGATCCAACAGCCAGCTCAGATGTTTCAAACTGTGCTTATTTATCTGCTCACTGTGGTATTTCTCTGTCAGATCGCCACCAGGTTGTAAGTCAGATATGCCCGGCCTCCCATCGGCGGACGAGGTTTACATAGCTCGTTTTACTGCCTGGCTGTGCTTTCTCTGACTCTCTGGAATAATATGAATTCAGGATCAGTGTGGAACGCCGGTCCAACCTGGCCTCTGTTTTTAGATAACACTGGTAAAGTCTGTGGGATTATCTGATCTGCCCTGTAGGGAGAGAGGCTGTTGATGGCTCGAGATTTGCGGGCGTTTTTTGGGTGTGGGAGGGGTTCTTCAGATGGGGCAAGGGGGCGGCTGATTTCTTGTGGGGAAGGAGATCTGCGTGTGTGTGGGGTGACACGAGTTCGTCTGATGAATAGCCTGTCACTTGAGGCCACACAAAGAACACACACATACGCTCACGGGCTCTTTAAGCGCAGCTGATATATTACTTCAATACCATTTGACCCAAAAACCATCATGAGGCTCTCTAAAACCCTGACACATAATCGAACAATAATCTCTCAGTCTACACTGAGCTCACACACACAAACATGCACAGTGCAGCCATGTGTTCGCCCTGTTGCCTAGTGGCAACTAACACGTTACAAGGGAAGTCCTAGTTTCTGCAGCAACGTCCCTGCGCGCGCGCGTGCGCGCGCGCACACACACACACACACACACACACACACACACACACACACACACTCTCTCTCTCAGATGTCACTTTTTATGGTGCTGCACTTACTACTGATCACCAGTAGAGGCTGATAATGATCGATTACAAACATCACGATGAAACTGAACAGAGTTTTTTTCATCCTGCAAAATCACATTAAGATATACACAAAGAGCAAAGCTAAGAGCTAAATTAGGCTGCGATAATCTATGTTTTTCACTTTTACACATTCTTTTTTGAATTAATCAAAGAAACAAGATATAATGTGTTAATGAGTGAGTTTTTGAGTTTTTGGTAGGCAGATTTTTTTCTGGACAAAGCCACGCTTTTTCCAGGCACTGATAAGCTAAACTTAGCGGAAGCTGGCCATAGCTTCATATTCAACAGTCATGAGTATCAGTGTTCTTGTCTAATTCTCAGCATATAACAAATAACCTCCTTTTCCCCCAAACAAGAGAACTACTACTTAAATTATATACTCATCCTAAACAAATATGTGAACATTTAAACCTTAAATAACTACTAATACAACATATTACAACACTGCCCTTCTCTCTTTAACTGATCTTGTGTTGGTTTACTTGTTTGAATGATCCCACACAGCAACAAGAGATGTTCCACATTGAGGACATATCATGCCTTTGAAACGTGGTTTCATTAGCGGTGTCCTATTTACTTATTTCCTTTTCCAGGCTCCTCCAAATGCAGCCTACAATATGAAGCTTCTTTGCCCAAATCTGAAGGACACAACCAGTGTTCTTTTTTTTTCTTGTAGGCGTGAATCAATTCTTTTAGTTCTGATGTGGGCGGGAACCCACAGTGATGCTTTGGTGAATCCTCTGTAGAGGCTTTGAGGGGAGGAGGTGCAGGTTTAGCCTACTAGCCTGCTGAGGACCCAGTCTTTACAAGAGGAAGCCTGTGAAACAGGACCCAAAATGGTCACTCAGTGTCTCCCTGCTCTTTGGTAACCCCCGATCAACCAGGCGCCCCTCGTGGGAGCGTCTTCAGCCAAGTGACCCGGTTGGAGTGAGTGAGAATGGCCCTTCCTCAAACACTCCTGCGATGCCTTTCATGGTCCTTCAGATCCTCAGATAGCTCATGGCGTTGGCACCTGCTGAGACTTGCCAGTGTAGAATGTGGGACTGACTTCAATGGGTGCAGTGATCGGTTGTGAGCCCCACAAATCCTATTTCCAAGGTCCTGGGCTTAGATCGAGGTGTGCTTTGAATGCTCACAGCCCCTCTTATACCTCGGCCCCCTGAAGGAAGCACTTCTGAAACAGCGGTTGGATACACACAAGCACAAAATCACACGTCGTACTAAATGTCCGTTATTCAGTGTTAAAAAATTTTCTGGGAATGTGGACTTAACGAAGTTGAAACTTTCAAGCAGTGTGTAGGAAGCCTGAATAGTTCCAAGTGATCCATCCTTAACTTCTATTGTAAAATTTCCATGTATGGCTTAAAACACGAGTTATTTCCAAGCTGATGTTAAAACAGGTGGTCAAAATCTGTCGTAACACATCCAGCATTACGTTGTATCTGTTTAAATGAATGTTTATGTGTTCAGAACACAGCATCAAATGACACAGTTGATCCTCCAATCCAGGGTTTATTCTTTCTATTTAGTGTCTGTTTTAATCCTTGTAAACTAAAAGCTGTAATTCTGCGTGTGTCACCACGCCGGGTTCAAACATGGAGATCTGGAAAAACAAAAAAGTATGGGGTTGAAATGCTAATGTGGCGAGAGAGAAACCCTGTAATTCTCACCGTCGACATCAAAGCTGACAGGCCTGAATCTTCTCAATTTAAGACCCGTATTTGAGTTCAAAGCGTTTTGCTCTTGTTTTTTTGGCCCTGACCCATAATCACCCGCAGGCACTCCACTGGATGAATCACAATTAGGTTAAAGGGTTGGAAATTGGGTTATCGGAGTCTGTCTCTTTTTATTTTGACAAATTTAAATCGAAATATTCAAGAGCGTGAAGGTGCTCTAAGAACAGACTGCTGTAATTTATGGTTGAGCTTTTTTACTGTCTGGCTTTCCCATCACTTTGATGGTGGTTGAAAGACCTGGGTTGCATTTTAGTGATTTTTTTTGGCCACCATTCGAGTAGTTGCTGACAAAATTTCATTTTTGTGGTTTGTATTTGGAGGACTATCAGAGGGAAATCCTCCACAGTATGCTTGGCCTGCTTAACTCTGTTCTGATTGGGTTGGAGTCATCCTGTCAGTCCTCCCTGCTAACATACCTGGGCACCAGGCAATGACCTGGCTTCTTGTGCAGGGACCTATTTGGCTGCTGTTAGTCAGCTGGGTTAAAGCAGCCCATTCACACGGGGAAATGAGCTGCGCTTGTTTTTCCAAAGCCCTACGAAAGCAAGATTAGAGGCCCGGCAGTAAACTTTGACCCACGGATCTAATATCGCTTCGTAACAACGCTAGTTCCCAAGCGCTCGGGGTGACGGGAGCAAACCTTTACATGCTTGCACTGTGAACCAGGTCAGTTGCTGAGGATTAGCGTGATGTGTGTGTATGCTCGGTTTGGGATTGAGGATCAGGCATTGAGAGAAACGGATCCCGCCCTTCTGCGGGTATTTTGTTGCGCATAGAGGGGCTTTGTCGAACAAGTGCAGGTTTAGAGCGATGCACGGCCTGGGGCTTAGTGACGGCCCTCACCTGGTACCAATACATCCTCCTTCCACTGATGAATTATGTAGCATTTGTCACTAAATCACTTCTCCCTCCTTAAGCAGCCCCTCCCCCACTGTCCTCCTCCTCATCTGCAGGTCAACAGGTGACAGTTGATAACCTGAGCGAAGCCAGGACTCGCATTATCAAACATTATGTAAGCTTGGCTCAGATTTCCGCAGTTTTCCCAAAAGTGAGCTAAAATACGATGAGATGTCAAAGGTCCTGGATTCCGTACAAGCCTGGGATGTTCGTCCCCTGAGCCAGGCGTATCAGATCTCCAGTGCATCCCTCCCCTCTCTGATGACCACACAGCCGCTCAGGGCTTCACTGTCTCAAACAGGAGGCCAGCGCAGGGGCGATGGGCATCAGCCCAGCAAACATTCGTGATCATGCTATGGCTGTTTCAACACAAACCAAAGATTTTATGGCCTCTGGCTTGACTTTAAGAGGCACTATTGAGCAATCTGACCTTTACTAACCTTCATACAGCTCATCTTTCTCTATGGTTGCCTGTAAGTATCAAAAAAAGTCTGACTTTTAAAAAGTAGTAAACTAGGTAATACAAGAAGAGATCGAAGTGCAAACAAGAATTTAATGTCGTGTACATTACAAGTCGAAAAAGGAAAGGTGAGAGGCAGGCCAGACAGAAAGAGAAACAGAAAGTGCACGAAGAGAAAAGATAAGGGAGCTGCTTGTGACTCTTTTTTTAGTACCCTCACTCACTAAACTGAAGAACTGTTTGTGAGGGATTTTAGATGCTTCCTGAAGACACCAATTTTAGCTTAGAAAACATTTTTGAGGTCAGTCAGCATGACATTCGAATGTAAATGACGAGTTGCTTCACGATTCGCGCGCCTCAATTCAACAGAGACCTCTGCTTAAAAGCAAATTTGTCACCTTGAAAACAAAAAGTCTCATCACTCTTGTGCCACTATTTCGAAATTCTCAGAAATGATCACTGCTGGTCTTAAATCGGTCCCTGTTGTGACACAAACAGCCCATCATAGTATCAGAGGCAGTGATAAGAATTCAGGCTTCATCCTCCTGCGTTTCAGTGGATTCAGTTTCAGTGTTTATTTTTGAGCGTGGTAGTGTGTCGTCCTGAGAATTCCTCTTCCTCCAACTCGCCCCCTCAAACTTGGACCACTTTCTGCATACTAAACGCACCGTCGCCCGCCCCGTGCCTCGCTTTCTCTCTCTCCCTCACACACACGCACGCAGATGAGTAACCTTATTCTTGTCATGCCTGCAGTTCGCCACATTGTACGTAGGCTGAAATAAATGTTTTAGTAAATTACACGCTCACCTTAAGATTTAGCATTTGCATTCACGCTTGTGTAATCCCCTGCTTTAGGCAAGAGATACTGAGTGAGGAATAGATTCACTTCTTTTTTTTCTTCTTTATTTGTCAGACCCTGGTTACCTCTTATCACGAAAAGCCTCCCACTCTTGAAAATGTATGTCAGATGCTCTGCAGAAGATGAATACTTGTGCGTCACGGCACTGGCCTGTAATTCCTCTTCAAAGTAAGAGGGAGAGAGACTTTGCAGTGCAGAGTGGCTGATAGATATTTCAGCTCAGCTGTATTAAGTACTGGTTTATCAACTAGGTCATGTGACCCCAGCGGGCTTAATGTTTAAGGTGCTTTTAGATAGCTGCTTCTGTTGTTTTCAGTAAACACAACAAGGACAGAGAGGACGGTTTCTGCTCTTGTGAACGTGCACAGCTCCTCGACATTGTACTATTCAGGAGTGGATGATGCATCAGTTCTTTTTAACTTGCCGTTTCACCATGGAAACCACACAAACCACAACAAGGCAAACTGTAAATGAGCTTTACTGCTAAACAACATTCACGTCATAGGCCCATGGCAAATAGTATTTATGAGCTGACAGGATAAAGGAGATGGAGTAGTGCTGCCTCTGATTGGTTCACATGTAAGCTTGGCTCAGACCACTGAAGACCACCAACACCATGCAGAACAGCTCACTGAATGAAAGCACCTCTAACCAGATCTTTAAGCTGGACTGAAATTCAGACTTTCTGTATATCAGTTTATACATCCTTGGTGTGTCTTTTGCAATTTGCTAATTGTAATTAGCTAAAGTGCCTCAGCAGGTGTTGAAACAACATGGAACAAAAGGGTTTATGTAGTTGGAATTAGGCTAATTACTTCACACTTTCAGAGCGAAGTCTAATTAGCCTTGTTTTTCAAGTCGAATACAAACTTAACAGCACAATGCTGAATGATGTAAAGAGGCTTAAATCACCCTCTAGTCATCAGGTTAATTGAAAACTGTGCAAAGGCACAATTACTTATACAACAGTAATGACTATTCAGATTTCAATTAGACTTGAAATTTATAGCATCTGAGTAAGTTCAGTCAATTAAAGTTATAGCCCTTTCGCTGCCTGATGTTCTGTTATAACCACCATATTAACTATTACTAGTGGTGCATATTCAGTAATCTGACAAATATTTAGGTGTCACCATACTAATTGAACTGTACAGTCGAGCATCAACCAATCGTGCCAGCAAAAAAAACAAAAACCTGCTGAGCTTTAATATGTAAATTCAATCAGTAGTGTTTGTGTGAGATCAGTAAAAGCTGAAAGAAGGAATCATGAATATCATTATGAGAGTGTACAAACATACAGTATGTCCATGTACAGATACTGAAAGTCCAACAGGTGCGTGAGAACAGGAGTTCTAGAAAGCTGGAAAGACGTATCAACACAGTTTCCAGCTGAACCAGGGTGATGTGAGATGACATTATAGAAGTGGGTTAAGTAAACACTCATAATGCAGACTTTTTGACGCGGGCAGGCAGCCTAGTGGTTGTGCGTAAATATAACGGAGGTCAAGGGGTCACTGCAGGGGAATGACACAAATCCTCTGTCTCCAGAGCAGCTGAGGCCCTTCACACATTCCTTTGGGCGATGGCACCATCACTGGCCAATTAGTGGCTGCCGTCCAACAAGAGGGGTCCTATCTGGATGTACTTCATTAACATCAGCTGACCTGTGGTCCCTCAAACACGAACATTTGTTTCTCCTGGGGGTTGGTTTCGAGGTCAGGGCAGAGAAGGAAACTGGGTTTTGGGGTGACACTTGAAAATAGCAGCAGCAGTTTATTTATCATCCTGTTTTATGTGCACATTCCTCTGTAATTGTGCCCCAGTTCCCCTGAAATTGCTGTGGCAAACGTCTGTCAAACAACATTTGGGCACATTTAACAGAGGTCCATCAGGCGGTAGCACTAGTCGGTTCATATTAAAAGAGCTGACAGATTAATGGATCAAATGTTCTGCAGCAAGTTATTGTGAAAGGTCAGAAAGCAGAGGGTGGGCTGGGAATCGGTACATTAACACCAAATGGGGTGAAATGATGTGCATTTGCCTCGGATGTGTGACTTCTTGTGAAGCAGTAAGCAAATATAACACAATGCCGGCAGGTGAATGGCTTCACATTACTTCACATGCTGTTTGAAAAGATTGTTCCAGTTTGCTGTTCTTTAGTGGTGCATGTTTAATCTTTGGTTTGCCCTTAAATAAGCATACGAATGAAAACCAACACAGAATTTGTATGAATATATTTGAACAAAACCCATGTTGCCCAATCCTAAAGTACACTGCAGACTTGATGCCCTGTTCACTTGCAGTGCCTACCTTATTTGGGTGATTGCTCATAGGTGGAGTCACAGATTCTGAATTTGGACAGATTAATACAGATTGAATTTTCCTCTATAGAGGTAGAACATCAGTTATTAAGGTACAACAACAAGATTATAAATCACGCTATCAGTGTAGCTCTACGGATGGATGTCAGTTCGTCAGTCCAGCACTTTGATCCATGGTATTCCAACGACTACTCCATGGAATACCACGATATTTTATACTATCCATTGATTTTAAAAATGTCTGACCTTTCATCTAGTTGGCATCATTAGTTCAAAATTTCACAAATCCTCTCACTCTAATACAATCTCTGCAGGCTAACAAGCTACACAAAGGCAGCAGAAATAAGCTCAAAAGCACCTTAATACAGCCTTGAAGAGCTGTGAGATCTCATCCATCTCCCGTTTGCACCATTGTAATTCAAAAAAGACAAAGAACTTATGTCTCCCACTATTATGGACATTCAGTAACATTCTTCAAGCACATCAAAATAAACTGAATTGAAATAAAATGAACCAAGTAGAGAACAGTTGTTTTTCTATTGGTAAACTGCAATAGGGCCACCTCACTTTAATTTGTTCAGACTGGCTCAAAATAAGATTTTTGGGGTTAATTAAATAAAGGCTTGGTTCAAATTGGGGTCTTCATGTCCAAAATACATTTGTGGTCACCACTTTTGGGTGGCCGTGCTGTAACTCCTGTTGGAGTTTTATTTTCATGCCTGCTTCCATTTGCCTGGAAGTAGAGCAGCTACACAAATACAGACCAAACAGAGGATGCCACATGCCTCATTTCTTTCTACACTTGAAAAAGAATGAAAGGCTTCTCATTTTTTTTTCCTTTCTGGGGAATGTGAGCCCCCAAAGAATGTGTAAGGAAATTCCACGGGAGAAGATAACAAACATGGCCAGTGTTAGTTGTGTCTGCGGCCGGTCGGCTGTGGGCAGCAGGTGAACTTCACAGAGGACTGGCCGCTTATGCAGGGCCCGCAGCTCTGGTTAGGCTCCATTCACCGGCTCAAATTATCACTCATTTCTACACTCCTGGCTCCCCAGCCTGCCACAATAAGCCCCCTTACGCTGACATGAGTGAAAGCAAATAAATCAAAGCCGCCACTGAGCGTTTTCACCTTGCCGACATTTACATGAGGGTCCTGCACACAGATAAGATCTTTTTTAAGCCCTGATCCCAATATAGAGGGAAACCTGTTTAAACAGAGGATATATATGTATATATATATATTTATCTCACCTTTTCCCCTCACATGACTCTGTTCTGGTGTTTTCAACCAGCAAGGATGTTACTGCAGTCACGTATTTTCCCATTCAGAGCTGAATAATACAAAATCAAAAGCAAGGTACAAAAAGTGGATGTGATGTTTGATTTGCTACAAGTTCCAAGTTCTTAGATAGGAGCAGTCATGCAAAAAATCTTGAACACCAGCAGGGGAATGAAGCCTTGGTGCGTGGATGAGGCCTCTTTCACTCTTTTCCTCTAATTTCTGTATCAAACTCAAAAGTCCTTGTAGTGTTTTTCCCATTGGTCTTCCTTGGCAAACAGCAGCAATGCAGAAAATCGGATAAACGGATTAACTGTGGTGCCAACCTCGTCCTGAAATGGTATTTATATTGGGTTTGCTAATGCCTCCTACTGGCCGAGGCACTGTGTTATTTGATGGATTGGAGGGGGAAGCTCAGTTTTACGTTGGAGGAATGTGACAATTTGTCCTGATCTTTTCAAAGTCATTGACCAGTCTGTCTCTTCTCTTCACAGTCATCCGAGCTAAAGTGGTGGGAAAGAAGCTCCTGAGAGATGGACCTTTTGGAACGATGCGCTACACGGTCAAGCAAATGAAGGTGAGAGCGGCAATCCTCCGCTGAAGAAACTGAATCTCTTTCAAACTCTTGCTCCCGTTCTTGCCGTGAATTCAGATGAGAAGATCACCACTGGCCTCATGTCTATGGGTTAAATGTGGAACTAGTGCCAGTTTAGTTAGCTGAGCTTAAGATAAATACTAGAAGACGGATGAAACACAACATCCAGTGTTGGCCCCCTCCTCCTGACTTAAAGCACATGTGCTTCAGGTGGTCCCATGTGCTTACGAGATAGCAACTGGTTGCTACATTTTCATAGTCCTGCACCTCACACAATGTGTGCTCTTACAGGCTGAGGGTGTTAGTTTTTATCTTCTTATCCCTTATACATATGTCT
Source organism: Amniataba percoides (assembly GCA_037176925.1). NCBI lineage: Eukaryota > Metazoa > Chordata > Actinopteri > Centrarchiformes > Terapontidae > Amniataba > Amniataba percoides. Next base: position 13,820,695 of record JBAJHX010000002.1, on the reverse strand, counting down.
GTTTTTTCGGATAATCCTGTTCTTCATACCCTTAAGTAATTTATAATTTACGGTTTAAAGGTGGATGTTTTCCACTTTGGTCAAAGTCAGGCTTAGTCCTTATGATAAACTAAACCCACTGTGCTGACTAGTTTCATATAGCTCAACTTGCCATCTCTAAACGTTCATAATCAACACAATGTATCTCTTAAAATGGAGAATGAAAAATGGGAGGGATGTTACCTTCAATACAGGAATGCTTAACTTGGACAAACTGGAATAATTGGCAAATGCTCCTCAGTTTGTATTATTTGTGTAACATTTCAAATGAACAACAGAGAGTTGGAGATAAAATGCTCAATGACCCCACATGAGAAACCACTTGGCCATTGAACTGAAAGTCATTAACATGAAATCAAAACTAAGCCTATTTTGTTTGAAAGAATAAGCTTTGATGTCTGTCTTAAAAGCACAGGCCCATAAAATGTCATTCACTGGATATGGCAGGAACTCTTCAGTCATGAGACTGTCTCTCCGCCCCCTCAGCTGCTGTGTGACGGCTGAAAAGCAGTTTGGGATACTTAGCCTGAAAGCCCGTTCTTCACTTCCTCTATATTCTTACATAACGCTGCATATTTCTGACAGATGCTGACATCGGCCCCGCTGCTCAGACAGGAGCCAGGCCGGAGGATTAGTGGGCTTATACACATTACAGCTCAACCAAACTCCTCGCTCAGAGTGTAAACATTTCAACAGAGTCATGCGGCGCATCGCTACAATCCCAGTTCGTACAAAAGCATTAAGTGGCCTCTTGTTTGTGAAGCACGCCCATCATCACTATAAGGATTATCCTCAGGAATTAGATGTGACCTTTGCACCTCTTGGGTTATTTATTTGTATTACAGTCTGAGGGTTTATACTCTAAACAGTGGTTTTCCTTGTGGGCTAAAACAGAATACAATTCCCTCCAAATTTCAACAAATCCTATGAGACAAATGCCTTCCCAAACATCCACAGTTTCGGGCTTAAGTAACAGTTTGTTCTGCTTTTCTGGGAGCGACGCGTCTAAACAGGGATTTCCTGTTGTTCCCAGACAAATAAATTAGACTGAAGAAAACACAACAGTTCTCAGAGCGAACACTGACCGTTCTGCATACCTGAGCTGAATAGAAGGAGCTGAGGTCCACGGTTCAGCGATGACCTTGCCAAAACAGCATCAAAGTACAGGCACATTACACAGCGTAATCATGTTATCTATGATTTAGTTAAGGGCAGAGCCTAATACTCCTTCTCCCTCGAGGCTTTCCTTAAGGAATGTCATCTGATAAAGTCAGAGTCTGATTTTTTTTTTTATGTGAGGAGGAGTCAGGAGTGTAGTGCCAGGGCGGGGGGGGGGCATGACATTTCATTTCTTATTCAGATTATAACTCCAGTTTTGTTTTTGGTGTCTTTCAGATGTACAAAGGCTTCGACAAAGTGCAGCACGTGCAGCACATTTACACAGACGCCTCTGAGAGTTTGTGCGGTGTCAAGTTCGACATCAACAAGTACCAGTACCTGATCACAGGTAAGCTCACGACACACTTTAAGTTAATGTACACATATCTTTGAGCATTACCTTATGTTGTATTTGGCTCATTGGATTTGAACATTAATATATGCTAACAAGCTGCATTATGGGAAGTATTGGATCCAGTTAGTGTCAGTTAGAATATGTCAGCTCCACTGCTTTGATTTAGACTATTTTAAATCTGTATTTTGCAATTCAAATGAATCCAAGTTTGTGACATAATGCAACAAAATCTGCTTCAACCAGGAGCTGAAAACATTTCAGTCAGGTTACTGCCGCCAATAAATGCCTGTTCCTTCTCAGAGGCCTTTCAGAGTGTTGCTAGCAGCATTGTGAGTTTGTTTGGCTAATGTACTCCCTCAGTCCTGTCCTCCCCAAGGACTTTTTCATTTGTCCTGTGACACAAACTTTCTCACTATTTATAACCTACCATTTGCCACTGTGCAAGTAGGCAAAGCCGGGGCCCTTCTTTAAATTTCTGCACTCATTTCCCTCGACTTCTCAGGCCAGAAACAGCAGAGGGCCGTTTTCTCTCCCTCACAACTTGTAATTAACCGCTAGCAGGAAGCGACTGGCGTTTTCCAGCAGAAGCTTTTTATGAGTTGCTATTTCCAACAGTGGTGCAGTTTACTTTGGACCCTGCTGTGCTTGGCGTATACAACTGTCGCTAAGTCCCGACCTGTAAATACTCGCAGTGCGAGTGAACGAGATGCGGTTGCCTGGCAGCGACAGCTATGTTTACCCAGTCCGGGTGCGAGTGACATCACTGACGTCTTTCGCTGCTCTCAAGGCATCTATAATAAGTTCTGCATATGACCATGACTGCATGACGGGCAATTTGAATGCACCCGGCCCTTTGAGACGAGCTGCTTGGGTCTCCTTTGATCAAGCCTTGAGCTCTCTGGTCCTGATTAGTATTTCAGGAGCATGTCGCGCACTCAACACCATGTAATAAGCCCGCGAGTGACTCCAGTAATCCCGCTGCGTGGATGCAGCCCGGGCGGGTGGTTCAGGGGGGCGGAAGAAGCACATATTTGTGAGCTGTCAAATTCCTGCGTGGTGACAACACAGTAAAGGAGACATACGGTGACAAATCATGACGTTCCAAAGCGCTGGCAGGCTGCCGTGGTGCACCTGTCTCAGAAGTTAGTAAGCCGCAAACCGTCCGGTGCTAAAAATAGACGTCTGCTGACCTTTAGATCTTCAGAAATAGGGGTGTTGGTTTAATATGGGCTTACTGCATGAGATTGTCTTACTATATAAACAAGTTGGACAGCTCAAGCAATATGTTTATGTTATCCAATGTTACATGCAGAGGATTATAAAATTAGACAAATAACAGAACGGCATGAATGCATTCATCCATGTCTTCATGGTCCAAGAATAAGTCCTACTGTAAGTGAGACGAAGGTTTTGTTTCTGAAATGAGATGCCATGAAATATGATGCCAACTTTTATTAAGTGACTGCCAATGACATTAATTTTAGTAAAGATATTAGCTTTCTTAAACCCCCGGAAAACACTGGAAGTGTGGTTGAGGATCATCTACAGTATGCTGGTTTGGCAATGTCGGTCGATCCATTCATCACTTCGGTCCAAACTGATATTTCTCAATAACCATTGTATGGATTGCCATGGGATGTTCCCATTAGAATAACCTGTGATCCCTTAACCTTTCCTCTAATTCCTTCAAATGTTACTTGACATTCACACCTCTCATACCATAAATTCGCTTTTAAAAAGTAGCTGTTTTATCAGCACTTGCCAAAACTTCTATCTGAAAAAAAGAGAGAGGTCCTATTCATACCTCCTGCTAAACTGGAATCAGGTGTTAACAGTTGAATCAAAATGTAAGAGTGAAATCCCAACACTCTCTGTAACGGCAAAAAGCTGCCAAGTCTCCAAGTGGTACTTCAAAACAAAACAGTGGTACTTTCAACAACAGGAAGAGCTTATAGGTTCAACTTGTGACTATTATCCAATTCTCCCCATTTCTTTTCTTCCTCAGGTCGAGTGTATGATGGCAAGGTCTACACCGGGTTGTGCAACTTCAACGAGCGGTGGGAGCGCCTCTCATTGGCCCAGAAGAAAGGCATCAACCATCGCTACCAGCTGGGCTGCAACTGCAGGGTGAGTGGAAACCAGCCACCTCTGCTCGGCAAGAACAAGAAAGATGAAGGACGAGGAGGCAGGAGGAGGATCAAGAGAAGGAGAAACTAGAGCCTACTGCTGCATTTTACTACTGCAATGGGTCGACCGCAAATATTAAATCCACTGAAGTGCTTGTTAATCATTAGACTAGGAAAGAAATATTTCTATTACCCATGAAGTCCTCGTATGTGACGGGTCAAACCAATTCAGGCTTATTAATGCTACAGTTCAACTTCTGTTGAAAACGAAACAAGCCAACAAACGAGCAAAATCATTTACTCACACTTCAAGTGACCTTCATGGTTACATGGCTGTTGTGCAGTATTATTGTTATTGAGACTGAATTATGGGCCTAATTCCCACTATTATACATCATGGATGTTCAGCAGAGAGACAGAATTAGAGAGAAAACAAGTTTTACCACCACCATTGGGAGTTATTTAATGACAGTTCTGGAATCGTCTCGAGTCTTCATTCCCAGTTTTATGTGGCTCAAACATGTAGCCTGCTGCTGTGCAGCTGCTGACCCGTCTCGTAAACGTCCTACTGTACAACAGTGTCCTGGACATCTGCTAACGCCATCGGCCCTATCAGTATAAGTGGATTAGCAGAGAGACCTATTCGTTCCCAGTGCAGGCCAGTGTCTGTAAACTGCATACATGGCAGCAGCCCAGAGGCATCCAGAGAAGGCCATCGATCAACTGAGACTTCAGTCTGAGAGTCAGTAAGCACAGGCAGGCATAAACATCATCACACTTATTAAACGCACTCCGCCGTCCTCCACATTCCTCTACAAATGATGATTTACTGCCCTGGAAAGCAGGAAGCGTGTCGGTTAGAAAATTATTCTCCATAGATCATTAAAAACACTCAAAGTAGGAAGTTTTGTCGAACTTATCTGAACCGTGGAGGACTGACTCTCCAGGCTTGAAAAACAAAAACAGCCTAAATGGGAAGTGTGCCCTCTGACTTGCTAATTGAATTTGCTGGCTCATTCAGATCCAGATAAGTGCGGCTCTATGCAGCTGATGACTCTGTTTCGCTGTCTAAACGCGGCGTTTCCGTTCATCACCTCTCTGAGCAGCTATGCGAATCTTCCTGTCAATTCATGCTGTACATTCATCCCTGAGGTTGCTTTTTGTGCGAGCACCTGGAGTGTGGTAAAATCTGATTGACTCGACTGAGAAACTACAAAAACACCAATGCTTCAGTGCCGTTCATTAAACACTACACAGCTCAAATGCATACAAATGGTTTTGCACTTAGCTATTTAAAATGCTGCCTTTTTACACCTCAGCTATTAATCTGCTGCTGTGAATGACTGAAAGCAATAGCTGAAAAGCACCTCGTGTTCTAGATGTTTCACTAAGCGCATGTTCAGCCTTTTATAATTTAACCAAATCACATACTCACTTCCTTTCTTTGATCATTTTGTACAATTGTGAGTTGTTGTTTTTTTTTTCATAGGTTAATACCCCATTAAGCAAATTCCACCCCGGCCTTTGCACAAACTTCTAGACTGTAGACTCACTGTTGTAGAAATTGTTACTCTCAAATATGGTTAGCTTTGACGAGACAATAAGCCCAATGAAAGACTTGTCCTTCATTTTGAGAAGAGATCAATACCATCTGCTATGTTTAAAGCTAGGAGACTGATCGCTTACTGTAGCTCATGAATGAACATATTAAAAGATACAACTTGTTCATTTGTAGTTGAGAAGTCCAAAAAATGAAAAGATGGAAAGACCCACTGTTTCCAATATTTATTTATTTATAGCTAAGCTAATTGCCTGCTACCTTCTGAGAGTGATTCCAATCTTGATATCTAACTAAGAAAACAAGTAAACCAATTTATTATGTCCATGTCAAATGACAAACTATTCTTATGAAAAAAAGTTTGAAGTTTAACACAAGATGATGCATGAGATGCAAAACTATTCACCCAAAAAACAAAAAAAACAACAGTGAGTTTACACTAGCTGTTCCTAGTATCCAGTTTTGTTTCCTGCTTCATGGCTACATCTTTAGTTTCGCTTCTGTCTCTGTAGATTAAACCCTGCCACTACCTGCCCTGCTTCGTGACCTCAAAGAACGAGTGCCTATGGACGGACATGCTGTCTCACTTCGGCTATCCCGGCTACCAGTCCCGGCACTACGCTTGCATCCAGCAGAAGGAGGGCTACTGCAGCTGGTACCGGGGCATGACCGCACGCGACAAAACCACCATCAACGCCACCGACCCCTGAATCCCAACACGCCCTGCCCGAAATCCACTGCCATCTCCCCGACTCCTTCCCTCCCCCATCACTTAGAGTATTACAGGACTCTTAAAGCTCGCTGGCCTAGGTGACAGCTTCTTTAAAGGGGCAAAAGAGAAAATATCAAATCCATTACAGTGCCTGTTTCGTAGCACTTCTGATAGGAAACAATACCTTTTTTTTTGTTGTTGTTGTTGTGCAGATCGCCCTGTGAAACTTTAATATAACTTTCCCATGCTATGATCAAACAGTCCTTGCACCAAACTGTCTCTTCAGGGTTCAGTGGTGTTACAAAAGTGACAAAGACAGACTTTTAAAAGGCCGATAAGAAGTGTAAGCCCTCTGTTGGGATCTTCAGATTTGAAATAAAAAAATCTCCAAGAAAAGCAGTGACCTTTGCACAATTAAAAGTATTGATGAATATTATTGGTGTGAATTAGCGACCTTGAGTAACATGGTCATTTTGTGCATTGTGGCAGTTTATCGTTTAAAACGCAAGGACTCTTAAAACTCTCATGAAGTATTAGATGACAAAACATACAGCCAACTGATGTAATGTAAATCTGAGGTGTCAAATTATTTTACCGGACTACACTTGCTTATTAGACTTGTATGGTTCTACACATCAGCAAAATAGAATGAGCCAAGAATATTTTTAATAATACAGATCAAATGCCAATGTGAGGTATGATCTCTGAAAATGATGCCTCTTATTTCGGCTAAAAAAAAAAACTGGCAATGAAAACGGTATTGTTTTACAGTGAAGTATACATCGATTATGTTCAGTTTTTACTGTAACGTGTCTTTATGGATGGTAGTATCTCTGCTTACCTGAACGTTTGCAATGTAACTCATTTTGCAGTTATGTCACAAACAACACCCTTTCTGTTGAGCACTGATGAGTGTCAGAGAAATGCTAAAAAAGTCTGTCTGTTACAGTGCCAACGCAAGGAAGAGCTCACTTCTTGCAGAGATGGTGATATTTTATTTTTTGCTGTATATAACATAAGCTACAGAAATGAACTATCAACTCAGCTGAAACCTCTGTAAAACTTTATTTATATATCTATTGGATTGCACAATAACCCTGTGGTTTATCTGCAAAAAAAGAAAGAAAAATTATATAACAACAGGTCAAAACGACATTACGACAACCATCGCAGCCTGTTCAACTGACCAGATTGAGGGAGCATCTCCAGTTTTATGGTACTAATGGTATTTTTTTTGTTAACGTGATCATGCTTCCCCTTACTGGTACTCTTCACCAATACAATGAAAGTCAAGTATAAGCAGAGGTTTCAGACAATGAGATATTTTGTAAGTGTATATTCAATCTTTTTGTATTTAACTATTTCAAATGGACATTATATATATACTGTGTGTATATATATAATATATATATAAATGAAAGTAACAATATTGTCACTAAATTCATTCTTCTTCACCTGTTCCCATCTAGAGGTTTTTCTTATTTTTTCCTTGTGCCGTACCTTCAGTCCATTCCATTAACAGACACAGACTGGCCTCAAAGGGAGTAACAGCCCCTTCATCACTGACCCTAAAAGACCATTGCACCGCGAATGAATGTGGCACTGAGGATGCAAAGTATGGCTTTGTCCAAGTTGGTTGTTTTTAAAAAAAGTAGGGAAATACATTTTGCTTTCTTGCAAGCTAAATACGAAGCTCCAGCCGGCAGCAGGTCACCTTAGCTTAAAAGACTTGAGATTATTATGCCTACCAGCACCACTAAAGGTCACAAATTATCACTTTATATGTGTAAAAAGTGATATTACTGGGGGCTTTTGAAAGGGTTAAACAAATAAGATACAATGTGTTAATAAGTGTGCTTCAGAGGTATTCTTTTTTTACATAGCCAAGCAAGCTTTTTCCAAGTTTATGCAAGTTAAACTAACCATTTTCTGGCTGTAGATTCATATTCATATCAGGCAGACATTAATTCGCAAGAAAGCAGTGCAATAAAGTTAATAATTACTGATGATCGGGGAGGGGGGGTTACTCTCTGTACAGCAGTGGACGAACACCTGCTTTCTGTCTTTATGTGTGATGGCGGGGCTTTTTCTCCATCTGTGGCATTTCTGTGTCACTATTTCTGTGGTTCATGTTCATGTAAATATACTGTCTGCTTAACACAGAAACACTTGGTCAAGTTTGATCCTTAAAAAAAAAAGAAATCCAATCAAGGAAGCTGTGTACAGTCTGTGTGAAAACACTGATTCCTGAAGTGTGTGTGTGTGTGTGGGGTGGGGGGGATCGTTTCCTTGTAGGTGTTATAAAAAATGTTTGACTTAATTTCTGTGTTTTATATTTTTATAATAAAGATTTAATGAAAAACTGGCCACAGGAGGTCTAAGGTGATTTTGTGTGTGTGTGTGAGTCTGTTCTCTGTATTGTTTAAAAGGAAGAATAACATTTGTGGGGCACTCACCATCCTCGTGTGGTTGGGATAGAAGGTTTGCTCATTTAGGGGGAATTTCTCGGGGCCGAGGGAGTGGTAGAGCTTAATCATCTGAGAAAACTGCAAGGAGAAATAAACAAGACAGTCAGACATCATTATTTAAGCAGCGGAGGACAGCAGAGGCTAAATGGAAGCTTCAGAAGTTTCACCTCTGGTCCATTCATAACCAGAGGACAGGGATGGATCTTCCAGACTGAGGTTGGGATGGCAAAGGGATGTTTGGTCTTTATTTTTCTGGCTCTCTCAAAAGCTTATAAAACATCACCCAGTACACTTAGAGCCAACTCTGACTGAACACCTGTTGTCCAAGAGGACAAATCTATTTTCAGGTCCTTTCAGAGTTATTTAATGTTGAGCGGTAGTTTTTGTTCTACTTCCTCTTACCTGCCTCGCCTACTTAAGTTAATGACTTTGAACTTGTTGCCTCCAGCTGTGGGTTAACATAACAGTGAGGTCAGCTTGATAGTGTAGCTGCATGGTGTTCTGGGCAATTTTCTGCTCCAGCGGGTGTACGAATGTTTCTCAACCTCTTTTATAACAGTTTGATATGAACAGTTTGAGTTTTTCCCGTGTGTGACAGCGTAAAGCATTTAAAAAAAAAAAAAACTGACATTCACTGTTACCCAATCAATCGCCAATCAAAGTGACTTCACATGTATTTTACATTTTTACAAGCCTTTAACAAACATGGCATGTGTGTTCCTGCTGTTCAGACCAGCCCACTGGTATGCTACAAAATTAAAAATCGGCTGGTAGAGACTGATCCAGTAAGTGAAGTGGTTCACTAGGGGGCAGTGACGCAATCTGGCCTTTTAGGAACAAACGAACGAGCTCTTTGAGGTTAGCATGATTTATTCAGAAAGCAGAAATAGGTTTAATATAAAACTTTTGTTTTTTCGTCCTTGTACATGTTATTTTGTATTTTCAAGAAAATGAAAGAAGCACATTCAACTTTCAAATTCTATTCGTTGTTTATTCTCAGTTAAATATTAATATGTAGATATTCCAAATATTATATTGTGATTATCAGGTCAAACAATATGGATAAACATAAAAATAATACTATAATATAATTATATATTAAATACTTGTAATGTACCAACAAGCCTCTGTCTCTGTACAGCAGGTTTTATTGGGTTTGGGTAGCTCGAGGTCATCTAAGAAAACTTTGGGAGTCACTGCACTAAAGATTTAAGCGAGAGAACCTGGAGTATCTTTTTTTTTAAAAACTCTTCTAGTTTGGACAATGTTTAACATTTTATGTCATTTCAGGATGAGGAACTTTTCTTGACAAGAACTCCAACATGGATACTTTTGATATTAGCTTACAAACATTGTTGGTAACTGTAATGGTAACCACTCAATAAATCACCATTCAGTAATTATGGATAGTGATGGATTGCCTATCAAAAGCAACATTAAGGTCATTTGATTTTCACTGAGCATCACCACAAATACAAAAAACTGTAATGAGATATGGAATATTTCATAAAATTGTAACAGATCTGTAAACCTGAGCTACAAAAAGGAGACGTGCATTTGTCACCAAACAATGGAAATATTTGTGTTTCTTGTTGAGCACACTTGCTCCTTTAAACGAGACCACAGTGCAGAGTAAAGAATTCACACCCTTTTCACTGCAGTACTGTATGTAGTTTTCTCTTCAGTCTGGAGTGAGTAATCATGTGTGGTGGTGGAGGCCACTCGCTCCGCCGACTCCACAGACAGGTGCTGCAGCTCCCTTTAATAGTGCAAATAAATCAGTTGGAGGCAGCCGCCGAGGAAGAGACTCACGACACCTGTGTGTGGGTTAAAGTAGAGCAGTTAAAGGTCGCTTACCACCCATGGTTTGCTGCAGAAGTTGTAAATGGAGAAGATGGAGTTGATGCTCGGGACGCCGCCGAAATGCAAGCCGATCACAAGGTTCCTGAAGTCCTCGCCGGGGATCATGCTGTAGGCGTGCTGGCGAATCAGGACAAAGTCTGGCTTGAAGGACCTGCAGCAGGATGGACACGGGAACAAAAAGCATCAGAAAGTGGAGTTCAGGTTTGGGTTACCAGTCTGCAAGGACAGATTCAGAGATGTTACATTTAACTTTAGACTAAAATAAATTCACTCAGGTAATCCACCCATTTTTACAGGCTTCTAGTCTTTTGTCAAATTTCCTGACTTTGTCATGGTCTTCCACTGCTGACATTTTGACTCTTGTGCAAGGATATGAACCTTTACCCACACAGCAGTGGAGTACCCTCATTCTTAACCTCCATCCTACTCATGGTGCGGCTTCTACCCCAACATCTGTCAGTCATCTTGATGAGCTGTCCTGAGGATGGGGTCTCTGGGCAGGTGGTGTGTAAACACAAAGATGACTCATTGACACATTACCAATAAATATCCTTTCTTTTAAAATTTTTTATTTATTAAATTTTGAAAAAGTACCACCCTTTTCATTTCTACACAGCCTTACTGCCACATTGGCTCTTCCAGGCTCTGTCAGCACATCAACACACTGTATCTGGGCCCCGTGTCTACAGTCAAGGGCTCCATTATTCAGCGACCGTGTCGGGCTGAAGGGGTGAAGAAATGCTCCTCGGTGCACCTAATCTTTTTGGACCATCTATCCAATTAACACAGCCTAATCCTTCCTTTACAAACTGTTCTGGGAGCAGGGCCAAGCGACCCATCAGGCACCTGGAGGCCTCATTTAAAGCAGCCCGCATTTCACATTAACACAGGAAACTCCCTTTGACAGCAGTCAAGTTTTACCTATTAATGTGTTCGCTTTTGATCCAGGTATTGTGCAACTGAATGTTCCAGATTCCTGTTGCTTAATGCGTGCATGTATCATTCACGCAGGTTCTGTCTCATGGTGACATGCTCTAACTTTAAGAATTTATTAGTTTGATCCGCCAAGTGTCTGGTGTAGAGCGCTCTTAAAAGATATTATGCAACCATTTAGTTGCATTGTTTTGTCCTTTAGATTCCTACATTGCAAATCTCTTTGCACAGACTGAACATGGTGAACTTTTGTAATGTATAAAATATTTTGCCTGACTTGATTATAGCTTAGAGTACATATTTCAAAGGGACATGTTTACACGTGAAACTAATCTAACATATAAAGAAAATACATTTTTGTCACTAGGAACAATAAAGGCTTTTTAAATATGGTTTTCATTTGCTGTACAGTGTTGTGTAAAGTAACAGAAAGGTTATTTTAAAAGAACAGTTGAAAAAAAGCTGAATTAAAGCTGCATTCATCCATTTTCCTGGCTACACACTAACACTGTGCAGTTTGGTGCTGAAGGCGTACAGCAGGCTTGTCAGAGGGTTTTATCTACTGCAGCTGGAAACTACATTGGTGAGAGAAGCGATAAAAAAACCTCAAAAAATAAAATCGTGGACTTTGAGTTGAGTGGAACTTCAGATAAGTCTTTGTGGGTCATTAAAAGTGAGCAATTTCCCATCATACAAAATCATTTGATCCAGTGTTAACATCAAAATATTGACAGGTGCAGCTTTAATAGGCAAAATAAAATAAAACTATTTGCTTTTAACAGAAGGTCAGACACATGACCAGCAGCTTCACAAAGCTAGACTACTTCTGTTAACATGTGCATCTCATGTGGACAATAACAACATGCATGCACAGGTACACAAACTGCAGGTAAAGGCCTGCAGGCTGCAGAGTGGCCCTCAAACAGGCTCTGGGTCTTCAAGTGTTGCTTATGTTAGACGGCATGCACAGGACCGGCTGGATGGCTGAGGAGCGATCTGGTCTCGACGACAGAGCGACTACAGCTGTTCCTCCCCACTGATGCACTCAGCCGCAGTGGCAACAGACCAAAGGCTCGGCTATTTATACTGGATGATGCTGTTTATTGAGGCTCTACAACCAAACCAGACTCAACAGTTCATGTGAAACACAACTTCCTTCTAAATACATGGACTGATCTCTTTAACACGCCGTTTCTAACAAACAGTAAAAAAAAACACTTTGAGTGTAAGTAAGGCTGCAACTATGATTTTCAATATTGATTAACTGGCCATCTATGTTCTCAATTAACCGATTCCTTGTTCTATAAAACATGACTTCAGTGGTGAATCAATAATCAAAGTATTTGCCTTGAGTTTCAAGTAGAGTGTTTTTTAAAATATTAACCCTGTAATCACAATGATCCGGGTCCAAAGGCCTTTCTTGCTCCTCTCATTTGCCTTTCATCTCCCGCTATCCACCACTATGAATGCACCTAAAAACAATATTTTCTGTCAATTGAACTAATTGAAAACTCAGTCCAGAAGCAAGTTAAGAGTAAAAACATTTACCTAAAAAAAATAAAACAGACACTTGCAAGTCAGTTCAGGATGTCCTCCACTCACAACGAACTAATAATCAACCTTAAATGCATCCTTGTCCTTAAAGGACTTGCAGTGACATTTCTGTGCACGTGATATATTCAATGCAGATGTTCGCTGGTCAGGACAACCTCTCATCCCTTGTTTTTATCTATTATGATGTGTTCACTACCACAAGCTGTACTGTTAGAGAGCACAGGAAAATTGTTGTTTTTATGCGATGCTGAGAGCATGCATGCATAAAGCCAGATAGACTACACCTTTGTGCTACCTCATTACCACAGAAAGGCCAGATGTGGAAGACATTCGGCTCAGTGGGATGGCTTTCACCAGGCTACGGTTAATGGAGCCAGTGCCCTATAGCAGCAGAGCATTACTGAGGTTTGTCACCCATTAACTTTGTTTTTCTGTCTCTTCACTCGGACTCATTCGGCAAAAGCAGGGCTCCCCGCGGGTCGTGGATTATACTAAAGCGGCACATCTATGCTTTACGATCCGGATCTCTCAGGCCCCACAGTCATCACTTCACGGGCGATATGCTAATGCGTCCTTTGAATGGGTTATCAGTGGTGCAATAAAGGCTGATAACAGGCACTGATAGGGCGATAGCAGGGTTATAGATTAGGACGGGAGGGAATGAATCCATGTGGAGTCATGAGCCCACTCAACACTGAACAAGGTAGGCACAGATGTTGTGAAAAAGCATCATTCTTAAAGTCAAGTCAAAGAAACCTGTGAAAAGGGTTAGGGTTAATAAATCACAGTAGTGAAAGGCAGGTAACACTCCAAGTGGCAATAAAAATGTTTAAAGCCAGAGAGAAGTTCACCACCCTGAACATCTGTCAAAACATGTATGAAAACACTGCAAGCCTCACAGTGGTTTTAAGACCATTATATAATGTACTGTACTACAGTGCCAACAGGATGTTTTCATCAGCATTCCTAAAGCAGAAAACTATTCAAACCCACGACAATATGCTGCCATTTTGTTCTCCAGATCCATTTATCATACAGAATCTCTGACCTTCTAATAGGCTCCACAGGGATGTCTGAATTGCGGGGAACATTTGTCTTCATAAGGGCCCTGTGCCTGGCTCAAAGGGTGGTGAGGACCTTATCGTCCTCCCATCAGTCTGTCTCTCAATGATAAGGATAATCGGCGTAGAACTCAGTGGGAATGCCACAAATGTCAAACATTACATACCGAGGATCAGCGCAGCACTTGTACACAATGGTGCATTGTGCTGACCTGAGTCTCCGTCATCGGAGGGAAATGCACCTTAGAGAGAAAGAGCTGCGCTTTCCTGTTTCGAGGACAGACGGAAAGGCTGAAAAAAACTCCACACAGTGTTACAGAATTGTTATGTAGGCCCACACTAAATCAGAACTGTTTTTATGTCATTTAAAAACACACACAAGTCTGTTTGCTCTCTTTCTAAGAGATGAGCAGGAACCACTCATGTCTGTGACTTCAGCAGTTGGCCTAGCACCTCCTCTAACACGCTTATAAATGAACACAAATCTCTTTTCTTTCATCTAAAGATTGACTGAGTTGATGCATGCAGTATTTCCTGGTGAACAAAAGTCACGACTTAAACTCTCCTGCCGAAATTCTTCTCATCTAACTCTCAGAAAGAAAGCAAATGAGCATATTGCCCAAACTGTCAGACTATTTAAAAGCCTTATTATGGTAAGAAACTTTAAGAAATTACAGCTCTAAAAGTACTTGAACTTCTGTGGTGAAACTTGTACAGTATAACGTGACATACGTAAATTACAGAGACTGGACTGAAGTGAGTCTGGTTTTATCTCAGTGGAGTTTCACTCAGTTCTCTCTGTTGCAACCTCACTGCAACAAAGCTGCTGTATTACTGCATTCAAATCTCGCCTTGCGCAAAGAATATGGTAACTGTTGCAAATCCAAAGCAATTAAATTGATCACTTACACTTGAGAAAGGCTGCCTGGTCACGCTTTTTGGCTGAGCATTCCCACATTTAATGTAACAAAGCGTTTAGTCCCGTCAAACATTAAACAAAGATATTAGCTTTGGGGTTTATTCTAATACTTACTTTGGCGCCCTGCTAATGAAAACTCTGTATGCTTTTGTTAGATGATAAACATCATCAATCAGAAACAACTCGAGAGGGATTTTCCAAATTCCCCCCTCTGTCCTCTTTTTGTGAAAATCAACAGTTTTGTTTATTTGAATTGGTGGATTGAGAATTACTTGGCTGACGGTATTAAACAAATTGAAACGTTTGACACAATTGATCAAAGGTGGACAGAGTGACTTTTGGAAACGCACTGCTAAACTGAAAAAGGCAATAAAGTTGGGAAATTAGACATTTAAACAGATAGAATGATAATGATGATTATGATGTTATGTTTTTCAGAATTTTGAGTCCTTTACTGTATGAAGGTTATGAAGTTTAACTCAGATCAGACAGCTGTCTGACTGGGCTTGTATCTACAGTAGGACTGTACGCACAGAGCTTCCAAAGAACCCTGACGAACCCTCCGTTCTCAGAGTACAGTGACTCCATGGAGCCTAGCACCATGTTGCGGTCCCCTGGCCTGGATCTCGGGCTCCCTGTGGTTGCGGTTGTGGCTCCGGGCCCGGTGGCACCAGATCGACCTGGCAGCGGCTCAGATCCTGGGCGGCGGCCCGGTCAGCGCTGCCAAAGCACTGGATCGCCTCCAGCTGCGATCGCACTCCAGGGCTCATCTCCACATCGCGCTGAGCGCAGCGAAGGTCATGTAGAAAACAAAGGACGCGAGCCAACAACGAAAACAGCAAAGAACTGGAGATACATTTGAATTTCACCCCTAAAATCCAAACAGGAGAGGGTGTAACGTGAACGCATCTTCCCTCAAAACAAATTAGGGAATGTTTAGCTGCTTCACAGTGATTGTGTGGAGGATTTGGAGAAGAGTCCCATGGGAGGCAGATGTAATGAGGAAAGGAGCTGCAAGAGCGAGAGAGCACCAAATGACCTCTGGCAGAAGGGAAATGAGTGTTGTTAGGAGTTTGAGTGAATTAGCGGGGCCATTTGTATTCATGGCTATATTACAAAAGCCGCGATGTTGGAGTGGGCCTCACGGCCACTGTATGCTTTCATTACAGTCACAGCGCTCCTAAAGGAAACCACCCTCAGGCCTCTTAAAGCCATGTCTGAACTTAGTGGGATTTATTTCCTCGGTAACCAGATGAACCTGTCGGAGGTATTAGGTGTTGAGGCTGCTCCGGGCAGACAGTTCCTACGCTGATTAAAATGGGCTTTCACAGGGGTCAAGAGGGAGGGGGGTGGAGGCTTGTTTGTGTGTGTGTGAGTGTGTAAATCATCTCTGTGTGGTCTTAGCGGTAAATTGTCACCTGAGGTAACCAAAGGAGGAGAGCCTCGTTATGCGTTCTGCAGGGATTGGACAGGAAGGGGGCGTGGCCATGTCTGGCCGAGCTACCGGGACAGAAAATTAAATAGAAGGAGACAAAAAAAAAGAAAAAGAAATCAGACAAGGATCTGCTAATGTAATCTGGCTGCTTCCCTCCTTCCAGCTTTGGGGCCAAGAACGGTGAGGAATGCAGCACAGCCGTGGCAAGGTCGGGACCCAAACACAACGCAAAAAAACGCCCATCTGAACACGTAATTCAGGGTACTGCTGAAACAAATTAAGGAAACTTTCTTAAATCCAGTCGGCTAATCTGAGATATTTTTAGATATTCACAGATACTGAATGTCATTAGTGACTGTTGCGAACTGTGATTGTACATCTTTTATCATAATATGAATGTTTGTCTATTACTTAAAGTTGGTGTTGACTAATTTGCCAGCAGGTGACGAACGATAACAGGACCTCCTGCTGCACCTACTGACTCACTTTATACATCCAGGGACTCTGCTCAGTTAAAGGAATAAAGTTTTTTAACATCCCCATGTATTCAACCCCATTTTATGTGCATCGTGTGGGGGGGGTGCGTTTTCCATCTTTAAAACAAGAGCTGGTAACGGTAACATAGCAACGCACCAACAGTGGAGGTGATCTGTAATAAAGCAAACACAAATGTAAGCAAAGATATTATATTATCTTTAAAAAAGCATTGCAGATGTTTTTTTAAGGGAGAAAATACTTTCAGCACCTTTGTTAGACCCAGGGATTCACATTTTGTATACGACTGCTGGTACTCTCCTCTTAATGAGCTATCACACCCGGTTTTAACTCGCCTTTATGTGTTGTTATGGAAACTCTGAAAATGCACACATGAAATAGCTTCCTATGGAATTTATTGCTGATGATGCTTTTGTAAATTCACATTCAAGGTGCTCACCTCTGAAGTCAAAAAGATTAGTGACGGGTTTTCTGGAGCGAAAGCTAAATAAAAATTACTGTTAAATACTGTTAAAACTTTTACAAGTCCAGGGCTGTTGTAAGTTGCATCAGAAAACTCCTAAAACACGATTATGATAGATTACTGTTCTGCAATGAAAGACCATATCTGACGCAGTGAATGCATTTTATGACTGCAT
>JBAJHX010000002.1:13746012-13793970 GCA_037176925.1 Amniataba percoides | reverse complement strand
ATAGATAGATAGATAGATAGATAGATAGATAGATAGATAGATAGATAGATAGATAGATAGATAGATAGATAGAAAAATAAAGCTGAAATATATATATGTAGCTGAAATATAGCTAAAAATAAAGTATGCTTTATCATGATGATTATGAAAAGGAGCTCTTGAATACAATGTATCACATTCTAATAATTATAGATTCAGGTATTACTGAGCCAACTGTTTACTCTGCCATAATTAACCTACTGAACTTTAGTTTTTCCTCTCCACAAATGCCTATTATATTCCTTTTAACGCTGACCTTGTTCCACTGATAGTTCTCTTCATATTTTTGGTCCTGAGTGGAAGAACAAACTGAAAAACCTGTTGATAAAATTGTCGGAGCCCAGATGGAGCCTCTCATTGTGTGGTTTCCTTTCATCTGAAAATAGATGTTTTTTCTGTGACACAAAGTGCTTCTTTTATTGCTTCACCTCTTTAATTTCAATGGGGGAGACCTTGACCAACCGAGACCTGGATGAAAGACAACTTTGAATAGAAAATGCTGCATGAAGGTGGCTGTTACATTACTCCTGGATGGGGAATGAGAATGAATGCAAAAAAAACCAAACTGTCAACAAAACAAAAAACTGTGTGGCATGTTGACATTTTGGAGTTATATGAGGTAAAGCTATTCAGTTTGGTGTATAAATGTAACGTGAGAACATACTGTAGTGATTTGACTTGTATATGCAGGGCAGACCTTTTTGTTGACCACCTCTGTATTCTTAGTAACTCTTGATAAGCCCGTTGAATCACACACTGATGCAATTGAGAGCTCTGAAGTACAGTGGACCATTCATGTGCACCACAGAGAAGCATTTGCCGCTAATCACTACCACCTTGTGCAACAGTGAAATAATCCATTGAGGCACTAAATGTTGAAATCCAAGACAGATGCTAAATGCAACAGCAGAAGGCATGAGGGCAGCTGGAGTGGTGAAACGTCTGCAGCAAAGTCCCAAACCAAATCATCCGTCTTGAGCAAGTCCTACCCAGATGCCCTGTGTCATGTGCGAATACCAGCCAAAAAAGGGTACGGATAACATACAGCCAACTGCCTGTGAGCTGCCATGACTGCAGCAGAAAGGAGCGTGGACGGCGCTGAGGTCATAGGCCTGCTGAGCAGATGTTGCCCTGCCCGACCCAAACCACACATGGTCCGGCAACCCCGAAGAACCTCCCCTTGTTCTTTCGCAAACAAAGGTCCCCTTCAAATTTAAGTGCCTAATTTGTCCAATTGTGTCAATTGCGGTGTTTACGACTCTGCCGGCTTTTTGCGGGAAGCAAACAGGCGGTTGTGTCTGGCAGCCTCTCTCGTCGGGTGTCATCGTGTGTGCCATCAACTTCGACTGCAGCAGGTGAACATTCATTTTGAACGTTAGTTTCTGCTGCACTGTTATCTTTTACAAAGCACCAAACATTGCGAGCAGGGCGACAACTTTCGGTGCACAAACTCGCAGCTCGAGGGGGCCTCAGCTTGGCTCTGCCACGATAAGACGCTCATCCCAGGTACTTCAAAGGCGTACAGAAGGTATAGTAAGTGAATCCTAATCCCCTAATCTCCAAAGATCTCTAGAACACACTACTGGTCTTAATGAACACACCAAATCACCAGCATATGTGTCCAGATAACAAGTCGGCTGAGTCAGTGGGCTGAATTATCTTCAGCCACCTACTGTGAGATAAAGCTCCCCGAGGAGATATTTATGCAGAAAATAACACACATGTGAGTCAGAGGGTGGGGTCAACCTTTAAAGTGAGACCAACTTCTAAAAGCAGAAACAACACAACCTTCCTCTTATAAATGAAAAGTTGAATGCTTAAATAATAAAAACTTTCACGATCTGACATGACCAGTAGTATTTGCTGTCTAATGTTAGTTTACCTTAGCAGGTAGATATTACTATGAAATGTTACATTACTGACTTAACAAATCACTGACTTTAAAGCTTTTTCTACTTGTGCTACCAGTTTGTGGGTTTTTTTAGCACTGGCCCATAATTTGTGGCAGTAAAAGATACAGTGACTCACTCTAAAGGTTTTCCAAGTAGCCATTGTGTGTTTTTTTTAACAGGTCCTCTTGTAAAGACATCTTATCTTTACCAGGATACAGAGATTGCTGTAAAAAAAAGAGGAAGTGCATTTTTCCATCATAGTTTTATTGGTTTTCTGGATCTCGTGATTTAAGTATCACAGGTTCAGGATATATAAGCACTGATCTGATGTAGCTGGACATTAACTCTGCTTTCAGACCACAAGGGATTAACTGACAGAGTGGAAGAAGTTAATATACAACTCCCGTTTAATACAGACTTTTTTGTATTTGGCTGTGACGTTACGTGTTAGTGAGGCCCTCTCTTTACGTTTCTGGCTGTTGTAACAGGTCTGCTGTTATACTAATCTAACTGTGAGGATTGCTTGGCATGTTTTTGGAACTCAGCATCAAGAAGTACCACTGAGCATACTTCATCATTCTGCAGGAAAAGTGGTGGCTTGAAGCCTGTTTTTATTAGTCACTTAGGAGCGCAAAGAACCACCATCGGCGCTCCCATGAGCATCTGTTTAGTGGATGAAAAGCGTTACCCGGGTGGATACAAGACCTCAGCCGTCTGCCAAATGTAACTTCAAAGTGGGTCATGTAAATGAGAGGGAATGTTCCACAACAATGGGCTCGTGAATTTGCTGCAGGGCAGTGGCTGGGGAAGGTACAGGTGGCATGGCGGCCTTAATGAGAGATATTAGGAATCAAAGCCGGGCTCTCTTTCTTTCTCTTTCTCTTTGATACAGACTGGCATCGGGCCTCCCTGCTGCAGCATCACATGCCGCGGCGAGTCCAGAGATGGTACCTTATATGGCAGCGAGTAAGCAGGAGAAGAGTCGTGTTAGTTTGGGACTCGCGAGCTCTGGTTCAGAAAGCTTAGATGGCACGAACGTGATAGATGGCAGCTAGATATGCTGGGAAACGTCCATCCAACGCGATGAAAAGAATCACAGTGTAACATCATTTTATGGTAAAATATAAATATATATATATATTCATTTTATTAAAAGATACTTACCTTAGCTGTTTAATGTGAAATGCATTAAAAGTGGGTAACAGCTTTGAACAACTACAACCTCCTTATCCTTAATGTCAGTTTTGAGTTTCAGTGTTGGTGCAGGCCACTAAAAAAACAAAGTCTACTCAATGTCAAAATGTTTGCTGGGTGGAGATGTTAAAAGCCAAAAGGGAAGTGGGACTGAAAAGAGAGGGAGAAAGTGCAGTGGGTCTCTCTGCTTTTATTGTCATCCCCTAAAAGGGTTCATCTCAGCGTGTCGCTAACTTTTCACACAGAGATTGGGTTTCCGTCGTCCTAATGCTCTCAGCGAGTCGCACCGACGGCCTATGAAGAGTCTGGCTGCTGAAGGCAATTAGCGGCCTTGACTTGTTCTCGTCAACGCGGAGGGCTTCTGGGAAAGAATGGAGGGTCCAACGAGCGCTAAGTAGGTCAGCTGGAGTTTTTCTTTTTTTGCTTCATACGGCCCCCCTCATTATCAACTTAAGGGGCCCGATTATCTCCACAACACTTTTTTTTTTTCGATATCTGTGACACCGCAGGATTCAATGCGAGCTCACGTTTCATCGAAAACTCTTGACTCATATTTAAAAAACCCCACCCCCGTCTCAGAAAGCGGATGCGACCACAACAGCAGAGAGTTGAGCAAACAGGCTATAAAATCACCAGTCCAGCTTTTTTGTGGTGCCTTTTTCCTCCTCTTGTAAAATCCCACCTCCCTTTCAAAGACAGCTCCAGTCTCAACAATGGCTTGCAGATGTATAAGGGAACAGTTATCTGAGGTAAATGATATGTTATCTAAACACCGTAAATACTGCACGTCTAGACTTATAGACGTATTTCTGTGCATGCGGTATATAATACTGACACAATGGTGTTAAATTAAAATCAGGCTGCTTTAAAGGAATGGTTGGAATGGATCATTGGGGAGAGTTAAAAGAAAATTTCTTTCCCTTATGTATGGAGGCAGGGCAGTTCAAGAAATAGTTACAGCGAATAATACCTGATAAAGATTTAACAAATAACATTTTAATTAGTGACGTACTTTGGCTTTGACAAGCTACGTGTTTCCTTTTGTTTACAGTCTTTATGCTAAGCTAACACGATCTGGCCATCAGTTCTCAACTTAACACACACACACAGGAGAGTTCGCTTATCTTCACGTTTCGTCAGATATCAAAGGGCTGGATAATTACAAATCAAATCCCCTTTTTCCTGCTGTTTTCAAGGTGTGTGAGACAGATTTCATGAGGACTCTCATATCA
This sequence comes from Amniataba percoides, assembly GCA_037176925.1. Classification (NCBI taxonomy): domain Eukaryota; kingdom Metazoa; phylum Chordata; class Actinopteri; order Centrarchiformes; family Terapontidae; genus Amniataba; species Amniataba percoides. The sequence continues at coordinate 13,789,613 of JBAJHX010000002.1, read as the reverse complement.
GTGGGACAGTTTTTAATATTGTTTTTAATATTGTAACAAAGAAACAACAGGCAGGATGTGATGAGGGTGATAATGCACCCTGAGGTATTCTAACATAGTAAGGTTATTATTTCTTTGCACTGAGGCTCCTTCCAATAATGAAATTATTCATTAAAATGTTTAACAGAACAGAAGTGATATAAAGAAAAAAATCCACCATACCTGCTCCACTCGGATCTCATACTCTCCGTTCAGCTTCTTCCCTCGAAAATACTTTGCCCTGAAGAGAAACAAAAGAAAAACTGTCATATATACAGTATATACAGTTAAAGCTATGTAGGTTCATCAATAATCTCTAAAATGGAGACCGATCAAATTGTGTGTAAATGACTTTGATGCAAAGTTTGATTTATTTGTCTCTTTTTGGGTCATATGTGCACTTCAACATGTGGTTCCCTCCCCTGCGCCAGTACTACTGACTCCTAACAGTCAAAACAACCTTAAAATATCTTTTGTTTATTTGATCGAAGGAGAGCTGAAATTTCAACAGACCTTCCAAAATACCTTGTGAGCAGGCAAAATAATGACTCATATTTTCCATAATTACAGAATCTGACCTTGAGGGGCTTCGAGTAAACACGATCTCTTGGCAAACAGTAACTAGTGAAATACAGTGCCTTTAATAAAGTGAGCTCCCTGATGGAAAGATAGTGCCCGTGTGTGTGTGTGTGTGTGTGTCTGTCACTGCAACTTATGGTCAAGGTGAAACTAAATTCCAGTGGCTACATTCAGTTGGCATTTATATTACTGTTTCTAAAGTTTAAGAGTCCTCTGACGATCAGATGGGGGGAAAAAAATCCAGCATGGGTGAGCTTGTTATCCTGCGATCTGAACCTGTGAGTTATCTCCCTGACCATCAGATCTGCTGTATTTGGATGGAGACACGTGTGGATTCACTGTGCTGTTTATAGCTGGAGTTGGTACACAGGAAAACCACAGTGGAAAGCTGACGCTGCTGTTGTTGTTTACAGTCAAAACCAATCACTTTCCATTTCCTGTAACTTCACCCACACACAACTGTCTTCTGTGTGCTGTGTGCTTCTTCTTTTTTGATGCTTAGACAGATTAATAAATTAGTAAGTTCCCTAAAGTTGAGGGCTTGCAAGAGACATTGCTCACAATGAACAGTCAAAATATACACTCCATGAGTCCAGCTTCAAAAACATGAGATCCTACACTTCCCATGATGCAGCTGGTCTTTTGCTAGTCACTTTCTGCCTGCCCATTTATCCCAACCCTAATGTCCTCGGTTTGCAGTGCAGGATTTCTGTTTCCAAACTTTCCTCCAGACATCAAGACATTACACAACTGTTTTTAAAACGTCTCAGCACTGCTCTCCAGCACGTGCAGAAATGACTCTTATTAGTACGGAGATGTGATGTTCCCACACTCCAACACCACAGTGCTGCTGTTTAATGACGAGAGAGCTTAAATATCATCACTGCCTCTATATGGACTTTAATGTGATCCTATCAGATCAATATCCTGTTGTTGTCCTGCAGCGTTCGAGTTTTCGGTTTTCACTCTGCTCGATGAGGGTTTGAGTTTGGAGAGACTCCTATTCGCATGCTTGTATTTGACTTACACATTAATGTAACATCGATACATAACAATGGAGAGTCCTTTCAGCTCTTGGATTTCAGATTCCCTGGTGCACATTTTTCAGCCATGTTGTCATGTACAGCCGTGTTGTGTCCCAGTGCTCTGAGTCTCAGCGCTGAACTCTCACCCCTCGCAGGCGTGGGACAGTTAACAATTTGTCGAGGGCTTCGGGCCGGAGCGGCGTGAGGTCGAGGATCCAGGCTGCACGCTAGAGGCCTTCCATTACTGGGAAAGGCTGTTCTGGCTTTAGAGTGCCTCCCGACCTGCTCACAGCAAAACACGTTTTCCTTTTGCAGTGTTTTTCCCAGAGCCTCTCATTGCCTCCTTCATCTCCCCACATCTGTCCTCTTTATGTCCGTTCATTAACGTTCATTACGGCCACTGACGGGGGTCCCGTACTTAACATCTCCCAGCTGTCGGACTTTAAAGTTCTGGTTCCCGAGCTGTCTCATTCTCTGTAATTTTGGAGGCCGTGAATCTTCAACACGACTGACCTACATACAAGACAGGCAGTGCCCCCTGTCACCCTGGACCACCGCCACCACCGAGCCTGAGGCAGGGCCCGCAGGCTCAGCGCTTAAAAATGCCTGGTATGCGTTTCAAGGTATTGCAAAACATGTCGTCACTCCAAGTGATCAATTTAATTTACAGGCTGCTGCGCTCTCCGGTCTGAACAACTGCTTTATACGTGTCCAAACGTAAACATTCAGCTCCGCAAAGAGGCCTGGGCCTTCCCTCTCCCAGTCGTGCACACACCCACTATATAAACACCACGGAGATGAATTCCTTTTTTTTTTTTACCACGAGAATATGTTCTTTCTTTTGTGTACCACTAATAGGAAACGTATGAGTCATGCATGTGGACAAAACCAATTGCCCCTGCAGGCTGTTTTTACTGTTATCCCTGCTTCTATTTGTATCCAATCCGCTAAACTCAATGTTGTGCTAATACTGCCGTGTTTACAGTGGAGGTTTTCTACGCTGGACACATATTTTTACATGAAGATTAAATTCCCCATGTGTTGGTTTAGCTCATGTTTTCTCTTATGAGGGGCACAAGGTTCCCAGTAACAGGAAACTATGCAATAATGCCACTGGTCATGTACTGTCTATCAAGGCCTTAATCCATCAGTAACTGATTTTTGACTGACAAAGACCAGCAAGCTGTCATGTGATTCATCGCTGATATAATCATAGCAACTTTTGGGATGGGGCATCACGTAAACTGGTTGGTTGGTAAGTTCGTAAGGTGTGGAGAGGATGGCATGAAACCCTGCACACATCAACGCCTCAGTATCCTTAAAAAGAACTAGATCACACCATGTGTCAAGACAGTCCTCCTAAGAAAAACAACAGCATCAGTGGTTTCAGCGAGGGCCCTGTGATGACATTTGTTTATATTCAAGTGACAAAGCCCTCAAAGCTCCCAGTGAGCTGAAGAGAAGCAGCTGGTAACACAACTTGTATAAATGAGGGCGCGTGGCTGCTCACACTCTCCATCACCCAACACTGGACTTGGTGGTGACAAGGGCCACAATACCGGGGACATTTATTTGTCTGATTTGCTACAGTGGAAAAAGCACAAACCATTTACATTCACTTACTTTACCCCTATGAGTGCAAAAAAGTCTGTTGAACTTGCTGGTGAACCCTCATCCACTCATCTCAGTTTCATCAAAACCTGACTGGAGATGTGTCTGTGATGCTTTCCAGACTCCAATCTGATCAGAAGAGACTGGAGATAATGGGACTGAGTTGTCCTGACTAAGTGCATTACTGTCTTTGCCCTTGAAGTACTTTTTGAAGTAGCTTCTGCCGTTGGCCTGCTGGTGTTTGCACTTTGCAGTGTGTGAACTTTCGCCCTGATCTCGAGGTACAGCGCGGGTTGGTACACTGCCAAAAGAAGATTTTCTGCCTCTCTTTCCCCTTGAGATGTGCAGCAGTGTGTGGGGTCTCTCCTTTTTCTTTAGACAAAACATGAAATTAAAACCCTCTTCATACGGCTGAGGGCAACCAGAGGATCTCACAGTGCTTTGCCACGTACAAGAAGAGGTAAACACTTCGCCAGAGCTTGGCTGAATTGAGCAATCAGATGCTCATATCCTTCAGAACGCAGCACAAACAGACCGACAGCTTCTTGGCAAAAACGTCGCCCAGAGAGAGAGAGAGAGAGAGAGAGAGAGAAAAGGAGAGAAGGAGGGATTGTCGGTGGTGGCGGTGATGCTCTCGGAGACTTCGCCTGAGCGCTGTGTACTGCTATTGTGCATCAGTCATTGCTGGAGGCCAAGCCTGTCAGGACAGAGCAGCGTTTCCCCAGAGACCTCAGCCTCTCTGCTGGAATGCCCAAGAGGAAAATCAACCCCAAGGCAGAGAGCGATGGATGGACGGACGGACGCCCTCGCCATCCACTGTGATACCTTCACTGTGCCTTCAAGTCAGGATGCTCTCTGACCTGCAGCCTGTCCTGAATCACAGGCAGATTTAGGAGATTAACCTTCATGTTTTCCCTGATATGATAATACGTCTTAAAAATCTTGAGTCTGCACATTGGCTTCACACCGACAATAACTGAGTGCTTGCCTTGGAGGCTGAGAGCGAACAGGCAGTGGTGGATGGTTACAGTTTATTGGGATTACTTATCTGGTGGAAAGTTTTGCTGTGGCTTTATCCTTCTATCAGTTTTCCCTCCAGATAAAACAGTTTTGTTGGCTGCTGTGGCCCCCAGTTAAACCAATGACCGCAGATGGGATAAGATCCATGTTGATTTATGGAAATGCATGAAAAACACAACTCATCTGTCTAAAGAGCGACTGCTGAGAGACTCGTGGGACACTTGGTGGCTCAAAAAATAAAAAAAACACGATCGCATCTGGAATCGCTGCGGGGCAAGTTTGGTTGTCGTAGTCGAGACTTTTAACTTTTTCTTTTTCGGCGACCCGGCAGAGGGTCAGCGCTCCGATTTCCTCGTGTTCTGTGAATCAACAGCAGGACTGGGTTGCCTGAAAGCAGTCTCACATTGTCCTAAAAGCAAACAGTGTGATTGAAAAAGCCAACACCGTGACACGGACACGTTGCCAAAGCAGCAGCCAAATATTTGGACTTTTTTTACGAGATGTACTTGTCTCAGGGGGTCGAGCTATAACTGCTGAGCTGCTGCTTCACGCTCTACCTGCTCCCCTTGAAGCAGCCTCTGAGATGAGATGACATTTCTGCGTAATACTCTAATTAACAGTCAGAGAAAGGTCTCGGATTTAGACTCACTTTTTAAGCTTTTTAAATAACCTTGAGGTGGACATAAAGACTTTTGAACTTAGTGCCATCTTATCTCTAACACGAGCAGCACCACAGGCTCAAGGCTCACACTTGTCAGCGATAACGTCCATAAAAAAACCACAGAAAGGGTGGATCCGAAGAAGAACAAAGAGCATAATCTTCTGCAGACTGAGAGGCGTCTTTTGTATTGTTTTAAAGAGACATTTAAGTCTTCTTCTGTTTATTCCAAACAATCTTAAAAGTGGCTGTGTGGCAGAGAAGAGATGATGGACGGAGTGTAAAGACCAAACAACCAAACGCCAGCACTGAAGCCAATATGAAGCGTCCAAACGATGCATGACACAATGGCCGATGTACTTCTGGCTGACTGTATGAAGTGACCGGGAAACACCCGAGATTCTCAAATATTGGACAGTAAAACGTTCTTCTAATGAGGGTCTTTTGCTTGTTCATCTGTCCTCTTCCCCTTGGACCACGTTTGGGTTTGTCTTATCTTGCAGTTCAGTGAGGTGGCTCACTGTCAAGCTTTAGAACAGCTTTAGACACTTGAGGATAATAATGCTATTGCTGTGAGACAACATTTACACAACTTTGCCTTTATGTTTGTTCAAAAGTATGCTGAACTCGCTGGTGGCACCTCCTGTATCCATGACAGTACAGACAACCAAAACTTGATCATTTCGATAAAGAAGAACAGTTAAAGACATGATGGGTCGTGATAAGAAGCATTTTTTTCCCATGATTTCAAAGAAAATTCTTGGGCACTGAGTCACAGTAGATATTGGCTGAGTTCTGACTCCAAAGTGAAGTGTGGTGCTCCGTAACAGTCGCTCTGAGTCACTGCTGCAGCGACAACTGATCGAGTTGGTGAAGAACCAAACTATGATAATATACTCTTTATTGTTTTTTTTAAACACTAACAGGCACCTCTCCCTTTCACCTCATGTTTTATGTCTCTTTCCTTCATGACGCCCTTCAACTCACACTGTAAAAACCTCAGGTCTAAATTTAGGTTAATACAGATACACATATGGAGATAGGACATTGTGCCCATTTAAAGTAAATCTCAAGACCTAAAATGTACTTTAATACAACTTAACATGCCTTTATATGAGAATCATCTCAGTGTGAAGAAGTGTGTCTCAGTCTGTGGTTGACATCCTGCTTTGCTGCTGTCAATTACAGAACATCTGGGAGCTCAAACACTGACTATCACAGCAGCAGGGAAGGAAAGTTTCATGTTAACCTCAGAGGCTATCACACAGCACCACCTGCTGGCCAAACCGTGTTTTTCTCCATGAAGAAATATCAAAGCATGAGGAGCACTGACGAGCAGGCTGAGGCTGGACTATGATGCCACTCAGTGGCCAGAAAAGGAACAGGCTCACTTTTTTATCTGATGAAATGTATATTTATATTAACAATGTAATTTTCTTGGATTCAGACATCCCTCAGTTCCATATACTATCAGAGGTCCCCTCACAAAACAGCCCCCAGCACATCAATTAATCCAGCCGAGGAGATGACAGTATTATGAGCATGAGGCAACAGCTTCACTCACTTCTCATGTCCCCTTTCTAATGCTTCGCTCAGTTCAACTTCTAAAGCAGCATTCACCAACTTTACCAATGAAGTTCAGTTTACTTGTCATGAAGAGTACTATTCAGCTTGTATAAAGCTTCCATTTCTTTGATTGCAGGTTATTAGAGCTGCTGTGAATGATTACATTTTAATCAATTACTGTAATCAATTCACACTGAATAATAAAAAAAAGAAAAGAAACTGTCAATAATGATGAGACAGACTATGTGAAATCATTTGATGTCAAGACTTGTCACTTGATTTGCATCCAGAATCATGTTTTCATCTCACCAAAAATGAGTTCTTTAGAAAAGTCTCACGACACCAACTACTAAATTATTTGAAAAACAGAATATTAACACTTCACAAAGGTACTTTATTGCAGTGCTGTTGCAGTAAATTTCATTACAGTGTGCTGTTGCTGCCATCACTCATCCAGACCTGCACTACTCCCTCCCAAAAATGACTTTCTCTGTGTAGTGAAAAAAGCAACCGACCACTCAGCACAGTCTCCTGTTTTTTCCTCTCTTTATATAAAAGTAAGCGAGTTTGTTTAGGTGAATAAAAACGACTGCTGGTTACTCAACATGATGGCCGTCCCTCAGAGAGTTGGACTGAGCCCGGACGCCTCAGTGGGTGGATGATCCTCTGACGACTCATTTCAGAAACACCAGGACGTGAAGAGGAACGGGCTCTTTTGGGATTTCAGCCAGCCGGATTAAGGAAAAGAGGCCGTCCGGCTTTTCAGAATATAGAGAGCAATCTTGGCACTTTTGACACAGCTGTCGACGGGGCGCTTTAATTTAGTGATCATTTTTAGACCCCGGCCTGATCTCCCCGCAGAGCCTCAGACACAGACGCTTCAGCACACAATGATCCCCGCTAATTTTGCAGATAGATCCAAAGGGCTGGAAAAAGCTAATAACAGCTTCACTGAGGTCGATTCTCCGGCAAATGTCAGGCAACAGAATAACAATTCATGAAACGGAAGAGCGGTTTATTGATCCAGTAAGACAAACATGATAAACTGGCTGCTGCACGTCTTGACTGATATCGATTCCTCCACATTGTGCAGCAAAAGGCAGCTGATATCAGCCGCTAACACGCCGCTGCTGAAAGATGAACCCATCTCTTCTCATTAACGTTCATTTATTTTTTACTGTCATCTCCAGAGCAAGGGATCTCGCTCCCGTTACCATGACAATTTTTTATGTAGCACAGGGAGCGATGATATAAACCTGCGAAAGCCAAGGACGTCCGACTCTGTCAGAGACAATACCACGTGTCATTCAAGAAAGGTAAGCAAAGCACACAGAGTGAAAATTCAACTTTTCACTCCTCGGCCACAAGTATATCAAGTCTAACAGATCAGACTTTAATGGCTAATTGATATTCTCCAAAGCAGCATGTTAAAGGAATACTAAAGGAATACTGTCAAGAGTCAGATGAGAGGAGTTAACACACAAAACGTGGAATGTGAGGCAAAAAATACAGACATGTAAAAACCTCAGTGAGACACGATATATTGGTTAGATAGTGCATGTAAAAGAGATGACACACAGATGAAAAGCTCAGGGATCCCTTCTGAGAACAAAGGTTTTATTTTCTTGATACGACTCTGCTTCATGTAGCAGAACTGTGGTGATGTTACTTCCAGTCAGTAAATGCAGCAAGTGAGCTGCGGTAAGAAGCTCATATTTTCTTTTTATGATCTATTGTGGATTTGGCAAGGGAGCTAAACTTTAAATGACCTGGAAACAATTTAGCACCGGGGCGCTTAAAACCAAATCACTCACAGTTCAGCTGAAAATCCTAAACTAGGAATGTGTTCAGAGCTGTCATTGTAACGCAGAAAAGTAAACATGGGACAGACAGGAGAGGCAAAACTAGTCTCTGTAACACACCCAAACACCAAGAATCCACTCACCAGTCTGTGTGCTGATCATCGATGACCAGCAGGATCTTGGGCTTGCGTATGACGGGTTTAGGAGGCTGGCTGCTTCCCGTGGAGGCTCCTTCAGCGGCTGTTGCTGCAGACTTGGCGTGTGCGGCGGCGGCGACGTTCTGGGCCATCTGAGCACTCTTCACCACGCTGGAGAAGGAGCTGAGGAAGCTCCCGGTGCCCGCGGCCGAGCCCGGGGCCGGGCCCGTGGCCGAGCCCGGGGCCAGGCCCGCGGCCGAGGCCGAGGCCGGGCCCTGGGTCTGGCTCGGGATGCTCGGGGGCTGCCGCCTCTCTGTGGCCGGGGAGGCGGGAGAGGAGGTGGATGAACCTGGAGGGGTCGGCCTCTGCAGATCCATCATGTAGCCGTTGGGGAGGTTGGCCACAAAGCTGCTGTCTGACAGGCGCCGGCGGAGGTAGTTCATGGTGACGGGCTGGTGGGTCGGTCAGGCCAGAGGAGGTGAGGGGGAAGAATGTCTGAAATCCTGCACAGGAGACAGACCAGTCAGTTTAGTAATGCTGTGCACGTCTGATTGTCTCTCCGCAACATCCACTTTTAATGAAACAATAACAGATTAAAGCTGCTCTAATAAACATTTCTACATTGTTCAGGAGGTCACACACTCTTCAACACCTTCCAGGCACCCTCTTTTCAGCCCTCTCACAATTCACGTGCACATCCCAAAGTCCCACAAGGTAAGTTTGTGCGTGGCATTTGTGTGATGAGCCATCATTAGTATCCTATCCTCACTCTGCACCAATCAGAAGTCTTCATTCACCTGTCCATCACCTCAGTGGCTACCAGTGTGAATCATCTGGCCAAACTATCAGAAGAGGCTTCACTCACAGCTGCAGTTTTATGGACTTTAGTTATATTCCTTTTATTCATCTAGTTTATTCCTTTCATGTGTATTCATTGAAATTAACTAACTACTCCAAAGGATTTGAACCAACAACAATAAATGAGCATGTCTACGAGTGTGTGTGTCATCACTTGTAATCCATGACCTGTGGAGACTGCACTAACAACGTGAGGGTCCATTCATTTCTCATCACTGAGGTCACCTGATGGCGCTCAGTGAGCCAACTCCTCTCACACACACACGAACAATGGAAGCATAACTACACGTGATGGGAAAGGTGGCGGCACTGATGGTGGTGTTCCCACAGAGCGTTACCACCCACTCTGCACTTCCCCACAGCTCAAAGGCATTTTAGCATCTTTTAGGCTCATTGATTTTACAGCCCACAACTTTAATGTTTTGGTTCAGTCTCACCACTTCCTACCAAAACGACCGGCAGCGCCTTTTTCCCGCATCGAGCGTCGAATACATGGAGGTATTCCTCAGGATTAGATATTGTGGAGGAGATAAATTTAGCGCAGATGGAAACGTGTGACGCTTCTATCGCTTTCTGATGTTCACATTAGCATCAGATCTGAAGGTGAGATGTCAGACCTGGAAAACATTCAGCTGCAAATGTGAGGCTCTGGAAGGTGCCAGACAAAAGCCGACACGGTGAAAAGGGCGCACTGAGGTGGCGCGGCTCAACCTGATTAGCATAAGATTAAGTTACCCACGCAGGGTGGGACGGAAAACCGCCGGCAAATAATTCGGTGACACAGCAGTGATGATGCAAAGTTGGAGCAGTGATTCACAGCTCATTTCTTTGTAAAGCAGATAGAGCCCGCTGGGAGAAAGGAAGCGGTTATATAACACATGGAACGCAGCGTGGCGGAGAAGAAACATTCAAACAGATTAGCTATCAACGAGCAGGCATGTTCGGGGAAAAGAAAACCCTTAAACCTGATTAAAACTAGGCCGCTTCTCGCAGTTAAATGGAGCTCGGAGGAGATGAAAGTGCATTTCTTATTGAGGCGTCACGTCTCGGGAGGACGTGCCCCATGTTTGCGGCGTCGTTCTTGTAGTTAAAGGCGGAGGAGGGTCCAACAGGCCCGCAGCGGGAGGAAAAGGATGTGGGGTAAACGTTTCATCTTGACAAGCCAATGTAGTGGGGCGATCACCGTCAGGAAGTCTCTGTGCAGAGCGAAAGTTGTAGCTTTTGCCTGGAAAGAAAGCGAGCTGTGGAGCTGACCTCCGAGCTCTGCGGAGGCCGGAAGGTATCACAGTTATCAGCAGCAGCAGTACTGATCACAGCTGTCGAAGATGTACTTTAATAACCTGTTTCTCAATGCTGCACTCATCCACCCTCCAGAGGTGGAGTCAGAGGTCAGAGGTCAGCAGTACACCTCTACTTATATTAGTGAGGGTGGACAAAATATTAGGTACACTGTTGACCAAAAATTAAATAAAGTCATGACCAAAAAGTTAAAGTCGCACCTCTTTTTAAAAAAACAACAAAACCTGAACACTATAAGCTTCATAATAGTGAGCTTTACTGCAGGGCTCTTTCAGTTGAATGCATTAGTTTGAACTAGTTGTCCCTATTTGACTGGAAACTGGGAGTATTACCTAGTTATAAGAGTTGTTGTGGCTAACGGGAAAGCAAGCTGCCATTCATTCACACATCTAGCAGACATCAACATTCCTTTGGAATCACATTTCTGACCACCTGGCGACCGCAGGTTCAGTGTTCACTGACTTTTTAGCTCAGTTTTGGTCTCCACCAACTCCCGAGGGAAATATCTGGCTCTTTAGCTGCTAAATGCTCCACTGTGTTCACCAGCTGGTTGCTAACTAGTGCACGGTGGATTTCCCACAGCTCCTTTTTGCTGGAAACAGCTGCCTGCTGCTGAAAACAAGCTTCATGAGAGCCAATCAGAGCGGGGCAGCTGAGGGACGAACAATGAAGACTGAAGGGCTGAAGAGGACAGCAGAGAGGTGATCGTACTCTCACAGTTTGTCTCCACAAAGGCATTTTTAACATCACATAGTTTCTTAACCCGCTGGAACAAAATGACTAGTGCAGCTTTAAAAACAAACATATAGTTTCCATTTTATTCTTTTACAGCTGGGCACTGTTTTAAGCAGGTGTCACTCTAACTGGAGTAAAGTTTAATTCTCTGAAATTACGTTGAGGTGGATTAATACAGATTTGATGCTCTAATGTTCTGTGGCACAAAGCATTGTCATGTTCTGCTTAACAGGCAAAACGTATCCGTAGGATCAGTTCATTCTTGGTATTTGTTGACAGTACAGATAGTATATTAGCAGAATCCTTTTAATGTTGGAGTTCAGGGATTTGGTGTTTTGCCTGAGGACGGTTCAGCACGGCAGATGCTTGTTGTCACGAGCAGTAACACTAAAATGGGAGATGTAATATGCCTTCCAGCAGCGCAGCTTAACAGCCCATCTTATCCCAGAGTGAAGGGGCTTCCCCCCTGGGAGCTATGCTCATGAGTCAACCACCACAAAGCGCTCACAGAGCACAACTATCAGGGCTTAAGTCAAATGATAGAAAATTACTAGATAACGCACAGAATAAAGACGAACAACAAGCAGCTGAAATTACAGTCACAGCGCTGCTGATTGCCAGCTCGGCCCTCTTTGTAAAGGCTCCATCCCACCGGACAGATCGGGAGCTGTCCGCTCAAACGGTGAAAATCACTATCTTTACACCACTGGCACAGTCCCCACTTTCTCAACAGCCCCCATAAGCTGCTTTCTCTCTACGCCCGAGCATATCTGAGGCTATTAAATCCTTAAAGGCTTTGGCTCTTTAGCTCTTTTTGCAATATATCCACGCCGGGAGGGAACCACGCGAAACCCTCTCTGGCTCTGTTACTGCTGACCTGGTGGCAAACATTAGCGAGGAGAGTGAAAAAAAGAGCAAGAGGACAAACAGATACACACACACAAATATGTATATATATAATAAATCCATGTATTCAGTAATCCTTGCACGGTAAGAGTCTGCTGGGGCTATCTGTAGAAAGCAATAAAGAGGATGTGGCTGTTGTGTCAAATTATATTTGATGCTCAATATTTACAGACCGCACTCCACCCTGATAGAAACCTGTAATTGAAAGCTGAGGAGTGGCACAGTAAGCGGTGTATAAAAGAAATATTAGAGAAGTCCCTAAACTCTGACTGCGAATAGGACTTTGGCGCAGCAGTAATCACAGGCTTCGCTGTATAATGAAGGGGGAGAGCAGGATAACGCCGCACCAGTCTCCGGGACCCCCGCTGGTGTACAGTACGTGCTGGAATGTGTGTGTGTGTGTGCTACTTCTTCTATATTTAAAAATCATGTAATTGATGAAGCTGCAGCTTAAAGGGAGGTAGAGGTTCCTTCCTGCCGGTCTATAATTGTTCCAACTTTCGCTCTTCGTTTCCTATTGTGAATCTGCCGAATCTATCACACACTTGTATAAACGCTTGTTCTGTGAATTTACACACCAAAGCCTGCGAGAACTGTCGACTAATTAGTTAAGGACACTCAGTGGTGTCATTCTTCTGTTTCCCACCTTGCATGTCTGAAATTATGCAATAATGACTAATATGTGCGTTCAGATGTAACAGCCGACACGCCAGATGTTAGTTTTCCTAATGAGATAAATGAAGTGAGGCGGACGAGGTTACTTCTGAGTGAAAAGATAAGTTCCTCAATATCTTTGCAAGTCTCACAGCTTGAAGAAAAAAATGGGGGCCATGTGTATTTATTCTTAGAAGTGTGGGAAATAAGGTGCGAGGACGCGACAGCAATGAATGCACCCACAGCTACACCACACATATGGTGACGCCATTTACAGTCACCTTTCTTCAAGTTTATATTCAGTTACAGGCAACTTTCATGTCACTGAGTAACATAATGACTGTTTGATTTTGCGTTTTTTTCTTTAACATGCATCATTTCCAGATGAAACATGCACATTTACATCATCCTGTATTGTTAAGCTGCATTAACATCACTGCCTGTGTTGCTGCTGGTCCAGCACCGTGTCAAAGACTGACTTTTAATGAGCAGTGTTAAATGTCATCACCTGGGCCCCGGACTATACCAAATACCTGCCACAGCAAGGGGGGGCCGGGGGGTTTAAGAGAGAGCCCTCTGTTGTGCAGGTCATTTCATACGTTTAATTCAGTCAGTTTGTTCACATCTTTTTAACGTTTGATATTTCTAATAGTTTGTCCAGCCAGTACAGTAGGTTCACCTCCTCTGTCACTAGTTAGAACACCTGTATCCTGTGTCTTCAGCTGTCAGTGTTCAGGACAGAAACGAAATGTTATCTAAATCTAAATGTTATCTACTCTGTTCTGTAAATGAAATTTCTGTAAAAGTACCTCTGACTGATTTGTTCCTGTTTCTTAAATATGAGTGTTTGCTGGTTTTCTTCAGGCAATCTGGCAACACATAACATGACACAAAAACTCATTCTCCTCACAAATACCTCATCTTACATCGTGTTTATACTATCTAATACCTTTTACTGAGACGTGTTTAGCTTTCAATGAACTTTATATGTTAATCTCGAATGATAACTGCCTTCAACGTCCTGGCCTCTTGCAAGAACCCTTCTCACAGCCCACCAGAACACCAACGCACACAGTCATTGTCCAACGGTGGTAAAGTGCGACAAGCTTAAGGGGATCAGCATGTGTCCCTGCTGCGCAGCGTGTCACCACCAGCACTCAAGCATGCCTCTTATTATTCATGACAGTCTGAGCTGGGGGCCCGGGGCTGCGACCGGTGAGAGAGGAGGGTCGCAGGGCTCAAGTCAAAGGAAAATGAAATTACGGAGAGGTGGGACAGCGGAGGGACGGACTGCTGGGGCCGGAAGGGGGCGTTTAACCTGCCCCCGAAGCATTGTGGGGGATTATAAATAAACCTGTGTGACGTTCATGAAGGTTGCAATCCTGGTGTTTTACGGTAAAGAGTCATGGTGTTGTCATGGTTACCATAGAGTGAAGTATCAATATTGGTCAGTCTGTCCATCTGTCTGTATGTCCAACACCTCCTACTCCAGAGGTAAATATCTCAACAGCTACCAATCAGCTTAAAATGACATTTAATGCAAATATTCCTGCTCCCCACAGACCATATCTATAGATTTAAGAGACCTGGGAGACGACTCCTTATGATTTCAGCAGCTACCTAACCTGTAACATCACACAATCTCCACAGAGAACAGAAATAATGAAAAAATATCTAAATCTAATTGAGTTGAGAGTAGACTGCCGTAAACTCACTGAGCCCATTAATGCTCTTCAGACCCAGAATTTGTTATTTCCTTGACCTCCTCTGTAATTCCATCCTGGCTCCGGGCTCAGAGAATAATGAAATCATCGTTATGTTTTGGTTTATGGTCTGTGCTTTCTCCTGCCTTTTAGTTGGGTTTCAGATTGTTTTTGTGAGGCTCCATATCAGCTTCCTCCTGTCCTTCCTCTTGCCTTTTTTGACTTCAGCGTGATGCTTCTTTACGGCATGTCAGATTATTTCGATTATTAGACGCCACCTGCCAAGATTTAAGTCAACTAATGAGCTTATTTATGCCTTTTAGCAGTGACTTCAGGCCTAATGCAGCCTCTGCTTAGTTTATCGATGATGGTCTGGAAGCTTGTTTTTCTAAATATGACTATGGGGTGAATTATTTGGCACTTTAATGTACTTTGTCTGTACAACATCTTCTGGACAACATTTTCCCTCCTTTGAGGTACCAAACACACTGACCCAGCACTTAAAGGAGGAGATAAAAACACCACATTCCCCTGACTGATCGACAGGACTGTCAGACTAATAGGTGTAGATCTGCAAAAAAAGAGGCTCAGGCTCTTTTTTTTGCTCTTTCTCCAAGTGAGGAAACAGAATTATCACTATCCACTTTCAACCAATTCACATCTGGTTGAAAGACTTTTAAGCGCATAAAGATCCAATCACTACTAAAGATTATTTCATATGAGAGAGCCAATGAAAACAAAGAACGATCAAATTCATCACAATGACATTTCAGGTTGGTAGTAGTCGCTGGTGTAGCCTTTGATTGGTGGATTGGTGTAGTGACTAACATCTACTAGTAAAGATGAAAAGGAAAGTACATCCTTTCTTGGAGCTTTGCTCTCAGAATGGATAGTTTGAAAGCAGCTTCACTTGCCCAGCGCAGGTAAATAAATGAAATAATCAGCTTAACATTGCTTGGTTGATGAGCTATTAACAGCCACGCCTTTAGTCACTGAGTACTGGCGTTCAGATACTTTGGGCAGGGTGCTACATGCTGTACTAAACGTACCGTATCTTAGTGTTTAGTAGAAGAGTGCCAGAAATACTCAGCTGCTGACCCACTGAAGTTGAACCCAACCAGTGTGATGTTTGCACCGCTAAAATCCAGAATGAATAGACCTGTTAAGTCCTATCTGTGCTGTCCTAATTGTTCATGTTTCTGTCATTTCCAGGATTCAGACTGTAACAATAAAACATTTTACAGCATCAGATGAGCTACAGCATTCCCACAGTCGCCTAGCAACCCGCTCCTTATTTTACTCGTGACCCTACATGCGGTGCAGAAGCCTGACAAAGTAACTCACCGCTTTTACTTTTCAGGGAACGGTGATGGTAACGTTATGAGTCACTGCTGTGTGTCTAGCACTCTGCCACCCTCTTAGTGTTGCTACGAGGAGTGAACTGAGAGGCTAAATATCCCACGAACAAAGCTTCACGAGAGCTCCTATATAATCCAATACAATCCTTTATAAATAATCTCAACATTAAAGCCACAATCTTGGATTAATTAAGGATTCATGAATCTACATCAAACCTGTAGTGTAAGTGTACAGTGTAAACTGGAATCATTCTGCATTGTGTTACATGGCATTACTATATTTGATGCATGCCTTTAAACGGGGTGGATTACGAGCATGTGAGCAAGTGAGTTTTTTTCCAGTTACCTCTATAAGAATAACAGAGGCCAGTATTGGGCCGACAGTTTGGAAGCCATTTCTGGGATTTTCACATGAACAGCTCCTACAGTGTGTGCAGGAGTGGAAACTTCAGTCACAGACCTCAAGATATAACATTATTAAATCTTACCTTACTTTAACTCTAACCAGTTTCATAGATAACACAATTACATGCAGTATTTACTCCTAAACTTGAATCCTTTATACAGTTTAGATACATCACTGAATCCCAGCCTGATTCAACTTTTTAAGGCTCATTAACACAGATGAGGCACATTACGGTGAAAGAAAGAAAATGTTTTTTTTTTTCATTTTGCTGCATCTTTTCCAGACATTCTTTCTTGAAGTGTGACTGGAGAAACATTGAGATGTGGAATATGATCCTGGATCAGTATCTAATATTTCATAAATAGCTGTTACTGGAATGAACTGAAGGCTAAAATCCTGAACCTCCTGCGTGCTGTCGCCTCTGCTGTGGCGAGACGTCTACAGAGAAGATGGTGTTGAGTTGTTGTGGGAGGCTGCGTGGAAGCCTGCTGCTTATTTTAATCAGCCATCACAGAACGTGTAAAATGCCACCTCGCAAAAGACACTTCGGCTTAGGCTGTTGATTTCAGTGCCGGAAAATGCAAACGTGCTGTGAAATGCTTTCACTGCATTGCCTCTACTTTACAGACATTTTCAGACAGCACAGCCACACGAGACATAATCTAACGAAACACTTCAGCACTCGCAGGTCGACTTACAAACCAAAAATAATGCAGTTTAAAAGCTGAGAATCTCGCTGCTTTCTGCACACGCTGAACTACCCCAGCAGGGACGAGAAAGTCATCCTTGAACTGTGAACCTCGGCGACTGCAGTGACAGAATGCGCTTGGCGACGCAACAGTCTCAGCTCGCTGCCAGAGAGTCTGCAGCAGCAGCAGCAGCAGCAGCGACGAGCTGGTGAGGCGAGGAGTCACAGCCGAGTCACCACGCAGTGACCTCACCGCACTTCTCGCTGCAGACGCCACATTAGTATACACACACACACACACAAACAGACAACGAGACAAACCTTTCTTTCGCCCTGTGCATGCAGGACAACTCCAGAGATTAGACAAGTTCAAGAGGAGCTTGAGAAACCCTCCCCTTGCTTTTCATCCCTTCAAAACAAACCTATAACCCTGCTTAACACAACACACCGTTCACTCCATTCATATCCAAGTTATGACTAACAGGCTCTTGATGAATCATTTCCATATAAGCAGCATCAGCAGCATATTGATTCAAAACTCCATTCAGAACAAAGCAGCCCCCACATTACTACGACTTGTTTCTACATCGAGGTCTCCTCCCATCACAAGCTGGACACTTTCCTCCGAGAAGTCTGCTGCACACCGAGGAGCAGCCAACCAGCTGATTGAGGACGAAAAGGTCACTGTTGTTTTGCAATTTATCACTTCAACGGGGGGGTAAAAAAAGAGGAGGATCATTAGCGGCTGCAGCCAGCCTTTCATGCTGAGGAGCATCTGTTGGGAGACAAAACAGATAACTGGTTATGGAGGGGACTGCCTCCTGATTGCCTGATAAATATTTCATGGAGTTTATTTGGCAGTATGGCGTCATTATCATCAATATTCAGAGCTGAGCTGTAACACTGCGTCCACTGTAAACGGAGGCGGCGTCATTTTTGAGCTAAAAATGGAGTCACAATAAATGTGAGTGCTCGGGAACAACACTTGTGTCATCGTTTGTCTACAACGGTAAACAAACAAGACTAAATCAGAAACAGTCAAAGCAGAGCTAACAGAGCATTTTCTGTGTTATTTATCAAGAGTTAAGCTCAGTGTGCTCCGACAGGACCGCGTGGGTGTGGTTTGTTCAGGTTTCACTGACAGCAGCATCATTACACTCTGATGTACTACTACTAATACTCAGAACAGAAGCATGAACTATGACATCACCTTTTTCTAACTTAGCCCCGCCCACTTTAAATCCAGATAGAAGAGCACAGTCTAAACAGTCTAAACTTATAAACAAATACTCTCGTAACTTTGGCAGGTAGTCCTTTACAGAAAGAAACTGACTGGAAAGGCCATTAAGTGGCATCTGAATTCACTTCAAAACAACGTGAAAGTAGCTATAATCAATATCTTTATGTAAGCAACGTAGCCAATTACGACCGTCTATAAAGAATTATCACCTGACTGCAGGTCCTCTCAGCATTTTGGCTTCTTTAAACTCAGTTTTGTTGTTCCGGCCCTGCAGCCTCCTAATTTTTGTTCTGCTTGACTCTCTCGGCTCTCATTAGCATCGCTTTTCTAATGTCACTCCATGTGGACTACGTGTGTTAACAGGCGGCTGTTCACCAAAAACTGTTCCCTTAAAAGGTGAGACTACGTCACGGCTGTGTTCACCGCTTGTTGCCACCGTTCCTAAATGGGCAAAATGAAAAAAAAAATCATCATTATGCATCTAGTTATTGCAGGTTTCAAACAAAACAAGAGTAGTGATCATTTACAGCAAGGGAAGGGATGCCTTCTTAAATATTTGAAAGGGTTGTAAGTTAAACATCTCGGTGCTGTCTGAGGTGATGGACAGAAAGCCGCTCGTGTTTCAAGTCAAGCCATCAAAGCAGCAGTTGAGGGGAGATGATGGGCTCGACTGGGGGCTCTCCTGCATCAGCCGACATCTCTGCCTGAGCCGCACGCTGTCAGCTCCTGTGAGGGAGACTGCCATCTGCCTCCGAGGTGGGAGTGGACTGACTTTGTGATCCACACTCACCCCCCCCCTCCTCCTCTTCCTCCAGTTACAATCATGACATGGATACACCCCCACCTTGATGAAAGCCTGAGCGGGGGGAGTGATGGGGCTGTGGGCTGCAGAGACATGGCTGAGGGAATCCCTGCAAGAGCATCACCGAGCAGGGAGACCACTCACAGCATCATGACCCCCCCAACACCATCACCACCACCACCACCACCATCAGCATCAGCATCATCTCATCCACACACCGATGATATAAAAAAAAGGAAGAAAGAAAAACCCGGAAAAGATTAGCTTCACTGAGCCTGCAGCAGGAAACACACACACACACACACACACACACTCTGCTGGAGACTGCTGGTGGAAATAAAAACAAAAAAAACAAAAACGTGGGGATGATGCGTTTTCAGGAAAGGCGCGTATTTTATTATTTACCTGAGCGGCTGTCTGTCGGACGACTCTTCTTCTTCTTCTTCTTCTTCTTCTTGTGTTGATGCTGCTGCTTCTTCTTCTGCGCTCGGGTCCTCCTCAGCCTCCCAGCCAAGCCCCCCACTCTCTCTCTCTCTTTCTCTCTCCCTCGCTCTCTCTCTTCCCACAATGCATGCCGGGAACGTGAGGGGTGTAGTGCATTCATTACCGCAGTCGGTCCGTGAAGCTGATTGGCCGACAGGGAAATTGAGGGAGCGTCGCTCAGTGCAGCCAGAGGGAATACAATGAGAAGCAGGAAGATACATAAAAAATGGAGAAACACTTCTCTCACCTTCTATGTATGATTACATTTCCCTATTGTTTTTTTTATTTTTATATAACAATTTATATTAATATAAATACAATATGTACATCATTATTTCCGTCATTACATTCCTTATTTTTTATTATACAGCCTATTTTTTCTAACATGCACCATGATGGGACAACATAATGTGATCCTGTTTTTGTTTAAAGCTGCACAAATCAATATATTTTATACTAAGATGCATCTAGGGAGTACGTCTAAGTCATCACTATCAAGATGGACACTTCTCCGTTACCTCCCATTGTACAGAGATGAAGCCAAAATATCTGAAGTATGAGCGCCGCCATCTTGAGCTGGCGATCGTCCCCGTCCAACTCCATCATGAGCAGAGATAAAGTGACTGTAAGAGGCCCATGATCCGCCTTTTCCCCCACATAGTTGATCTTAGACTCCCCTGCTCGTCGTCTCAGCCAGAGTGCTGATAAACCGCAGTCAGCAGGTGAACATGGGCGAGCGTTTTAGTCTAAAGAGCCAGAGATTTTCCTCAGGAAGTTGGTGGAGACAAAGAAACAAAGAGTTGAGAGACAGAATACTGGAGATCCATCAGGTGGCTGCAAACTTTCATTTAAGCAATGAAAGAAAATGACACGTCTAATTCTTATGGCTTAAAAAATTGGATGGAAATTGTAAAAGAACATGATGCTATTTGTTTTTTATTTTTTGTTCATGATTAGCAAAACTCTAAGGCAGCTATTTTCTGCAACAGCACTCTCATATAACTATAGTACGCTACCTGCCCGTACTAGTAAGTGTACATGGTGGAGTGAGGAATAAGATACTGCTGTCAGGAGATGGTGGAGAAAAAAACTTTTCTGGGGTTTTTTGTGTTTTGTTTTGTTGCTTTTTAAAATATGAATTTAATGTGGCCCTCACATGTGGCCCTAATCCTCTTCCACAGAGACCCAACGAGGCTAAAAGAAGAGTAAATATTGTCCCTACATTATCAGGGGGACACAAACATGAATCCAAATGAATGCTGCCGTTGCTCTGTATCTGACGGGTGTGTAAATGAGCAACCATCAACTTTTACTTTTCACAGGTTTCCCTGCAGTCCTGCAGTCATTTACAGGTGTGTTGAGGTGTCTTCTCTTTGCCTTCATGACCAACAGTACTTCTCTGACAAAACACTGCTGGAGAGCTATATGATCGAGATATTTGTCAAGCTGGTATCAGCAGAGGTAAATATTTGATGACGGCACTCAGGCGCAGAAGAACAAGGCGAGCCACAGCTGTCACTGATGTAACAGAGTGAAATGACAACATCATTAATCTCTTTTAACCCACAGTCTGCAGCCATGACGCCACTCAGTGCCTCCTGTCTGGTCACTGCCTGGATGTACTCTTCAAACTACAGGCTGAAGAAATACAGGCAGAGTTCATCATATAGGTGATTTTTTAAATACTTGATCAGGTTTCACCTCAGAGATGTATTTGGTCTCTAAGTGACCACATGTCAGCCGGCCTGAATACTAATGAGATCAATAATGAGGACAGACGGAGGATGATTATGACACTGCAGTCTCCAGACACTGTTAGACAACAGGCTCATGAGCTCAAAGCTGGATTAAGAAAACTTTTAATTAATTTAATTAATTTGTGGATAACAGTGTGAATGAATGTACAAATCCTGGGATGCTGTTGGAGCTAATTATACTTTAATGAGAAGCTGTGGTCCGGCTCCCGGCACATTCACAGATGCTGCGCCATGACTAATAATTTCCGCATTTAATGTTATACCGCGGTGTATAATCCCACATCAGCAGTAAGTCGAATATTGATAGAAAAACATACGAATCTGAGCCTGTATCAACTTTTTGTGGACGTTTTTTGCTGCTTCATTTCAGCCTCAAGCCTCTCTTTGGTGGTTTAATGGTGTCAGCATGAATTCATGCCTTCTGCTATGAATGCATGTTTATGGCCAAAAAAAAAAAGAAAAAGAGAGAGAGAGAGATGAGCACAGAGACACAGGCTGCGCCCCAAAGTGCTGTGCAAATGTGGTCATCCAATCACAGCAGGACACATCTGCATACAGGAGCTGCACCAAAATAGAAACTAAGATGAGGGCGCAGCAGCAGAGGATTGGTAGTCTCGCTCTCACAGCAGCAGTTTAACATGAAGGCCACGTTTCCCATAATCCCACTGCCGCCCGTCTTACATCTTGGAATTCAAGACAGCTTTGATTAAATAGTGCATCTTATGATGGAAAGTATAATTGCTAATTAGCAGTGAACATGTGAGCTGAGGCTGATGAGAGGGACATTAGTTTCTGAGGTGTTTAGTCATAAACCAAACTCTTGGACAAATTAGACCTGATGGTACTGTTCACTCACAAGCTGAGGGATTGTTAAAGTTATTACAATTCATCCTGAGGGGTGGCACACCAAATTTCCTGATAATCCATCAAATTGTTTCACTAAAAAACTCAAAATTCAACCCCATGATGACACTGGAGGGAAAGTGAGGGGACACTGGAAGTCATTACAATACATCGGTGTGGGAACCATGAATATTGTTCTGTGTGAAATGTGGTCGTTGAGCTATATCAGTCTGGCCCAGAAGTCTTTAACAAACACACACACAAAGTCAGGAGTCATAAAAAGATACCTGAAAGTTTGGAACAATGCTTTGGTGTCAAAAAGTAAGGCTGATGTCCCTCCTGTAGTCCTGTGCAAAGTCAGTGTGAACACTAACACAGAGGTGAAGCATGACTTCTACAGGACTTCTACATGTAGCCACTAACAGTATTATGTGTGGGCGGGTGGAGCTGTTACCATACACCTTTAATAACCGGGCGGATCAACAGGTGCAGTATTGATCTATTGAACCTGCTCATACGGCAGATCTGCCTGCCTCGGCTCTTACTGAAATCACCACAGACATTTCAGAAACTCGACAAAAAACTTTCCCCGCCAGCAGCCAAATAAAGATCTGACTCCCCTCCACTTCTGCCGCCATAGCATTCTTCCATCAGCTGGAACAAAACCACCATGACTCAGCAGAAACATAAACACCTCAAACACCGGGACGCAAAACAAAAGGGGGAGGGAGTCATATTTAATTCATAAGGTCTTGGGATGCAGGGAAAAACCAGATTCCCCCGATACGCCGAGGCCTCGGAGCTCCCGGCGGCCCGCTGTGGAGGATCTCCTCCATCCAAGACACCGCGGCCTCCACGAGCCTCCTCAGACAGGAAGTGGCTGCTCAGGCTGGTTAATGTCAGTGGATATTTATTGTCACTGGGTGGGCTGCTGCATCCTGCAGGGCACAGCTGCATTTCCCATAGGACGGCTCCATCTTAATGGGCAGCAAACGCATAATGAAGCACGAGGGCGGAGGGATGGAGATGCAGAGGCAGCGACAGCCAAATCCATTTTCACCCAGGGCACTTTGTAATCTGCTCCAGAGCTGTTTGTCTTTTAGGCACAGAAAAATGAAGCTGTATGTTTTGAACTAAAGGAGGAGAGATGTTCTGGATCCTTGCACCGAGAGTCCCTGGGGAGAAAAAAATCCTCCAGCCCATCAGTCCACCACCATCCTGTGTGCACGATGTGATGTGACCCTGCTGCTCTGTGTTGTGTTGCAGTAGTTAGCTAAGACTGCTACACTGAGGGGGCAGTATCTGCAGGAGCGGCAGAAGCAGCTTTAACCCAAAGTGATTCGAGTGGAGTCGAGCCATACCAATTAGTGGAAATGCAGCTTTAGTGTGGCATGCAGTCAATTAATCAGAGCTTGCCCCAAAAGTCCTTTAAGATTTGATTTTAAAGACAAGATGAAAGATGCTAAATGCTTCTTATGACTGACTGATTCATACACCTTTAGTTTAAACTTACCTTGGATTAGCACTGATATCAGAGGACATCTGGACCAGGATTTGGTGGTTTTGTAAAATGCCTACATGTCACAAAACTGACTGCTACAGAATAAAAAGGCAGGACTGTACTCTTGTTTAGAATCAATGAATGTCTACATAAAACATCTCAGAGGCGTCCAACTCACTGCAGATATCGCACCAAGCAGGGCTCATCTTTAGCGTAAATGAATGCGTTTCTTTTATTCAGTGAAAAAGTCAGGGTGCACGGCCGCTGTGACATCTCATCATAACATTCACATTCACGAAGCAGTTTGTCAGGAAACACAACAGGAGGCAGCTGCTGGTGTGTGTATACTTGTGTGTGTGTGCGGAGGGGACGGATGGTAATTTGCAGGCCTAATGTCTAATGTCACAGGAAACACCGGCAGCCATATTGATCATTTCTCTTGCCCTGCCTCATTTCACTAAGAGGCCCAGCCCGACCGCTGGTGGCATTTTCAATTCACTTATGAGACAGACGGAGGAAGACAGAGAGAGCAATGATGCAGCTCCGACAATAACACACAAGCCCCTAATATGCAAGCCTAAAAATAAAAATAGCATTTCTGTGTGCATCAATATCACGTTTATTTTCAATGAACAAAATCAATTGGGTTTTCAAACACTACAGTATAATTTGGAAAATCAGACGAAACAGTCAACGCAAAATCTGCAAGTGGTGCTTTAAAGAGTCCGTAACGATACAGCGTGAACACTGTATGACATAACAAGAGCTCACACACAAATCCTCATTTACACTGAACTGAATCAGCTTTTAAAGTTCAATGTAGAAACATTTTGATTTTGAAACCCACTACTGGTTGAGGATGCAGGTGCTCCTCTTAAAGCAATAATTTCTAAATGCCATGTGTTATTATAATTGTTGAAAATTAGCATTGAAACAGCACTGCGATGTAAAAAATTTCCTGAGCAAATTTCGTATGAATGTATTTATGGTCATTTCCATAAACCACAGTGAAAATTATAGAAACTCAGGAAAAAAGTTTTGTATATTAGAGTTGGTGTTTTTTGACAAAGTGCAGTAGAAATAGTGAAGAAATCAAGAACAGATGTGACTTCAATGTCTAGCAAAGACACAAAAAATAGCAGAAACAGGTATGTAGTATGTGCAAAGTGATGAGGAGACTGTACGCTTTCTCACATTATGACAGGAAACAAAGAGAAATGCTCATCTTCCATCATGTTTTCCACATTACTTTCATTCATGTGAAGTTCACTGCTCTATTAATCACGTGGCCACGCTGAGCTGGTTTAACGGAGCCCGACTGCAGCATGTTTACATACACTAACTGACTCTTCATATGTGAAGAACAACAACAGGTGGAAATGTGCATTTTAATTTCCATTTTCCTTTTCAGATTTTAGGTTTTCTGAAAATTAGTTTGTACTCTCTACTTGGACAGAAATGTGACTACTGTGAGCGTCATTAATATTTCCTGCTTACTGTTTTTATCCTTGTGATTAAGAACTGCCAAAAGCACTTAAGGTGAAGCACCGTCATGTGCTGCATAAAAGCCTCTATTTCTCCTTGCGTACTTTGTTGATTACTGATTCAAGTGATTCACAAAAATGATCTAGTTCTATATAGTTCTAACAAACAAAAAAAACCCTTCATCTTTGTTCCTAAGCAATGACACAGGAATCATTTTTCTTTTGGACTGGTGATGAAGGTAAAGAGGATGCCGTGGGTTTGTACTGGTATGAGCCCGTGCGGGAGTTGTAGGACAAGGTGCTGTTGGGTTGGTGTGAAGATGAGCTGGGTTGGTGTGAAGATGAGCTGGGTTGGTATGAAGATGAGCTGGGTTGGTATGAAGAGGTGCTGGGTTGGTATGAAGAGGTGCTGGGTTGGTATGAAGAGGTGCTGGGCTGATAAAATGATGTGGTGTGCCGATAGGCCGGCACGCTGGGTTGGGGTGCTGGTCTCGGCGCGGGGGTTGGTCTCGGCGCAGGTGCTGGTTTTGGCGCGGGTACTGACGGAGAACTAAAGATGTCGGCGTGCGTGGTCTTGTACCGCAGCAGGTACTCGGGGTAGATCTGGTGCTTCTCAAACACGACGAAGATGGAGGGGTTTATGACGTTGTCCACGCAGCTGTCAAAGAAGTTTATGTCCCCGCCGTCCTTGGAGGGGGGTCGGACGTAGCTGGAGGACCCTCGGGTGTATTCTCCCACCAGCAGCCGGGAGATGAACATGGACTTGACGTCAGAGTCATCAGTGTAGCTGTGGGAGTATTTGGCATCCCGGGCAAAGTAACTACCTGTGTTTGGACACAGGGAGAGATTCATTTATTCATAAACATTTATTTGGTCTAAAAAATGTCGAAAGATAGAGAAACCTTAAACTCCTGAAAAGAGTGATAAGATCTATTAAATCTATAAATTCAGTTCAATTTTTAAGTGAACTGTCCCTTTAAATTTGTGTGCTCATTGATGATGTTAAGATTGTAGGGCAGCATCCTGTCTTTATTTTTCTTCATTTAAAACTTGTCTTCGGCTCACCTTTGCCATAAGCAGTGCCATGAGTTCCACAGATTCTCCAGTCAAAGTTGGTGTGGCAGATGACGTCTACGAATTTAGTGTCAGTGCCGTGAAAAAGCTTTTTTTCTGTCACATCGCGCCCGCCATTGTTGTTCCTCATCTGAGTTTTCTGCCTTTGGTTAGGAAAAAGGAGTCAGAGAGTGAGACTGTGTAACTTTTGCTGAACTGAGGCATTTGCAGGACCATTATGAATGCTACCATGTGACAAAACAAGTAGAAAAAAGGAACAAAGTCAGTGAGGCGACTCAGTGATGTCAGTTATACGGCTACGTCTATTTAAACTTTTCTAAAACTGGTCACTGAGCACTACTTTAAGACTATGTGATATGTCATTTTGTCTTTAAAAAGTTATATAACCAGACCGTGATGGTTAACTACAATGAAAACTTAGATCAGAAAATGCTGAAGGAGCATTGTGTAGGATTTAAGAGGATCCATCGACAAAAAGTGTGTGAACGTTTCCAGACCAAACACGTGAAAACCTCATACGTACAACTGAAAGGCTTCCCAGAGGGCCTTGTTCTGGATCCTCTCGATTGTGACAATGTTAAAGCCGCTCATGGTTTTACAGAAAAGAGCTTCAATCTCCTTATATTCATCTGAGGAGCGCTGAAGGGAAACTCGCTGGAAGAGAGCAAAAAAAAAAATTCATTCATCTTTTAATAAGCACTTAATTCATGATTACTTGAAATAACTGATTTTCTGGCCACCTGGGGACAGCAGAGACAAGTCGTGAAAACTACACTGACACTGTGGGTGAAAATACTGAGGATTCATTTATTTATACTATTATTATTTCAGGTTACATTGACTTCCATCATTTTCTTTGCCAACAAGAGTTGTGTCAGGCGCAGAAATCTTGTTTGAATTCTTCATCTTTGCTTATATTTTTGTCAGCCATCTTTCAAACCAATTCTTAATTGTAAAGCTCTTCAGATGACTGCTTTGCTCCTCCCTAACTGACAGGACACAGGTTCTCCACAAGGGGGCACCAACTCTCTTATTGCTTATGTCACACAGCAGCCAATGGGCCTTACTGTGCATAGTTAGCTTTAAGAACAGCTGCTGGTGACAGCCCAGACGACAGTATTTATGACCTGCCTGTTTACGGCACCCGTCAGCACATCTACAAATCAAAACAGCTGCTGTAACTTTTGTGCCTACAGGTGCAGCAGGTTGGACTGGAACTGCTGTGCGGCTCTGCAGGTGTTGGCCCGGTTTCAGGTGCTTCACTCTCCACATGTATTTCTAAAAGTGTTTTTAATCCCTCCCATAATGAAGCCAGGATCTTTTCTTTATCATTGTAAAAAAACAAAGCACCAAAGCTTTGACATCCTGTCTGTGGCGCTCCATAAGCTCATTGGTTAATTCTTAAGAAATAACAACATGAATTGCGTGTGTAAAACTTTCAAAATGAGTCATAAATATGTAGTATTAAAAAAGACTAAATCATGCCCTAAAATAGCTGAGCACTATAGTTTCTATCCAAATTCACTCAAACAGGAGGAAATACTGCATTTGTTAGGGCCTATTTTCTGCAGCGCATTGATACACAATCCTTTTTTTAAATGTCAAATGGTGCCACAACTCCTGCGACAGCTTTGTAATTAAAAAGTAATTAAGATTTCTAACACTTGTAACAGTTGTGATCAGTAAAGAAATATGCTGTGGTTTTCAAAGGTCATGCTTTTATTTCATGTTGGTATGAAACAGAACATTAACATAATGAACAGCACAGCGTCAACATCGGTTTATGCTATAACCACTATGATGATATACAGTAAGGAGCTGGGACAACTGTACATTGATTTTTTATCTTACCTTTGCGGTAACAAAAAATGCTTTTGCTGTTTTGTTAGAAAACAAGCAGACAAACAATAAGCAATTATGGAAATCATGGAAATTATGACGTGGATTTGCATCCTCTAGCAGGCACACTAGTTAGTCTTAAGGAGCGTACATCATACAGTTTAAAGGAGTGGTGTATTCACAGTACCCTGAATCCTGTTTGAGGAACTCGTGTCTTGTCCCAGTGGTTTGGTACTGCGGTGAAATTAGCTTGACCAGCAGGCCTTCTGTGGTCAGAGAGAAGTCTAGGATTAGTTTTGTTGCGAGGTGGTTTGGACAAAATGTTTTTAAGGTGGAAACCAAAGTGGAACCAACATAGCAGATGTGGGATGTCGTACCTCACTTTCCTCGTCAGGACATCAGCTGCAGAGACGAACTGGGGCCGTCTTTTCACAAGCCTCTTAGTGCCATACTGCTTGTTTGCCTGTATCATATCTGAGAAGGGAATTGTAATGTTGCTTCAATATTTAATATTTTGAAACGCTCAAAACTGTAAACCTGGAGATCAACTGCGTCTTCGTTTACCCTGGAAACTGAGTGAGTACGACTGTGAACCGGCAGTAAACTCCACCACGTCCTTGTCGTTCTCCAGAAACTTCTGCTCCAGCTTAGCGCTGTCCATGTCTGCTGCTCTGTGTCCATCGGTCTGCAACACAGGACAGACACGTCTGTTTTCACCTCAAAACATCTGAAATGCTCGATAACCAATCAGGAGCTGGTTGGAACGATGTTACTGCCTGCAGAAAGTGTTAATATATTCATGGGACCTTGGGATATTAAAAGCAGATGGAAAGGGACGGTGGTCAGTAAATTGAAAGGGAAAGTTTCACATTTTGGGAAGCACACTAAATATGAAGCTATATTTGAAGCCAGTTGCTGGTTAGCTCTCCACGAGAACAAGCTCATTCTTTTCTTCTTTTAATTCCTTTAAAGTTGCTTAATATTGAATTTATTTTTGTGTTCCTAACATGTGTTAGGATTTTGATTTTTACAAAACTCAGCTCAGCTTGTTAACTTTGTGCTAAACTGCTGAGAATGAAATTTAGATTTTTGTAACAGCCTTAGGGCTGTTTGCATGCTAATGCTGAAAAAATGTTCTGTTATATTGGAAAAAAAATAAGATAAGCTAATAAAACAGATCAGTATTATTATAATTCCTCTTTGACCCATTTAATAATCACCATTTGCAGCCTATTTTACACCAAACTGTCTCGTGTCTCAGAGCAATTTGAATTTAGAACACTGATTTTAGTTTAAATCGATTATAATACCATTTAGTTTTGGGTAAACGCATCAAATTTCTAACTTAAAAATTTTGCATTTGAACTCATCAGACATGAATAAGCCGTCTGTTCCAGGATCAGATTCTGGTGGATTTCTAGGATTTCTAACAGACAGTGATTGTCTTTTAATCGTCTCTTTCATGTGTGTTCACATGCTTCTCCGGCAGAAACTTTGTGTAATGTTCTTTTTGGCAGTGAAAACCTGGAGGACAAAAGATAAACGCTCTGCTTTGAAAGTTGCAGAATCGATCAACCTTAGCTGAGGGAGCTCTGCCGAACGCCTTCAAACCTTCATTCCTTAATTACTCAGTCCAATGTGAGCATGACAAATTCAGATTTATGCAATCTGGCAACAATCTCCGCAGCTGCTAATCTCTCTCCTCAGAGATGCTGCCACACAGCCTGTGAACGCCGCTCAGGCTCTTTGATGCAGATCCATAAAAAAAATGAGATTAAAACTTTTACCGATGTACATGGCTGAGGCTTAGGCAGCTAAATACATCAGGGAGAACAGAAACGTCGACTATAAATATAAAACGGATAAAAACAGAAGGTGCTGCAGGCTTATGTAAACACAGGTACCCTAGTCATCAGTTTAGTAGACTAAGAGTTGGAAAGAAGAAAAGGGAAGCTCAGCCCTGGTGTGATTTGCTGCTTTAAATTCCTGTCCCTTTAAATGGCCGAAACTGACATATCTGACACTTTGATGACAAGTATCAGAGTCCACGTGAACCGCAGCCAGGATTGCATCAGAGCGTTAATACCACATTATAAATTGCACTTGAGAGCAAAGCTTGGACGGCCTCTCTCCTCTCTCATCCTGTGCAACATTTGCTGTTTTTGCTGCAGCGAGTTGTGGTCCAAAATGCCACTGAAACGGAGGTAAAGTGGCCATTTTTAGTCCACATCAGCTCCGCCAGCTTCGCTCGCAGAGGCACGTTGTCACTGCGTATACTCTTCACGGCTGCAGCTCCTGTTTGCTCCTGCTGCTCCTCTGTTAGCCAGCTCACAGCGTTATCTATCAGTGGCAAACAAGGGATATTTACGAGGTGTCTCTGACATGGCGTTATTGGAGAGTAATGACTTCAAACTTTGAGCTTGTATCAGATAATGATACAAGCCTTGATTAGCTGCGATATGAATGCTGGAGGTCGGAGACATTTTGCCCGTCTCTGAACATTTTTCACATGGCGTCACATGACTAAGACACCTGCTGATGTAATGAAAATATGCCGTAACATTATAACCTTTAAAATGCATTAACTGGGTTTGAAGAATAGGGGAATAAATGTATTCTGTAAAAATGTTTCTGGCCAACATGTCTGCACATTCACACATCTCACAGTCAGTCAGCAACATCAGCATTGTTTTGGAGTTGTCTTTATGTCCGCCTGCTGAATGTGAGCCTGATAATCAGTCTCACTTTAACTGTTTACTGAGGTAAATAACTGACTCTTTAGCTCTACATGCTCTCCACTATGTCCACTAGCAAGTTAATACCTTTTTCCTGCTATTTGGTGCTGATCGGGTCATTTACAGTAGGTTTCTAGTGCTTTAACACTGAAAAATGTCTGCCTGCTATGTCCAGGATTGATGCTGATGAGGGTGAACAAAATCACTGAAGCTGAGATCTATAAAAATAAAACATCAAGCCAACAAACACATCAAATGGCCTGCAGAGTTGAGGGAAAAGTCATTGATTAGAGCAGTTTTCACAGAAAATTTTCCAGCTTAGAAGTTGATTTTACTTTGTGCACAGATAAAAAGTGTGACTCTGACTCACAGCTGAAGCGTACTCGGTCCACTTTCCGAACTCATCCTCCCAGTACCAAACCCACTCAGTGGTGAGGATGAAGTTTGGCTCGATCAAGGAGTTAACGGTAGAGAGTCGTCGCACCTTGTTGGCTCCACAGGTCATCGTGTCAAAATGGACGGGTGAGCTGCTGCCGCTGAGACAGCAGAAGGAGTGATTATTAATTCATACAGTTCAAATCATTTTTTAATAGCAAGCAATCTACTTTGCTGAAACATAAGATCAATATTGGGATTTTCTTTCTGCTATAAAAAAATTCTGGTTCATAAAATCATTTATTCCATAAAGAAATTAAGTGATCTTTAATAGTGAGTTGTTATATGGAAATAATGGAACATGGTGCTGTTAATGTTTACTTTATTGGGCTGTTATTGAACTTGGACATGAGTCAGTCTTTGTTATCTCAGGATACTACTGGAAACCAGGCTGTAATTTTATGTAACACCCTGTGGATTGTTTGCATGAAAGTGTGTCACAGAGTTAGATGAGAAGATATAAAGTCAATATAAAGTGGTTAACTTAGTTTGTGCTGACTCTGCACAGAAACCTTAGTTTGGCGACCAAGCTCCAGGAAGTAACTGCACCCAGCCAAAAAATAGTCAGACTCATGGATCCTCATAAACCTATGTTGTATTTTTGCACTTTTGCTTTTATAAGGATTATATCATATTGTTTATATGGATATTTAATAAATGTAGAAGGTGATTAGGAAGAAAAAATGTTATTATTGTAAAGTTAGGCATTAAAATGGTATAAATTGAAAGCTGAAAAAAAGTGGAAACTGAATGTCAGCAAAGAGTACCTGTGTTGGGTGTATGAGTTTTTAGGGTCACAGTAGTCCTTCTCTATCATCTCGTTATCAGGCAAGGCGGTCCACTGATCATCCTGTCTGACCTCCCATCTGTACGGCATCTTGCTGTGTGCTTTGAAACATTTCTCTGAGAACACATCGGCCGTTAAACAACATGAATAAGACGACTGCTCTAAAGTACCCCAGATGAGTGTAATTATTGCTGTTTTGTGTGATAATCTATGATCTGTCATTGACGACTCACCCTCATGTTTACAGTGTCCTTTGATGAAGTACATGCATATCTCAGTTTTATCTAGAGAAAACAAACACAAGTCATAAAGTCTTGTTTGTATATTTTTTACATATTGCACACTTCTTTCAGAAGTCTTAATGACAGCTTTTGTGGCTTCTGCACTTTACCTCTGACGGGCTTTTGCTTTTCTCTTCTGTTTGGTCCACCGTCGCTCTTTGCGTCGTCCTGGACAGCAGCAGGGATGTCACTACTGGAGCGGGCACGGTATAGCTCTTGATGGTTGCCACGGTTGCCACGGTAGCCACCTCTCCCTCTGGCAGCTGCTGAAGCTGTATTTGGATTTCGTTTTTGTTTTTTGTACTGACCGTCCTCGCTCCTCGAGTCACTGTCGTTGGCAGCGGCAGAGAGGTTGCTGGTGGTGGACTCGTTACCGTCGCTGATTCCGCCGTCGGTGTACAGGTCTAAGGAATCGATGTCAGTAAGTATGTCACTGGAAGAGAAGGTGCGTTGTTGCAGGCCGCCTCCACTTCCTCTGTTGCCCCTGTTTCCTCTGTTGCCCCTGTTTCCTCTAATGCCCCTGTTTCCTCTGTTGCCTCTGTTACCCCTATTGCCCCTGTTGCCCCAGTGATCACCTCTCCCCCTCCCTCTATTCCCCCTCCTTGTTTGGGCATCTCCACCATCTTCGCTGCCTGCATCAGAGCTGTTAGCAGAAGCAGCAAAGTCACTGGTGGACGGCTGCCCCGGTTGACGGTTGCCCCTGTTGGCCCTGTCAGAGTACCTCAAAGCCTCTTTATTTGCATAAACGGGCTTCATGGAGCAGAGGAGGGTGTCGGGCACGCCTTTCTCCAGCAGGGTTCTTAATGGCTGCGGAGCACCGAAGTCATGAGTCTTGAGGCAGCTGCAGTTCCGGTTCAGGTACTTCTCACAGATATGCAGTCTCTTGCAACCATCACCATCGGCACACCGGCCGAACGGCCCCTCACCATTGTTGTAATCATAACATATCTGGTGCAGGGTAAACCAGAGAGGAAGGACAATCAGACAAAACAAAAGGCAAGGAAAATGAGTTAGAAAACAATAACACTTTAAACTAAGTTATGTTAGGTTATGTATATTTTCTTTGTTACGTAATGTTAAGGTTATGTTAGGTTTTTGTTATATAATCTATGATTACTTATTTAATTTTCTATTTATCAAGTACAAGAGGGTACTGTAAAAAACAGATTCAAATTCCTTGTATGTGCTCACATACTTGGCAAATAAAGGTGATTCTGATACTGATTCTGAATAAACAGGATGTGATATTGAACAACTCATTGAATATGGTTGATATGAAACTTCTGGTAGTGATGATCATAATAAATAATCATTCAAAATAACTGAAAATTCAAAAGTATACTCAAGTACAGATATAAATGTGTGGTCTCTTGCAATTATATATTCTTTGCTCCCCCCATACACTAGGACATTGGTTCTTGAGACATTTAAGACATGTTTTCTGTGATCGATCAAACAGTCTGAGATGAAAACCTCCTCTGCGTGCCTACTGTGTGCAGGGCTCAAACTCACGGGGGGCAGCAGCGTGTTGTCGCTCTGCAGCAGCAGCGTGCACAGCTCGGCCCGGCTCAGCCTCTCCAGCTCGTGCGCTCTCAGGACGCTCTCGTTGTGTGCAGAGCCCAGCTCGTGGGAGAAGTTGCATCCTCTCCTGTCATCAGGGAACCCGGTCACACACAGTTTGATTTGAAATGTGTGGGGTTTAAAGATTGCAGCACATTTGACTGATTATAAAGGTTTACATTCATGTGGTGGTTGGAAAGTTGATTGTAGAAGCAACAAAAAGGTACTTTACAGGTGTTTTTTTTTTTTTTTTTTGCTTGACTGATGCAAAAGTTATCTGGAGTAACGTGAGAGGGCTAAAGGTCACCTCTGCACCAGGACTGTGAGACACACCTAACAAAGTGCATGACTGGATTTCACAGGGGATATTAAGAGCAGGAGAGCTAAAGAGGATTTACAACAGAAAATACAGTATGTGGCAAATGTCGTCAAGCTTTGTGGAGTAGCTTGTGTTGTGGGGAAGTACTTTAATTTGCTTTTCTGGTCAATGAAGAGGAGATTCAGAGAGAGAAGACTGAAAATACTCTGATGTTTGTAGGGTAAACATGCTGTTACCACCAGCCTCTTAGCTTAGCTTAGCATTAGCACTGAAACAGGGGCCTGCATCAGTTGCCGGGCAACCTGCAAACCTGCACTCCACAAAATCTAAGCTTATTGTTTTTACGTTTCAAATCTACTGTAATTCATTTTTACATTTTAATAGAAGAGTTGAGTTCACTTTAAATGTACTGAAAAGTGTGTTTCTGTTATTTTTCGACAGAGTCAAGCTAGGAGTTTCCCCCAATTTCCAGTGTTTGAACTAAGCTAAGCTAGCCGTCTGCTACTTCATTTTTAATGTGGTATCCATCAGCTTGTCTGAGTGGTTTCCCCAAAATGCCAGATTGTTTCTTGAATGGAATTAAAACTTTGAAACTGCCTAAACAGATTTCAGGGTGTTAAAAGTCCAAATGATCAAGTTCTTGTCCTGGTTTGGTTTGTTTTTGCAGTCACGTGTCAACTTGAAGCCAAAGGGCGGCGGTCCGTGAACGCACCAGGCCTTTAATAATAACGACAGGTAGCCCAGAAACCACATTCACCGTCACCACACACACCAGAGGACAGCAGTTTTAACCACACACAGACACACACCATTTTCACCTATGTCAACAACAAAGGTTTCTAAATTGAAAAATGGTCACCTCAGGCCACTCCAGCTGCTCTTTAGCCTGCCTGACTCACTTCTCTGACCGTATTTCATCAGACATATTTACCTCTTCCGATCATACTCGCAGGATCCGCTGAACAGGAAGTTCTTGCATAGGTGCAGACCCCTGCAGGTCCCCGGGCAGTCTTTGGCCCTGCACAGCCTCAGCCGGGTCCTGGCCACCACCTTGGGCTGCCCGAAGGGGCAACAGGAAACAAACTTGTTCTGGTTTCTGATGACCTCCACCACAGTGGTCGGGTCGCCGCCGGAGAGATTAAACACCAGATCATTAGTGTGCACCGCGCCTTGGTTGGCGCAGATGAACTTGAGTATTTCTGATTCCATCATCTTTCTTTAAAACCTCTTCCTGCGTCTCCTTCCTTCTCCACAGCGGATGGGCAGTGACCGAGCTCCGGCTTCTCCCAGGAGCAGGAGGAGATCTGTATCATTTCTGATGATTGGAAACCGAAACTTAACTATTTTTAGCAGGAGGTGGTGCTGCACCGCCGCCGAAATCCGCCAGGGGGCGACCCCGCGCCGCATGACCCCACACAGCCAGCGACTGTGGTGGTGGAGGACAGTGAAGCCACTGCCAAATACTGTTCAACATGTTAGACATCAGGTATTTACATCGATCATTAATAGTGAAGACACTGGAAAAGCATGACATATTAATAATCTGATACATGTGTGCACTAATAGTGAATTAAAAAGCAACATGTCCACTGTGACAGATAAATAACATGGTCTAAGTCTGAATGCTCTCTGCGTCGTATGTTTCTGACGGCAGTTAGTAATCTGGTTACTGTGCTTTTACAGCAGGTGTGTAAGTTTTTCAAATCCGATCACTGTGATCCTGTTAATGTGATCTGTCTGATCCCACCAGCCACAGAGCAAGTGTGTCTCTTCTCTGTGGTTTCATCTTCACAGCTGTCAGATTGATTATTTCTTAGACAAACTGAGAACAGAGGGGAAAAAAAGAATTATGGTTTTTATTTTATGCAAAAATCCATCTGAAAGAAACACAACAAAACATGGTATATGAACACTAAAGCATGTAAATGTAACATTGCCCATGTAAAAAAAGTGACATCTAAAAATGCTGTGATTGCACTGCACATCATTGTAAAAGTGATGAATACTTTAACATTATACTTTATCATTTTGTCCTTTAAGCACTTCTTTAATTTAGTCTAGATTAATTCCTGTATTTTCATCTTTCATCTTTTTTGCAGGTCGTTGTAAAAGATAAATAACATCTGCCGTGATCACATTTTGAAAGAAGTAAATAAATTGATTTAAATAACATAAAAACTGCAGCATCAGGGATGGTGCTCGTCATCCCTCAGCTTCACTCGTCTGCCTTTGCTCGTTAGCTCGCAGCACATTTCCCATCAGCCTCGTAGCTCCCCGCCCCTCGCTCCCTGAAGAGAATATACAGTACATGTTGGATGTGATTTTTCCAGGATTTTTTTCCCTCCCTCTTCTTTCACCATCTGCTACCACAAGAATCTCTGAAGCTCTGAATCCAGATTTACTGTGGACGCTCACGATGGCCAAATACAAATTAAGTTATCAGGGGGATCCAGGAAAATGAAGAACAATAAGTCAGTGTAGCCAGCAGATCTTTCGCCTGCAGGACATTTTAGAGATCAAATTCTTTCTCCTCAAGCACCATGAAAACATCAAATGAAGGACCAGGAGCAGAGATCGTCCCTCCAGCTGAGGAGACAGCGTGCCATGAAGCTCTGGAGCGGCTCTGAAGGCACCTCCAGGGCTGACACCTTCAAACACACATTTGTCACTCGTCATGGGTTAAGTTAGTTAATTTCTGCTCCATGCACCATCTGTCAAGGGAAACTTGTGCCAGTTAGGCTGTTTCTATGGAAATTACTTTGTGAGACAGTCTGATTGTGCAGCAATTAAAACTATTTAAAGCAGCATTCACAGATTTTTTTTAATCCACTTGGGGGCAGTGGAACGAGCTGCAAATGCAACACTGATATATTGTTATTAAGTTACAACATGGACGTGAAGATTCTCAGTCATCCAGGTCATGGCAACAATAGTCAAGGTGTGGATGGTTTGTTGAGCTGTTCTGGGAGGCATCTCAGGACTGCTTTTTACATTTTATAGTGCATTCACAACTTGTCACACATAATGGTCAGGTTGGATAACAATCCACACACCACAGACCCCAACAACTCTCAGAGGTCAACAACCCTGCTGGAGAGTAAAATCTCTGGACTCTCTACCAGTTAGAACTGAAGATGCTCTCAGATGAAATGTCTTCAAGAAGTTGGTTTACCTCTAAAGTGTAATATGTAAAAGATGAGATGTGCCTGCTTGCACATTTAGCAAATACAGAACATTTACATTCATGTGGTTCAACAGTCCTGTTTTTTCTGTTTTGTTCTCCAACTCCTGAGCTGACCTTCAGCTGCTAACCGCTCCGTGATGATCACTTTCCTTGTTGTTTACCGCCTGCCTGCTCGTGTTCAGTGGCTTCATCAGCGCTTTCATTACAATAAAAACTGCAGCCTGATAGTGGCAGTTAATAAAAGCATGCATAGCTGAGGGCCGTAAGATGAAAACAACAAGCTAAATGAGACCAGAATGCAGTGTGGTACTGAGGGGAACTCCAGAGTCAGGTGACACTTCTCTGTGGGTTCCTCACCTCAACACATTCTGCTGGTTCATTCACATTTTCACACTGATTTGCATCTCAACATCACACATTCTAATAATTACACGTACTGAACTTTTCACTTCTCACTTTGACAACCACTGCAAAGCTATGTAAATATTTTTTTTAAAAATAGAGCCGGTCAGTCCAGTGGGAAAACATAAATACAGCAATGAAGCAGTGAGCACTCTCCTCAATGGTAAAAAGTGCAAACACAAAAGAGAAGGAGTCATTTTAAATAAGCCAACGCAACTTGACTGTACTGATTTAAAGAATCACCAGTATTAAGTATATTCCCTCTTTTCTTTTATGCTACTCAACATGCATTATTAATTCCCCTTCATCACACAGTATTCCTTTAGTAGCCTGTGCCTTTTGTCTTTTCTTTTTCTTTGTGCCTTTTGACTTTTTTTTATCAGATCTGTTAAGGCAGTGACTGACTTTAGAGTGCTCTTTTAATAATTTACTTTTTCAACTTTATCTAATGAAATGAGTTCATTATTGACGCTGGGATCACTCCGGGAAGACGTCCATGTGCAGGAGCACATCAGGCTCACGTGTGTGATGCTCTTCACGTCTCCCTCCAGGAGTTAGTCTGCGCCTAGCCTATGTCACGCTGTCTCATTAAGGCCCGTGAGTGCTTTGAGCTTTGATTAAGCTACAATATATATAAAAAACTAGTAAAGCAAGTAAAAACACTCTGTGTGAGTGTGTGTATGTGTGTGTGCGCGGAGCTGCTGTATCTGCCTCGCGACCCGCCGCGATTTCCTGCTACGGGTTTCCCTTTAAAAGGGGGCAAGGCTCAATGCTGGGAATTCACGTCATTTCGCCGTTTTACACACATCCAGATCAATGAGAGAGAGAGACAGACAGGCAGAGGGCACTCTCTCTCTCTCTCTCTCTCTCTCTCTCTCTCACTTCAGTCTCGCTCTTCCAGGAAGGGATTATTAACCAGCACGCTGCCGACACATGAAGGGAAAACACACGCAGACAAAAGAAGTTTTTCACGCCGACGGCCGCGCCATGGAGCCGGTCAGCGCATAGAGAGCGGGAGAGGAGGAGCGCAGCCGCGGGGAGGACAACAACTTCTCCCACAACAACAACAAGAACAACAACAAGAAGAAGCTCTCTGAGGGGGCGGGAGAAGGAAAAAAGAGGGGGGAGATAAAGAAGAAGACAGCGCGGCGGAGAAGTGGAAGGAGCGAAGTTGACGGGAGATAATGTCTGAATCCTCCTCCGCTGGTAACAACAAGGTAACGACAGGCTCACCACCTCCACCCCCCTCATTGCTCCCTCTTTGTTTTCCTCCTGCGGACACTCGACCCCCCCCCCCGTCACTAAAAATGTAAATGTCTATCAGCTAACGCCGCCGCGTCGCCGCCTCTGACGCGCGTCTTTTCCGCCGCTCATCTGTTGCTCCGCGCCCGCTCACTTCGCCTCCGCTCCGGGAACAAGTCGTGACTCTGTTCAGGGACACGCACAACCTTTTTTTTGCCTCTTCTATATTTACCGCCCCCCATCTTCTCCCCTCACACACAGATAGAAGTGATGGGGGGCGAAAGCGTAGTAACGCCGCGCACATCGACGCGTTACCGCGCAGCAGCATCAGCACAGAGCCGGGCTGAGGGTCCGGGTCAGGGGGGGCTGAAGTCCGAGCTGGACGGGCCTGCAGCACATGAGGGGCACAGTAACGGGACAGGAGGGCTGCCACAGATCAGACAAACACACTGCAGTTAAATGAAACAGCTAAACTTTGTGTGATTTAGGAGCTGATGGATAGAAAATTAGAGGAGAACTTTTCCTGATGATGGATTGTCAGCCCTTCATTGAGCCAAAATGACAAACATTTGCAGATGAAAGCTTCTGCACGTCACAGTTTTCTGCAATTCTTTATTTTCTACGAGTATAAACAGGATATTTTGGTTTCATTCACACCAAACGAGACATCTGAAGGCCCCCTCCTGGACTGGATCATTTATCTGTCATCTTTGACACCTTACAGGCCAACCGACCCAAAGATCAATGGAAACAAAGAGTCTGTGCAAGGAAACAATAATCGTTGGTCACATCCCTCCAAACGTAATCCTTTAAATGTGGCCGGTCCATCCGGGGTGAGGACGCTCGTGATGGCATGTGTCATTGTGTCTGACACGTAGAAATCTGAATGACTGATCTGTCATTAATCTGTAATGAAAATAATCCATGTGAGCAGCCTCAGGCGTAGGGAAATTGTGGGGAGATTAAAGTCAGTTACGATCAGCACAGACTTGCCCCGAGTACAAATAGGAACCGGACCCGAAAAAAGCAGCCCATTAATCTGCAGCTATTTTCATAATCTGTTAATTGTTTCCTTTGTGTGATCAAGCAAAAAAGCAAAAACAAAAGTTTACTGGCTCTGGCTTCTCAAATGTGAGGATTTTCTGGTTGTGTGTGTTTTCTCTTGTTTCCAGTTCATTGTTGTTGGGTTTTTGACTGCTAATCGAATGTAACAAGACATTTGAACTTTGGGCTTTTTTCCTGTATATTTATAAAATGAATGAAAAGAATGTAAATGGTCAGGTTTATGGTTGATATAATTGTTAGCTGCAGCCTGACAGGAGCATTAAGGAGCTGTTTTATTTGGTGCGTCAAGGTCAGCCTGGAGAAGCTGAGAACAATGCTCGCTGCTTGCTGACAGAAAGTGAAAGATGCTGCTTTTTGTTTGTGAGGGACGTCTCCTCTTTGCCGAGTCTGATGTCACCGCTCGACTGCAGCTGCGTGCAGAGGAACGGTCGGCTCTGCGCTCGGAGAAGTTTCCCAGCACAGGACTCCCCCACACCTTCACGCTGCAGCCCGCCTCTCTCGCAGATCACTTTGCCTTTTCTGCAGCGTCTGTAGCACGAGCTCCTTCCTCGACCGGCCGCCTTGCCACTAGTCTGACCTTTTTATGGATATTTGAATTTATTGAAAGCGGGTGTCAGCCGGGCAGGGGGAAGTGAAGCCTTCGCCTCTCTCAGAGGAGGAAATAAAAGTCTTAGAGATTATTGCTTTGGCTTCCACAGGAAATTCCTGTTGCGTACGGCTGGTGTGCAGGTCTCAGGGTGGCTGGGTGGCGATGGCAGACTGAAACCGGAGGGAGGAATGGCAAAAACTCTTGAAACTAAGGTGGTTTTGTTCGCTGCCTCTCATTTGCAGGAAAAGAAACCGGTCGACAGAGAGTGACCGCAGATTGGAAAACCTCATACCAAAACTTAGATTCAATAAGGGTGCTGTACAATAGAAGAGCCAGGGTGTCTAAAATCTCCAGAGTATCCCAGAGAGGGCTGAAACTAACACCTGATTTCAATGTGGAAAAAGATGCTGATTATTTTTCTGAATAATAGATAAATCATTTAGTCTGACAGAGTGGTGGAGATAGAGTTAAAAATGCCCCAACACGATGTCCCAGAGTCTGAAGTTACATATTCAAATACTGAGTTTTGTCAGACCAACAGACCCCAAAGAAGCACCAGAGCCTCACATTTGCGAAGTCGAAACCAGGCGTTTGTTTTTGATAAATGATAGATGATTATACGTTATTCAAAAAAAATCTGATCTGGTCTCACGCACTTTCCACTTAAGGGTTCGTGATCTTTAAAACATCACACTTCTGAATGTCTCCAGTTCAGACATGGACGGTTGCACATGCTGTTTGGTTTGTGCTTGGAGATGTAACTGGCACGGCTTCAGTTTAAAATCACGTAAGACCGAGTGAAGTGGCCAATTCCTGACAAGATGGAATCTGCAAATGCTCTGTTTTTTTTCTGAAACAGAGTGACAGAAAATGGCTGCTGAATAACTTTTTGTCAGTCAAATAATCAGTGAAACAGTTAATAATTTCTGCTCTGGAGTCATTGATTATATATACAAAAAATGTAAATTAGTTTTTGAAGGGAGCTCCGAGTTGTGATCACCATTACTCACAATGTTCTGACATTTTAGAGACTAATTGATTCATTTAAACAATAATGGACGCGTCAATAAAAGTAATTAGTTGTAGACTGCCCAGTGTGTTTGGCAATCAAACATTTCTGCTGCAGAGATTAGTGCAGGTTCGTGCTGAAGCTGATGTATTGATGAGTTGATTGTCAAAGAGAAAAATTATTACACATTAAATTTCATTAGTTAAGAAAAAATGTCAAACAATTCTTGGTTTCAGTTTCCCAGATCAGTTTTTTCCCTGTTTTTATACCACAGTGAATTTGAAATGATATATTTTTAGTCGCACAAGCTTTTGGAATCCTTGACGGAGATGTTTGTCTCTTTTCAGAATATTTTATAGATGATGAAAATCCAGCAGCGTTAATTTGGCTGCCATCTTCACCAGCAGAGCATTTGTCGCGTTCAGACTTTGCTGCGCCGCAAAGACAACACTCGTGCCAAAGCATTAACGGCACTCTGGGTATGTGCACCTCCAGAGTGTCTCCCTGCAGCGTGACCGTTGATTAGAGGCGCGCACTCCTCCGTGTACAGAGATGAGACCGAGGCTAGCCGATGTTGTGGGTGCACGGCGAGGTGAGGCGAGTTGGCGTGGGGCTGTTTGGGTTCAGGGCCGGTGCGTCGTGGAGCTTTGTGAGCCATGCTTTGTGTCTCTGTGTCTATTCATAGCAGGAGAGGAGCTCTTTCAGTCCTTCCGCGAACCCGCTGCCAAACTCCACTTCCTCCCCCGTCCATGCTCCCGCCGCGAGGCCAGCCAGCCGAATGGAGGACGAGCCTGCCAGGCTGCCTGCGCACCTGCGTGAGTCACACACACTCTCTCACACACACACACCCAGATGAGCAGTGACTCCTACAGACATTGATCAGTTGGACATTTGAACAGGACAGATTGATTTTTTTTGTGTTTTTAACATCGCGCACTGTAAATCTCTGTTTGGCTGAACTGGTAATCTGGGAAGTCAGATACGTATTTGGCTCGTCCCAGAAATCACCTGCCAATCAAGCCGTGTGGGCGGGACTGTGACATCGACCTTGGGCTTTCTGCAGGTGTTGGGGAGTTAAGGGCGGCGAACGGAAGCTGCAGACAGTGTTGTCAGAGTCGGGGGAGCCAACATGAATAAGTAAAAACGTTGTGAGATATCACTTCAATAGTTAAGGCCCATCGCATCCAATTATGACAACACACACACACATTATGACTGCATGAGCGGAGGCCCAGTCATGCTGGACCTCTCGGCTGGGAGGCGTTGAGGTGGATCCGGGGTCAGACACCTGAACTGTACACGCTTCCACTGGACCGGAACTGACAGACCTGCTGCTCTGGAATAACCAACACTTAGACAGCAGTCAGGGGCAGATAATGTGTAGCAGAGTGACAGAAGAAGAAGGGATGGCAAACTGATAGGAGAGAGAGAGAACTGAGGAATAAGACCCCTGCAAATTTCAGTAGGATTAAGAATGTAATCCCAACCACTGAGAGAAACAAAAACATGAATATATGAATGTGGCTCATCACAGTTAGAAAATGAAAGAGAACAAAATTCTGCCTGGAATGATGCTTATATTTATCTG
Organism: Amniataba percoides; assembly: GCA_037176925.1. Lineage (NCBI taxonomy): Eukaryota > Metazoa > Chordata > Actinopteri > Centrarchiformes > Terapontidae > Amniataba > Amniataba percoides. The sequence continues at coordinate 13,746,371 of JBAJHX010000002.1, read as the reverse complement.
TGAGTCTGTGCTGGGTGACCATCTGAAAACAACGGAGCCAATCAGTTTAGTAGGCTGGATTAAGAACGAGGATGTCATTTTCCTATGCCAGGAAAAAAAAAAAAAAGGGAAAATAGCAACAAGTGTGACTGATGCAACAGTCCAGGCTATTGAAGTTAAAATGAGTTGTAGAACCAAGTCTTACAGTGAGAGTCTGGACATTTACAAAATAAGCCAGGCTTCCTGTTTCTGGGAAAATTTAATTCATAACCTATAAAATGTGGTGGCGTACTGTTTAAAATAAATCGTGCTGGATTTTTTTCAAATTAGGATTTAACAATTGTAGCTAAAAGTGAACAACAGAGAAGAAAAGAACAAAG
>JBAJHX010000002.1:13724946-13745912 GCA_037176925.1 Amniataba percoides | reverse complement strand
AATCGTGCTGGATTTTTTTCAAATTAGGATTTAACAATTGTAGCTAAAAGTGAACAACAGAGAAGAAAAGAACAAAGATGTGATGATTAGCCAAAGAAGCCGGAGTAGCTGGAATGAGATTTGTTTTTGATGAGAGCAGTAAACAAGCTCATTCGAAATCATGTGGCTTTTATTGAGAACCACTCATTGCCTAATAATTAGCCACTCTGAATCAGAACAAACCGAACGTGTAGAGGAAATACAGGAACGGTCCCTGCATTTTGCTTCAGGCCGAGGAAAACCCACTGCAGGTGTGCGATGTACCTGAAGCATCTGACGCCACCTGAGCTCTCCGGTGCTCATCGAGCCACGAGAGAAAGTGAGACGCGAGCGCTCTGCAGGTGAGGCAGGAAAGGAAATAGGTTTTTGAAAAGGTTTAAGTGCACTGAATGGAGCAACACTGTGGCATTTACGGCCCTTTGGGGCTTCGGTCCACTTGCATATGCTCGCTATTGCTCAACCAATCCAAGAGCAGGCGGGGCTGGAGCCGTGCCAAGAGATAGGCTCAACGTTCAAAGAGTAACCCTGAGACGCTTTGTCCGGGCGTCCGTCAATATTTAACCAGTTTATTTATTTTTTTTCTGGCAAGTGTGAAGTTCAGGGCTTTTTTTCTGCTGGGCTTGGGCGTCTGCACAGGCGGAGGGTGGATGAGGCGCGCAGGAAACTCCCTCAACCCACTTCCTCTTTTGCATTGTTGCAGAAAAAGGAAGAACGCTCAACAGGTCCGCGTTGAGTTTCCTGTCGAGTAAACCGATGGGTCAGTTCACATCCGCAGACATGTGGAAGTCCCACTTTTGTTTCTAATAAGATTTCAAATGGCCTCTCTCTCTCTCTGGCACATCTGCAGGTCAGGAAAATGTCTCTCGCCTCTCCCTCTTCAGTGTTTAGTTTAGAAGCGCTGCTGGTCGGGATCCACTCTCCTCCCTCGGGCAGACGGCAACATGTCTTTGTCAGCGCGCACGCACTCTGAAACACCTCTGCTCGTCCTTTCTCCTCCCGCCTATCTAAACACACATGTGCTGGAAAACAAGCTGTCCATTAACCCCCACACTCAGAGGGAGTTCTGTCCTGAGGGGGGAGAGGGAAGGAAGAGAGCAGGAGGAGGAGGAGGAGGAGTAGAGGGGGGGGTAGACAGAAAGAAAAAGAATGAGGGAGGAAATTGCAGTGTGGGCAGAAATCCGCCTTCTCCATTTCCTGGGGAGGAAGTGGATTAGATCGGGGAGAGTTGCAGCCTGCTCCTCACACTAAAGAATGCTACCAGGCTCCATTTTTAACCCTTTCAGCCAGACATCACTGCAGCACGCTACAAACCCCGTCCTCGAGGAGAGACATTCAGAACAAATAGGCTTTAAAAAAAAAAAAACAGTACTGAAAATTAACTTCTATCAACTTGCGTTCACTTGATGATTTGCTTCATCTTTTCTGTTGTGTTTTTAGCCATCTCTGGTGTTTTTTTTTTATGTTATTCTCTCCTTTGTTGTTCCTGCCTGTTGCTCTGTGAAGCTCTGAATCTTCACTGCAATGACTGCAATCATGTTTTTTTCCATTCAGTAGAAAAAACATGCCTGTATAAGTGCCTCTTATTTAGCCACATCACCAAAATGTAGTTAAGCGGCATGCTTTTAAGATTAGAGATAAAATTCACTCATCATTTCGGAGAAATGTTTTGTTCTTCAGGTGTTAAGAACAAAACATATATACAAATGTACTACATGTAGATAATATGTAGCTATGTATTAAAATATATTTAAATGAATGTAAAGTGGGAAAAAAATCAGAATAAAGGGAGGTGTGATGCCCAGATGATCAGATTAAAATGCAGTTTGCCAGTGTTTCATAATACAAGCAATGAATAATCTTTACACACAGATTCTTCTCATGTTTCAGACTGCGAGCAGAGGTGTGTTTTGTATTGAAGTAGGCCTATATCTAATCCATGAAGTGAACAACATGTGGAGGGACGTTAAAGTCACAGCTAAACTGCATTTTAAGAGCACTGAGCTTCCGTAACGTGAGACTGACTCAAAGTGTAGGAACGCAGTAAGACAGTAAAAAAATGTCGTCAGCAATAGTTTGTAATGACTAATATTTCCATTTAGTAAGAGACAGTAACCTGCCAAATGTAGAGGAACTTAGGAACTTGTGTTTGTCAGTTTAAATGGTAGTCCGGTTGGACAGTACACTTTCTGGTGTCTGAGCTGGTTGCCTGGTAACCTCACCGTGACGACTTCAGCCGAAAAATCACCCCCCATAATCTGACTCTTACTCATTTCAGACTTTAAAAAAACTGAACGTGTTGATAACAGTCATGCTAGCTGCCTCGCGCTGCTTCCAGTTTTGATGCTAAGCTAAGCTAACCTGTGTGCTAGCTTCGTAGATTGGGGCCCATATTGTGTGAGCGATTAAAGCACAGGAACGATTTATTCCTCTGTTCTGAATGTGTTTCATTTAGTAGTTTTGAAGTATAACTTTTTCACTGAAATTTGTTTTTTTTCCTCATCATGGCTTTAAAGAAGGAAACATACCAAACACGTGACCAAAGCTAGCTGGAAGGTCTGTTAGAGGAGTGCTGTCAGCCTGCCCATGTTTAGTTTGTTCCTCTGCGCCGAGACGAGCACTAAAAGACTTGGAGGGTTTTTTTCTGCCAAACGTTCACAATGAAGCAACGCTGACGCGAACCGCCGAACTGGATTTCAATTCAATCGCAATTCAGGCAACATCGCTCGACGAGGCGCCCACGTACTCGGGAGCATGACGCAACCGAGAGCTGGGAAAACACTGAATTATTTAAAGGTCCAAAACAGTTCCAGTGTTTTTATTATTTTACAATAAACATGTATGGAACACAAAGAACAGTGGCTGCAGGAGTAGAAATATCTTACTGGTGATTAAAAAAAAATCTTATGTCCATGGAAACAAGACAGGCTGGTCTCCTTGGTGCGTTTGTGTGTGTGTGTGTGTGTGCATTTGTGTGTGTGTGTGTGTGTGTGCTCACAGCTGGGTTTGCACTGTGCATGCTTGTATGAGTGGGTGGATGAGTGTGAGTGAATCTTGTGTCTTTGTGCAAAGCTTGCCAGAGGTAGTGTAGGTGTATACTGGATGCGTGAATGCGTATGAGTAAGTTTGTGTGTGTGTGTGTGTGTGTGTGTTACCGTACATGACTGCAAACCCCCTCACCAGCTTCCTTTGGTCTCTCTCTGTCTTTGTGGTATATTACCCATTTTACTGTGTGGGGGGAATTGGTGTTATAAAGCATGGTGTGTGTGTGTGTGTGTGTGTGTGTGTGTGTGTGTGTGTGTGTGTGTGTGTGTGTGTGTGTTTGGGCTTTCTGAGGGGAAATTTCCTGCCCCTGGAAGCAGCTCTTGTCCTCAGGAATTTCCTGAGTGGGCAGACGGCGCTTCCTGAATAAATGTTGTTGTTGTTGTTGTGTGTGTGTGTGTGTGTGTTGGTGTGTGTGTCTGTGTATGTGTGTGTGTATTTTAACTGGCTCTCTTTTCTCTTCTGAAAGGGAAACTGTTCTCACATGCCAGCAAGTGAGCTGAGCGCAGCCCCCTTCTCTTCCTGTTCGCGACACACTCCACATGGCGTTTCTAACGGGGGGGTTGCTTTTACTCTACACATCACAATGAACACACACTCGCACTGCTGACCAATGGGGGGGGGGTCTGATTTCGGGCTTTAATAGGAAAAGTCACAGAAGCACAGGCGCTCTTCCTCATGATAAGTAAGCGGTTAATAAAATCCTCTCCACTCGCTCTATAAACACTTGGTAGTCGCTCCTTCCTGCCACGCAGGAGGTGATGTGTTTTTATATCTCCGGCATGTTGGGAATAAGAGAAAGAAGGAGAGATGTTGCATATACAGCAGACCACCTACAGAAACTTTAACTTCATCAGCAGCAGATGGTAGATAACTGCTTTTAAACCCTGACAGGTAGCATTGCATTGTGATAAAATCGAGAGATGTGCAAGAGACAAAAACAAAATGCTCAGAAGTAAAGTGGATTTGTAGTCCATTGTATAGTCCAAAATCACTGAATCCTACACTTCCCATAATGCTACACCCATGTCCCTATAACATCTAATGTACTTCCATACTCCATACTAATTATAATTAGATGCAGCATTTAAGTCAACATTCCTTTCTGTTTTGTTCCACCAGAAACTGATTCATTACATAAAACATCAGCAAACTGTGACTTTGGAGTAATGATGTCTGGTTGACTTGTCAAAGAAAAGCAAAATGGGCTTGCTTTGAGATTTTATTTTTCATTATTTGGCAGTGTTTGCCTACACTGATGCTTAATAATAAGAGAGGAGGGCTGATATGCAACAAATGTCCCCAGCTGGACTCTCTGACTACTCAAATTGCTGCGATTATGTGGAATGCATCTTTGATTTACGTCTTCAGTATAGTTTTTTTCCTATTTTTCTACAGCTTTCTCATCATTCACTGCTATTTATAAAAAAATTGCAGCTGTGAATGGCTTGTATATTTCCTTTAAACACTGCACTGTGGAAGAATAAACCAAAATATCTTTTTGAGTTAACATGTTGTTTAGAATTATCTATCTGTCTATCTATCTACTTTTTTTAAAACGTTGGCCTGAATTAAAACTCCTTTTATTTTTGCAGTGTATAAAACTTTTGGAAATAAATGCCATAAATCAGTGAGCAGTGGCTCCCAGTCTGGGGAAAGGTCAGGAACATACACATGAGATGAGAGATGAAAGCTCACAACATTGTTTAACACAAAAAAAAGTTGCCATGGAGACTTTGTGGGAGAAGTGATCGCTTTAAGCGTTACTCTGCACAAAATGCTGAAGTCACTGAAGAGTATACATTTCTGACAGGCTGTGTGTGTGTGTGTGTTTCAGACTAGCAGGGGCCTTTTTGATTAAGTCAACAAATGTCTTTGAAGCTTCTGTATTAAAAAAAAAAAAAGCGAGAGAGAAAAAAACCCACTTGGCTGCTGAACAAAAGGAAGAGTGGCAGTTGAGGCTGGATTCAGGAACTAACCCTACAAGAGCCGGCTTGCTCCTGCGCCCGACAACAAGCTATCAAAAACAGGTCGCGCTACTTCCTGGCCATAAAAGTTCCGTGTGATTGATGATCTGTTTTATGTTTGTTTTGACTGGATGAAGTCCAGATTTGCCGGACGGGGACAGGCACGTGCATGCCGGAGGAGGAAGCACAGGATGAATATGAGAGAAGGGTGGAGGTGGAGGGGGGTATTCTTGACTGAAAAGTAAAAGTGTGTGTGTGTGTGTGTGTGTGTGTGTGTATGCGCAGAGGTGGATTTTCCCCTGCCGCACCCAACTGACAGGGAATCAGTGCGCAGAGAGACACACACATACACACTGAATAGTGTGTGTGAGAATGAAGTGTGGAAATGCGTTGCTCTCATGCCCACATGTCCCTGACTCAGGGTGTCAGAAGGTCACGGCCAGCTCTCCTCCTCCTCCTCCTCCTCCTCCTCCTCCTCATCCTCCTCCTCCTTCCTTCTTCCTCCTCCTCCTCCTCTTCTGTCTGGAGAAAGAAAAACCTTTTCTTTATTGAGATAGCAAGACCAATATCCGCCTACTTCTGCTGCGAGAGAAAAGGCAAACATTTACTGAAGAACTGAGTGACTAAGGAGCTTTGATTTGGAGAGCGAAGTCCCAGTCTGACTGATGCCGCGCTGCTTTTTTTGTTGTTGTTGTTTTTTTATATATACAGTTCAGCTGAATTTCTCCGTCTGAGATTTTTTTTTTTTTTTTTTTAAACCGAAGTGTCTGCTCGGCCTGTTCAGACAGCTGAAAGTGGGGAGTTTCTGACACAAAACAATATCTGAGACTTTCAGATTCTAGTATGACTCAAAATACAGCTTGCACGATGCTTTGTTCCACTTTTACAAATGAAGAGAAGAGAAACGCATGACGCACGAGGAAACGCATTCATTCAGCAGCTGTTTTGGAATTATTGGAAATGAAGGCACACATCATCTGATAAAGTGTTGCACTGCAAAATAACAACAGGAAACAGAATTCACATTTGTTCCTCTGAATACATATTTTGGTGTTTTCTTAGATCCCTCTGATTCATTTGTTTCCTGAAAAATGTACCTGAAACTGAGATCTTGGCACGCTCATGTAGAAACTTGACTGTTTTCCTGTCTCATTCATCAAGCGGTGCCACTGGAAGGCTGTCTGAAGGCCTAATATCGACCGACCGGGGTGGAAACAAGAGAACGGGTTCGAAACAACCTGTTGTGTGGTTCATTCAGGAAGGTCTGCAGACAAAGTTAGCTGGTAAAGACGTAGATTTGTGAAACGACTGGCTGATTATTATCTGATTGTCAGATAATTAATAACCAACGATTCCGCTTTATTGCATCGCTTGCCATGTGATCTGCCAAAATGTCAAACATCCTCTGATAAACAAAATTTTTGCTTTTTGCCTTTTTTTTTTAGACATTTTATAGACAAAACAACTGAATCAACTAATCGAACTGATGATTATAATCATAATTTCCTTCCCTCGCTAATGCAGCACCAAAACTCTTTCCGTTTGTATCTGCTGGCAGTGGGCTGTCCGTCGGGTGTAAGTTGCATGCACACCACAGTAGTGTTTGTTAACACTGCAATCAAAAATTAAGAGATTTTTTTGAGCGATACTTAAATTTGCTTTTCATCGAATGTGAAATTACGACATACCTAAGCTCATTTCTAATCATTGAGTATGTAGTTGGGACACAGTGATACAGCAGCTACTGTAGCTAGAACGAACCATGTTTGTTTGTCTTCACCGAGCTTGAACAGAGCTGTTTGCATGTTTGCCCAAAAACTATGGAGTTTTTTTTTTTTAATTGCCCATCAGTGGTGCGGCATTGAGAAAAACATCGGCAGCATTATGGCGAGACGTACAGAGCCGAACTGTGACTCTGGACGGGACCTTTAAGCCTCACAGCAGGACGGACCTCATTAACTCGTCTGGCTGCGATGGGGGAAGTTGAGGGCTTCTGTACCGCAACAACGAAACGAGATACCAGTGATCTCATCCTCCTCTTCCCTTCATTCATCCCAAGCGCTTATGAGTTGCCTTGGCAACTTGTGCGCTCCGTGTGTGTGTGTGTGTGTGTGTGTGTGTGTATGCGTGTTCGTGAGCATGAGCGGGGGCCTGAGAAACCACAGAGTGAAAATTATGTGTCATCAGAGAGGATTAGGAGCCCACGGTTTAGTCAAGGGCTTGGGATCCTGCTGCTGTCGTGCTTGAGGGTTTTATTCAATGTAAACACACACATACTCTGGAAACACACACTCACACATTTATACACTCTAATGAACGCAGTGAACCTGAGATGCATCCAACAAAAGGCAGAGACTGATGACAAGGAAGACTGGAATTGATTTTTTTCCTGTAACGGATTCTCTGACAGAAAACAAGCAGAAAGGACAAATTTATCAGCTGCAGGAAGTGTGTGTGAAGGAACAGTGTGTCGGGGGGTCGAAGGTGCTCCCGTCTGCCCTCCTCTCTCCCTCTCTTTCTCTCTCTCTCTCTCCCTCTCTCTCTCTCCTTGTCCATGCCATCCATTTTCCTCTCCGCCTCTCAGCGATTAAAAAGATGTTTTGCGTCTCTCTGTCTGGCCCTGCGACAGGAAAGTTTCTCCGTCACGTTAAGAATCAGGACCTGCCTGGATCGCACCGATCTGAGATCCATCACCAGAAAAAGTCGCAGCTCAAACTGTGACTCAGGTTTGAAATCAGAAGGGACCGGCGTTGACGAGACTGCAAATAAATCTCCGTGATTCACCCACTACTGTCACGGGTTTTTGTCAGCTTGCCGAGCAGCCTTAGCGTGGAGGACAAAGAGACGCGTCAGCGGGGGGAGAGAAAAGATTAGCGGCTTGATCTGCCTGTGGAAAGACAGTTAAACACAAAAACCTAAAGATCTGCAGATTGGTTGCAGAGACGCAGATATGTAGGTACAGTGATGTATCTGCGCTCTTGTTTCTGTTGCTTTACGTGACTTTATTCAACATCCTGTCAGTTGATCTTTCTATCAGATATGGCTCCGTGGTCAAATATTAGTGGAAAAGATTGATCCTGATCGAGATTTTCCTTTTCCTTTTCAGAACGCGGTCACTTTTTTTATACTGTGCTGCTGTAAACATATAAGCATCGTGGACACGCTTCCTCCCTCCTGTGAAATCAGTTTGCTTACATTTCACTGTAGGATGAGGAGTTTAAGCACACAGGTGGATGCTGGGGGTGGAGGTGGGACTTTCTGAAATGCTGTGTGAACAGCTGCAGCAGTGACGGCGAGGCTTTGAGGCAGCGGGCATGTCAACAAAAGAGCACTGAGTGAGCCGCAACCAAAAAGGGTGTGTTAGACACATGCTGCAATAAGAGAGTATTTTGTATGTGTGTGTGTGTGTATGTGTGTGTGTGTGTTTCTCTACATATATATACATGTATAAAAGCTATATTGGTTCCATCCCAGAATAGGTGAAGAGAGTCAGAGATGAGCAGGAATTCGGGGTCGAGCTCGATGTCCTGTTCTTCATTTGAGTACTGGCTCAGTATCTGTTTCCCCGTTTGCCTTTCCTTCCTCTTTGTTTAGTTCCTGCTACTTTATCTCATCTGTCTTCGTTTTTTTTCCCCTCAACGCAGCACACTATCCGCCGCTGCTCTCATCACTCTTTCCTTTCTGTTTCCGCTCTTCCTCCCCCCTTCCCTCCTCTCTCTCTCTCTTTCTCTTTCTCTCTCTCTCTCTCTCTCTCTGCTGTCTGTAATGAACCTCCCGGCGTCGCTCTCTAACCTTACCGCAGGAAGTTTCCTGTGCTGAAACGGAGCCCACGCTGGATTGCTTCCTGCCAAAGTGCGTTGTGGGACACGTTTGTTTGGGCCCCCTTCTTCCTCCTCCTCCTCCTCCCTTCTGCTCCCCTTGTTGCTTCCTCCTTTGGGCCCTGTGCAGATGGCTGAGGCCGGCAGACCGGATCTCGCAGGGGTTTTGGCAGAGCTGCGCCTCTCTCCGGCTCGGGAGAGAGCATACCGCAGCCGTGACCTCGCGACCCGGGCTGCACTGCTGCCCGGCCCGGCCTCGCCGCTCTCACAAGTCAGCCACGAGAGACGAGCGTGCAGCTGGTGCATGCAGCGCAGATGGCAGCCTGATTCAGTATTGATAGTCAATGATGCCGTCAGTCAGGAGTATTCCAGCACATCCAAGATCTATTCCTGTCATATAGCCCACTTAAATCAAACATGAAGCCATTTGTAGCAGCTGCAAAGGAGACAAATTTCAGAAAAAAAAGTAATAATTTAGCTTTGGTATCTGAAGTTATCTATCCTGCCTTCATCATAAAATTTTGGAAATGGGGATGAAAAACAAGCACATTTGCGTTCAGTGTGTTAAACACACTAGAGACTACAGAGATAATGTAGCCAAGCCGTGCTGTCCTCTGTGCCTTGAAAAAAAAAGTAAAAAAACATGAAGTAACATATCTCCGTATCTTCCCACCACCGGCTCCTGTGGTTGTGAAACACCTGTATCCCACTCCCTGACACTTCTCTGAGGATGTCTGTCGACAAGCCGAGGGTCAGAGCTTGACGGGCTGTAAGCTGCGCCTCAGATAACCGAGGCCTTCCCGAGCTTATCGACAGCGCCTGCACCACTATCTGAATACGGAGGACTAGGAGGAGGGGAGGGAAGAAATGGGAATCTGACAAGCTAGACAGGGTTTCATTTTATATTGATTGCTCTCAGTGAAAACTTCCTCTGTTTGACGGGTGGTGCGGGGGGGGAGGCCTGAAAGCGAGCACAAGGTTCCTATTACTTGTGTGACAGTGACATTGGCGGCCAAAGATAACAGCTGTCCCGACTCCCAGAGGAAGTGTTTGAGGCCGGCCGATAAGTGAGATGTAAGAAATGAGTAGTTATTCTCCGCGTGGGTGTCGCCGACGCTCTGAACGCTGCTGTACGCTGTTGAAAGTCTTGGTTTTTTTTTTGCGTGTGTGTACATGCGAAACAGAGAAGGAGACAGAAAAAGAGAAGGTGAGTGTGAGTCATATAAATCACTGGGGTACGCCCGATAGTGTGAAGTGATGCAATAAGGTGGCAGCATCTGCATGCACCGAGATAAATGAGGGTCAGAAACGTTCATGTGTAATGCTGAAAATATACATCACTTCATGTGAGACGACACCAGACAACAACTAGAGGAGTCACAGTTAAAAGAAGCTCATTTAAGTTTAGTTAATCTGAACAAAGATGCTTGTTTTTGTTCGGGGAAAAGTTCTGGATGCATTTTCAGTCACTTCATGACACTTCTTCTATTAAGCTTTTACTGGGTTTTAGAGGAACTGCATTTTATACACCTCCACTTTAGCCTGAGCTGTTGGTGCTGTGTCATCCCATTAGTCCGACGGCCCAGTAATCCAAAAAATGGCCCACATGTCCGACAGCCAGCTCTGCTGTAAACATCCCATTGCTCTCACGGCCCATTTATCTAAAAAACAAAACAAAACAAAACAGTGTCTCCCTGCAGTTAACCCTGACCCAGCTGGACACATGGGCTTTCAACCAGTCAGACTAAGGAGCCGTCGGATAGCTGGGCTCCACCCGAGCTGCTGTTGCTGTAGTTTGGGTGAAGTTGGCCATAGCGTCACCATTGCATGTTTATTTATCAAGCTGCTGAACACTTGCACAAAGACTTGAGAATTATTGTATTTCAGTGCGAACTCAAAGACTCAAAGACTTTTTTTGTGGAAAAATGCATCAGCTCTGTCGTTTTGTCAACAACTTGTGATTTTGAACTCGCACACAAAGACGTTGCGCTTCACCTCCGCCAACCGAGCCTTTAGTATTCCAGAAAGACAGAGTTTCACATGAAAGCCGGTTCTGCGCAACGTCCCGATGAAACCGAGCTTTTGTTCACGTGTTCACAGTCTCGACTGTTCTTTCCCCTGCTGCCTCTGCACGCTCGTTGTTGGTCACCAGTGCAGATGTTTTACACTCCTGTTCCCACGGCAGTGAAAGAAAGACACATTACAGAGCGCGAGGGAGGGAGGAGGGGGAAAAAAAGAAAGAAAAGAGAGATACTGTCATTGCTGCTTCCTCCGCTCTCTTTCCCTCCATGTGTCCTTGTCCGTTTATACACAAACTAATAAACTGGCCGTCCTCTGATGTGCCTGTCTGGAGTCCAGGGAGCTGAGAACAGCACAGATCATAGCAGATCAAATAAAATGACAGCCTGACCGTCTTTTCTCATACACACACACACACCCCTCTTTTTTTTTTTTTAATCCTTGTGATTCATTCTGTATTCTTCCCCTTAACCTATCATCTTTTAATCTTTTATTCTAACCTCCTCTCCCTTTCTGACTCTGTCTCCTTCATCTTTTTTTTCTTTATCTCTGCTGCCGTTCCCGTAATCACTCCCTCCTTTTGGCTTTTATCTCCACTTCCTCAATATCCTTTTTACTGCCTCTGCCTCCTTCCTCCCACCCACCTCCCTCCTCCTCCTTCCCTCCACACCCCTCCCTCCCCTTCACCCACCCCTCCTTCCTGCCTTTCCTTCTTTCTTCCTTCCTCGCCCCCCAACCAACCCCCCCCCCCCCCCGTCCTTCTGCTTCTTCTTCACTGAGCTCATCCTTCTTTTCTTCCGTGCTTTCCCCTTCACCTCCTCTTTGTTGTCTTTACCAAAACCCGCTCTCAACTCCATTTCCTTAATCCTCTTCCGTTCTCTTCTCACCTCCCCCCCCCCCTCCTGCAGGTTTGCAGCCCGTCTTTTGGAGCAGGGAGGACGTGTCACAGTGGCTGCGGTGGGCAGAGAAGGAGTTCGCCCTGCGGCCCATCACCAGCGGCTCTTTCCAGATGAACGGCAAAGCCCTGCTGCTGCTCACCAAGGAGGACTTCCGCTACCGATCCCCCCACTCCGGTACTCCTCTTTCCACCTCTGTATGCATTTCTTGGAAGTATCAGAGGTGTTATCCAGGCTGAGAGGCACCAGAGAGAAAGAAAAGTTCTACAAATGAGTCACTTTCATTAATTGAATTAGATTATTTTTTTCAGCGCAACTGGAGCAGAACGCAGACTGGAAAACAAGATTTCCCAGCTAGGAAGGAAGAGCAGTTTTAGATCATGGAAACATTCTGACTGGTTGCAGAAAAATGGAAAATTGGTGCAATTACACATTGGAAGTCATTTAGTGAGGGAAGAAGAGTAACACCTGCTGTCACCAAATGACTGAGGGGACCAAACAAATGTGGATTGGATAGTTTTAGGGTCCTCGCGGATGAGTGAAACACTTGATAAAATCATCCATGTTCACCTTCAGTCAAATAACAAAGCTGAATGGAGGCTGAACGTGTTGCCCTTTGTGGTTTAGCCCAGTATTACACTTTATTTGTACATGGAAACCTGCACCTGCGCTGCTTTAAAATCGATGTGTTTACAGCAAAACGACACCCTTTAGAAAATCAATAAAGGCAGCGGGAGCAGGGGAGGGAGGGCGGTGGTGTCGGGCGACAGTGGGGGGAGGCAGCTGCTACAGAGAGGCTGCCGGGGGAGGAAGTAGGAGACGGTTGATCAGGAAGTACAAACCGACCTCAACTGTTGCCCCGGCAACGCCAGCGGACAGGCGCATGAAAATAAAGCAGCAAAAGTTTGCAGAGTTTAGACGGCTGTTGTTCGATTAAATCCACAACACCTGGTCAGGTAGGGATGAAGTCAGCGGTTCAGGACGGCGATCATGAGAGGGGGATGAAATGAACGTCAGCATTGTGAATTATAAAGAAATGAAGCTTCCACAACTGGAAGAAAATTATTTCTGGTCATTTTAACCCCACAAAAGTGTTTGAAGGACACAAAATGCATGAATGCATATATCTATTCTTTAAAAGTAAATAAACAGAGATATACTGACACACACACACACACACACACACGCACACGTGTGTGTATGTAAAATAGACAGAATAAACAAATGAAAAATGAAAGTCGAACTAAATGCATAAGAAATTAAATGAAATGAATAAATATGTTAATTAATTCAAATTAATCAGGGAATAATTATTTTATAATTTAGATTTCTATATTAAAAACTACAATTAGGTGTATTTTGATTGGATTTATTTATTTATTTGTCTTTATGCTAATGATGTAGGTGTGACACACTTTGCTCTAAAACCCTGATCGGGCTTAGGATCCTTTCAGCTTCATTATTTTTACCGTAACTCTGAGCTCTCAGCTAAGAGATCCACAACAATATCTGTTCCTTTATTCATTCGATTTGGCACAAATATTTTTTTCTTTTGGTTGCTATTAATTCCTGTTTATTTCATCAGTCATTAATACATCTGATTTCAACACTGATTAACCGATCAAGTCGCTCTTAATCCTCCGTAGCCAGGAGTATATATGTTTCCAACAATCAGATGATATTACACTTTGTGGGGAATAACCTGCAGTTCTCGAGAGTTGCAGCCCAGCTGACAGCTGTTGTCAAGCGTTCATTTCAACACTGCAAAAACTTTCACATCCTGTCAAGAAATCAAGATCTGGGGGATGAAAAAAAAATTGGAAACCGTGATTCATTATTAGTCCATTTTTAGCCATTTCTGTGACATCATTTTATGTGTTTTTTTTAATGTTTCAGCTACTTTATACATTATTTTTTCCATAAAACAAAAACTTCAGGATGTCGAGAGGTGAAGCCGTCAGTGATTGATCACATTTCGATACTGGTAGTTGTTTTAGCCCTGCTGTCAGTGACATCAATGAGGACGTCATTTTAGGGAACAGAGCACATTTTTTTGGCTTGTCATATGTCTGTTTCCTCCTTTGGGGGACTGTAAGGGTGAAGTTCCCATCAAGCTCTGCTATGTGCCATATTTTCCTTTGAAGAAGCTCCTTTTTTTTTTCTCAGAAGGTCTCAACCTTATTTTACTGATAATCAGCCGCACGGTTTATAAAGCTACACTGCAGCTGCGTGTTCCAACCTGAATATGTTTAATGGGAAAACTATGGAACCAAAAAGGGAGTTTCATATCAGTTCTGACTAACTGTAAGATAACAGGACACTTTCTGCTGCTTGTTTCATTTCATTTCTTAATAATTGTGATTCATAATGATAAATATGTTTTGCTATTATTATTATATTATTTTTTATTCGGCAAATTATAGACAAATGTGAAGCTCCATGTTTAAAAGCAGCATTTGAAATCCAGAGTCAAAGCAACCTTTAGTGCACCAGGAAGCAGGAATTTTCCCCACAATGCATCTCAATGCCACAGGGCCAGAAAGTGAGAACTGAAAGGGGCGTGTGTGTGTGTGTTTGTTTGTGAGCGTGTGTTCACCGTCGCTTCCTTTATGAGAATCGTTTCCTTGTTATGGTAAGCCTTTAAAAAAAAAAAGAAGAAAAAAAAAAAGAGACCTTTAAGGAAATGTGGGTCTGCAGCCTTTGTTAAGATCTCCCCCCACCGAGCTGTGAGTGAACTATGTAAATGCTTCGTCACGCCGTCCTTGTTTTCGGTGTTGAGGCAGAGCAAACAGCTGTTAATGATTGAGTGAACTTCCTGCTCAGGCTTTGTGCCCAGTGTCACCACTACTGTACAAGCACTTCATGGAGAATACCGGGGTCATATAGAGCCACGGCCTATTTACTTGTGTCAACACCTTCTTCGCTCTGTTGGCAAGGTCGCCTTCCATGTCCAGTGTACACGCATAATTCTTGTTAAAAAAACAAGAGCTTTTTATTTTTATTTCTAAAATTAAAAGCATGTGGTTAAAACTCAAACCTAAAATATTTCTTTTAAGTAAATATGACGGAGTGTTAAGCTCTGTGTAAGCCAACTTCTCCTGAGGTAGAAGTCACTGGGCGCAGCCACCTAAACTTTGAGCCCTTTTTGTTAGTCACTGGTTCGTCAGGTTAGGTGTTGGATTTCTAGGAATTGCTTTCCACGACACCCTTTCCTTTTAACCCTTGCTCTAACATGGCGCTGCCCTTTCCATTATTGCTCAAGCTCCCCCGCTGCCTGGAAAGCAGAGACGAGGAGAAGGGGAACATGTTTCAGCGGGTGACGCCGGCGCTGATTTCACATTTTGTGCAGGCGCAAGACATGCTTTTAAAAAAGAAAACAAAGAAAAAGAAAAGAAAAAAAAACCCCCAGCAGACGTATGGTAACCTTAAGCTTTGCATCTCTGCAGGGGACGTCCTGTATGAGCTGCTGCAGCACATCCTGAAGCAGAGGAAGCCCCACGTGTTTTACCCGTCTGCCTACTTTCCTGGGAACTCCTTCCACTCGCTGCCTGAGAGCGCTGTGCAGCACCTGAAGCTTGAAGGTCAGTCCAGTAAACGCTGTTTTTTTCATCCCTTAACGTGCTGCTCTGGAATTAGATAGAGCTTCAACAGGCCTTGACTTGATCCTGATGGTGTTGTAAACTTTATTTTCTCCCGGGATGATTTCAGACATTTACTGGAACATAACCTGTGGATCTGTAGGTCACCGGTGCCTGTAAACAGGCCCTCAAAATGATTGAATTTTGTTGATAATAAAAGCATCATCTTCACAGTTTT
The DNA here is from genome assembly GCA_037176925.1 of Amniataba percoides. Taxonomy (NCBI): domain Eukaryota; kingdom Metazoa; phylum Chordata; class Actinopteri; order Centrarchiformes; family Terapontidae; genus Amniataba; species Amniataba percoides. The sequence goes on along the minus strand of JBAJHX010000002.1, from coordinate 13,730,318 downwards.
GCTCAGACTGATTTAAATTCCACAAAGGAAGGACTCATAAACCCCACGGCTGCTTCTTTGTCCGACATCCATAAAACGATATCAGCTGTTTGCAGCAGCCTTGTTAGCGAAGCAGAAAAAATCCAGAACGTTTTGAAAGGCTCAAAATCAGTGTTGAACATTATACGTACATACAACTGTCAGTCTTAGTCATCCACAATAAATAAGTATTCACATCAGTCAGCAAATGATCAAACTGCAAAATATTATCATGCTTACTTCCAACTACTTTATATAACTAATGAGCTAACATCACAATAAAAGCAGGTGCAGATACAGTGAGTACATGCACCAAATGTAAAACTGACTTGCTGTTTAAAATAATATAGCTGAGTGTTGATGCTACTGACAATGTGCTTCACCATCAGTGGGTCATCTCTGATCCACTAAAGGAAAGTTAAAAAAAATGTTAAACAAAGAGGTCAACAGTGGCTTGTGACTCTGCCTCAGTGATCTGATATGAACTAGTTTTAGTAGAAGTAATGATAACTTCCAGTGAAATGTTGTCTGCCTCTGATCTGAGAAAATGTGACACGGAACAATTGTCACAACCTCACATGTTGACAGTAAAACCTGCTCCACAAGGAAATGCTGTTGTATTTGAAGAAGCTACATCATGAACTGGATGCGGTGATTGGATGGCTGGTATTTTCTACTACCGTCTTCCTGTTTGGCAGAGGAGCTACCTACATGTTTTTTTTTTCCCTCCGTGTGTGGATTAAAGAATCCGAGCAAAACTCAAACTTCTTCCAACACACAGAGAACTTTTATTTTTAAAAAACCCATCAGACACAAAGCAATCAGCCCTCTCAGCGTAACTGTTGGACATCAGTGACACCTAGTGGATTATCTGCGTGAAGCAAGTACTTCTGTTTAGATTCATGCATTATTGGGAGTTTCTGCTGCAGTATTTATGACGCACCAGTGCAACTTGAAATTTAAACCCAGTGAAGAAACAAACTGGACGTCCTGGATTAGATTTTAATGCAGCAGCACTGCAGCCCTGCAGTTAGTAATGCCTTTATGAAGCTCTCGATATTGAATGTGCTCCATCAGAGTGATGTTGATTCGGTGCTTGGGTCATGTTTGAGATCGGTCGCAGTCTTGCGCTGCTGCTCTTTTTATCTCTGCTCTGTTGATAGGCTATATCTGTGTACTGCTGGAACACCTGTATGGCAAACACAGACACTGGTATCCACCCACAAGCTTTCCTAGTATCACTGGAGAGCGAGCTTCAGGCAAATGATGTCAGAAATCCACTGATGCTCTGGGCATTTGTTCTATGCTAGATTTGATTTAGTCAGATTATTAATGTTTTCGATACACGGCTGCAACTGACAGCTATTTTCATTATCCATGTATTTGCTGATTATTTTCTAAAGTAACTGATTAATCATTCAGTCAGAGAAGACTGAAGAGGTCCCATCAATTCCAAAAGCCCAAAGATATTCAGGTTATTGTCTTGTTTGAGGAGCTGGAGCCATCATGTTAACATCTCACCTTGAAAAAGAAGCAAAAGTAACTTGACTAATGGTTCAGATGTATTTGAATAGAAACTTGTGCTGCAGATGTGAACACATATTGTATCTTCTGTAACAGAAACGGTACGGCGGGCACCACGTGGTACAGAGCCGGTCCCCCAGCATCCACCAACCATCGAGCTGCGGCACCGCTCCCGCTCCCCCCACCATCCAACCACCAGGCGATCTCCTCCGGAGCCAAACCACCCCCGCCCAGCCAATGAGGACCCCCTCCAGACCTTCTCCCAGCTGCCCGACAGCAACCACCACCTGCACGAGGAGATGTACCCTCTGTCGGTGTCCCCGGCAGCACCCAACGGCCGCTGCGTGACCCCCAGAGAGGCCCCCTGCCCGAGCAGCCCTGGGGGCCAGGAGGCGGGCCCTCCTCGCGTCATCCAGCTCATGCCCAGCACCATCATGAACCCCCTGCTCCTCAGCCCGAGCAGGAGTGGCGGGGGCGCCGCCATGGACTTCAGGCACAGCCGCGGTGGACCCCCTTCTCAGGCGACGCTCGAAAACGGGCGTGAAGGGAAAGCCCACGGCCACCACCACCATCAGATACCACTGTCCCAGCAGCAGCAGCAGCAGCACCTACTGCAGCAGCAGCAGGAGGAGGCGCTCTACAGGAACCACGTCATCATGCCAGTGTCTTCCCCAGAGGAGCAACAAATCCCCATCGGACGGATAGCAGGTCAGATATGATCCCTTGTAACGTTTAAAGCTACATGATGGGGCATCTTTATTTTAAAATGAAAAATCCTTAGTCTAAAAGTGAAAAGATAGTCACAGAGACGTTTGTTACGTTTCTTGTCCTGTCGGTATTCTCTGACATGAAGCGTCCCACATATAAAAACAGAAGCCCACACCATCTCATGCAAACCCACTCTGGGTATCTGTTGTTTTTCCGTGCAGACTGCAGGCTGCTGTGGGACTACGTCTACCAGCTCCTGTCAGACAGCAGGTACGAGAACTACATCCGCTGGGAGGACCCGGAGAGCAAAGTCTTCCGCATCATGGACCCCAACGGGCTGGCCAAGCTGTGGGGCAATCACAAGGTAAACTCACTCTTCTATATCAGATGACTTGGTGTAATGTAACGTGTTGCTGACAGCGATGAGTTCATTGAAGAATGATCCAACTTCATTGTTTTGGTCTAAAAAGGCATCCGTTTGCGAACATGTTTGCTGTACATCTTCATGAGGCGACTGGAGGCCTGATGTTGTTTTCAGCTTGATGTGTAGTTCTGCTGCCCCCATGTGGTCAAACCATTAAAGAGTGCAGCTTTAAATGGCACAGAGCCTCTTAAGATGTAAAAAATGTTTCATTTTGCAGATCAGTACCAACACATTACTACCACTCTTGTTGATTAATAACACTTTTGTCCCCCCACTCTTACAGAACAGGACCAATATGACGTACGAGAAGATGTCGCGAGCACTGAGACACTACTACAAACTGAACATTATCAGGAAAGAGCCTGGACAAAGACTTCTATTCAGGTAGATCAACTTAAAGACACCATTTTTTTTTTCACAATATGGAGCGTTTTCAATCCATTCTTTCTACTGCACATGACCAAACTTTCCTTTTCCCCTTCACCAGGTTCATGAAAACTCCCGATGAGATAATGAACGGACAGACGGACCGACTGGAGCACCTGGAGTCCGACACAGACGAACAAATCTACATCAAAGAGGAGTGCTGAGGAACTCTGGGATTTAAGGAAAAAAAAACAAGTCGGTGAACTACTTACTACTACTACTACTACAGCCGCTGATGCCTTTCAGAAGCAGCCTGAACAATCGTCGTTTAATTCCGGAGCGCGTGGACGTTCTCTTTAAGATTGCCTTAGGATGATCTTTCTCTGAAGTAAAAAGTGGAAAATAAAAACAACAACAAAAAAAAAAAAAAAAATCAGCATCGGTTTATGATTTCCCTGACGGACTGAGCTGAAAGAACTTTTTAAGTGTTTCCTTTTTATTTCTGAATGAACTGCAAAAGCCAATCACTTTGTGCTTGTGTCACTTTTTTGATTTTTTTTTTCTGTCTCCTCACATGCATTATACTACAGAGTTTTGCTGTTTGTAAAAAAAAAAAAAAAAGAAGAAAATTGGGTGTGTGCGTGTGTGACAGGAATGTTTTCACCATGGAATAAACATTTTTGATCAAACTGTACCCTCTTCGTGTTGAGCATGCTTCAAATGGACATTTATTTCACATGAATTACCATTTTTCTCCCCCCTTTACATTCCCAGTTTTCTGTCAGGGCTGGTGCAGTTCTTCAGATGTCCACATGATGGCAGTGCTGGACAGGGTTTGATTAGGAGGGGGGCATCATGTGGATGTTCACACAGTTCAACAGTTCAGCAGACGTGCTGCACGCCTCTTTAATTTTAAGGCTCATTTGTAGGATTCGATGTGGCTGCGCCTCATAACATAACACACACACACACACACACACACATATATATATATACACACATAACTGGTGAGAGACTGAAGAATCATCACGGTGCTCTGTGAATTATTTGCTTTTTGGTCAAAGAGGACAAATAAATCCAGTGAATTACTTTTATTACTATTCGATTACATATTCCCATCCCAGTGTTTCACAGGCTCGTTACTTAACTGCTGCGTTACATCTCCTAAATGACTGATTGTGTCTTTCATCTTCTCCCAAACGCTGAAATCAGCTTTGTTGTATAAAGATCACAGTCTGAGATCATTCCCCCACCCTGCATGTCGGATCACACGAGGGTGGATCATCACGTTGAAGTTCATTTGGAGGTGACATCACAGACGGACCGGCCCCTGTGGCGCGTAACGGGATTACAGTAACGCGTTAACGGCGCGAGGTGCGCTCCGGAGTCTCCATAAAAGTTAGTGCGCGCAGAGCGGAGCTGTCAGAGAGAGGAGAGACGGAGCAGAGAGAGGAGAGAGAGAAGAGAGAAGAGGCAGGAGAGAGGAGAGAGAGGAGGCTGAGCGGACCGAGCGGGAGGACACCTTCGTTTTCACACCCAGGACAGACTCTGATCCTCTGATCCTCAGGGTGCTGTCACCCGGAGAGGGCGCAGCTCAACGCCCGCGTCTCCACTCTGGACTAAAGAGAGAGAGAGAGAGAGAGGGAGAGAGAGGGAGAGGGGACAGCTCTGGGTGCGGGGGGACGAGCGGAGGAAGGTGCCCACGCTTCAGCAGAAGAATAATCGTGTCTGATTGTGAGCAGGCTGTTTCCATCCAGGAGAGACAAAGAGAAACAGAGAGCCACTCCCGTCTTTTTTATCATTATCATTTTTATTAGTATTATTTTTTCCGCCTCTCCAGCACGCAGATGTCTCCCCCGCACACACACTCCTCTGGATTGTAGCAGCAGCAGCCCGCAGATGGTCTGAGAGGGCGTCAAGGTGCGGGAAGGGAGTGGGACAAATCCAGGTAAGAGCACACACACACACACACACACACACACACACACACACACACACACACACACACACACACACACAGGTGAGAGGCTCCCTCAAGGTTTTATTTGTGTCCCATCAGCACAGAGACAATCAGAGAGGCCTGAGCTGTCAGTCTGCTCTCCTCCTCATCTCTCCTCCTCTGTGTGATCCACCTGAAGCTTCTTCTCTCTGCCACCTTCACACAGCATTCACGTCTCCTGCTTGTTTCTGCTGTTTTTCCCCCCTTTTGATGATCTCAGGAGCTCTTTGAAAACTTGACCTCGGTGTCGGTCTCTGTTTTTTTTTGTTGTGATGAGCGAGGATGAGCTTCAGCATCACTTGAGTCCACTTTGTTTGAGCGGGTCAGCTCTTC